>OZ023262.1:215247697-215847697 GCA_964006375.1 Tillus elongatus
GTGTGCTCACAGCTTTGAGAAAGTAGGGTCGTCGGTACAATGAAACTGTTAAATTTTGACAGGTGTTGATTCACACAAAACACACACATATATTTACAATTTATAAACAAACACAAAATATGAAAAATGTAAATAAAATCAACGATGTTTCTTTTTTTCTTTGAGAAAAATTGTCTTACACTAAGAAATACTTTTCTAACAAAACACTTTTAAAGTTCTGAGTTTTTGTTGATGAACATTATTTGACTGACTTTGGTCGACGAAAGTCTGTTACGGCGGTCACTTAAAATGTGTCCTGTTTTAGAAAAGAGTCTTTCGCACGGAACAGACGTAGCGACAGTCCCAAACTTCTCCTTCACCATTTTACTTAAATGTGGATATTCATAAGAATGAATTTTTTACCATTTAAGTGGATCTCCATTTCTAGGCAAAAGCGGTTCGTTGTTTGCACAGTTTTTAAAAGCGTACTGATTAAGATGACCGGAGATTCACCGGCGGTGAACCGAGAATCGAAAATGTAACTAGAGATCCTTCTAACAAAAAATAAAAGCGTAATGTAATAAAGAACCATACGTGCAGAATAAAGGCAAATTTCTTTACCGAAATTTTATGATAGGTGCAGCATATTGGAGCTTCCGGTTTTGCGGAAACTCCATCAACTTTCATTATTCAAATGGAACACCTTTTATATTACATCATTTTATTAATATTACAAGTCATGCTTGTAAAAATTAAGCTAAGTTTCCTTCACTTCTGACATTTATGGTCGCTAAAAAATTCGTTCTTAATTTTTCAATATGTGAAAGGCTGTATATGTAGCAAGTGAAAATTATTAAAAATGAACTATATCACTGTAAAAATTAAATCAGGTCACCGCGTATATAAAAAAATAATCACATAGTCGTTGACGTAAACTCAATCTTCATTAGATAACTCGATATGTAGATGGCATTTTTGTTTTAAGAAAAAAACTGATATGTATATAAATGTACAGTTATGCTTTAACATGAGTCCGTAGGTATTTTATTATATTACCTAGGTAGTTTTTTGCTCATTCTTCTTTGCCTTATGTAACTAATAAATCAATATTCCTTTTTACTTTTCACTTTGGAAATCTAAGAAATAGGTCCGATTTTAAACATCTCTTTTTTATTACTACTGCAAAATAAAAAATCGCTGAAACTTAAAACATCTCAGAAACAGTACCAATTTTAATGAAATTATAAAAATATTCCCTGTACCCGGTATAGTTGAAACCAGACACACTTCGCCCTATAGGTAGAGAGAAAAAAATTAGTTTTAATTTTTAAAAAATTATTTATTTTATTTTTTGCTTACAATAATTCATTTATTTCATATAGCTCTCATTTTCAAGGAAAAGATGGCTATAGAGGTTTGCAAGCTCAATGCTTAACTAATACTTAATTAGTAAAGAAAATTCGAAAGAAATTCTGCATTGTTGAATTTTTTACCAAATTATTATTAGTGATGAATACCCAAAAGAAAACTCCATCATTTTTTTAATCAAAAATTTATTAATTGTTTTAAACATAATACAAGAATATTTTTTATTTTAAACATTACCCAACTACACCACCGGACGGGTTCAGCTACCGTTACTACGTCTACGTGGAATTCTTAATAATTCATAGTTCATACTGTTAATTTCAACCTGTTATATTTAACTGTTATTTCTAAATAACAGTAACAGCTCGACCTGTTAAAGCAATATAACAGTTTTCCCATCACTAATATATTGTGGTTATGTTGCCCACTCTGCAAATACTGACATACGGGAAGCGATGAAGCCTATTCTTTTTAGTGTATTTCCTACGGAAATTTCAAAAACAGAGGTATCACGGCTATTGAATCACCGATATTTGTTATTTAATAAAATTTATTCGTTTACAAGTGTTTATTATATATTTTGAAGATATTAGAGCTTGTTTTAGGCTACAGTAGCATCTTCTGATAATGCTCGTTATACCGTGCGTAAACAGTATTGCACCAAATGAGATTATGTAGAAATAGTTTGACATTTAGAGAAATGGTGGGGTTAAATTATACCGGGTGGCCAATTAAGCGAGGTAAGCGGCTGTATCTCGGAAACCGTTCACCATAGAGCTTTGGGATAAAATATCTTTAGTAAGTGCGGCCAAGAAAAATCGTTGGAAATTATTTTCAAGTTCGTCAGATGCCCGCTAGAGGGCGTAACACCAAGAGGAAATGGAAAAAATAGGATATCTCAGTAATATGTCCAGATAAACTTTACCTGCAGATAAATGTCGTGTGTATCACGAACAATTTTTGTTTTGACTATTTTTCTCCAGCTCTTCAGATAAAGTGGTGGGGGTAGGACAAACATTGATTAGGAAAAAATGCAATATCTCGGGATCGTCTCATTGAAAAATGTTGAACTTAGTGTCATTTAAAAGAGTATTTTTTCCTTTATCAAGTGCACTGCAAGCCATGTCTTTGTTATTGTTACCGTAATCACTAGATGGCGCTTTTTAGAAATTTAACTTATTTTATGATTTTTCTCAAGAAACCTAAATACAATGATATAAATATTAATACAGAGATAAAAAGAGGACTAAAGGCCAAAGCAAATGGTGGAACGACCAAGTCTCTATCTTTTGTATAACCGGAGATATTAATGAAAAACTGATACTGCAATCTAAAACAAAATATTTAATTCCCCCTGTATGTAATTCTAAAAGATAAGCACTCTAGTGTCCCCTTAAATGCTCACAGTATCTGCCGTCACGTTCTATACACTGCCTGAGCCTATTTCGAGTAGAAAAAAAGGCAGCTTCCACTTCCGCTGTTGACAGACTACGAATTGCATTTCGGATTCTATTCTTCATATCTTCCTTGCCGTAGGCTTTGTTTGGAAGACAAGGTCCTTTATTCGTCCCCACGAATAAAAGTCTAAGCGTGTTAAGTCAGGTGACCTCGCTGGCCAGGGAAATATGCTTCCTCTTCCTATCCATCGGCCTGGATACGTCTCATCGAGATGTTCTCGCACATTAACTGAAAAATGTGCTGGACAACCATCGAGCTGCAGAAATACATTTTGCCTGGTTTCAAGGGGCACATCTTCCACTAAAACTGGCAATTCATTTCTTAGAAACTCCAATAAGAGGTTACCAGTAAGAGACTGGTCAAAGAAATAGGGTCCAATAACTGTACCTCCTATTACGCCACACTATACATTAAGACTCCAACGTCCTTGATGTTGAACTTCTCGCATTCAGTGGGGGTACTCGGTAGACTAATAATGCATATTATGCAAATTCACATTACCGTCGCTATGAAAAGTACCCTCGTCCGTCCAAAGAACTTGCGTTAAAAAGTAGGATTTTCATTGATCATGTCTAAAAGCCAATGGCAGTGATCCAGCCTCTGATCATAATCCTGCTCATTCAGCGCTTGATTCAAAAGAATATGATAAGGGTGTAGTCTAAAAATCAGAATAATTATCATTATATATTCAAAATGATATTGTAATAAAAATATGTTTATCTGCTGACATAATAGACGCATTATGTTATCCGATTTAAGTAACATAACGCTGTTCATTATGCCACAAGGGGTGTTCACTCAAGCTAGACAGTTACGTCATCAACAATTCATATATCTTCACTGTTACTACGTTGAAATTTGTGGTAACTTCAATGTTGTCAATAGACTTTGAGTAAAATAGTACTCATATACCAAAAATCACCTAAATCCGAGAAAACGTACTTGTTATGAATATGCAAAGATTTTGGTGGTTGATGATGCAACTGTCTAGCTTGGGTGAACAGCCCACAGTGCGATAATGAGATTCACTGTAGCACTACTGGTACTAACTACAACGAGAAACAAAACACTAATCTTTGGCTAACTAATTCAATAATAAATGACAAACAAACGCTACATTCACACCAATGAAACTAAGTAAAAAATGGCAGTTTCATCGTATTGCAAATAAAATTCAAATCTTTTAAGGGTCTTAAGTTTTAATGAATGCCAGCAGATAAAGTTTTGTATCTTACTCGGATCATAAACAATCATTATGGTAACATGTCGTGTTATCATATCATAATTTTTACGACTGTCGTCCGATCATTTTCACAACCGTCATTATGATCCCTGTGAAATAAATAACAATAACTAATTTGAATTTTACGATATACTAAGCTTACCTATACTCTTTCAAAATAGTTTGGATGGTGGTCCGTGATATTCCCAAGTCAAGATGCAATGTTCTTGTGCTAACATGAAGATTAAATTATATATATGCCAAACCATTGATAATATTTTCTTCAGTTCTGGCAAAACGGCGTCTCCGCAGCACCGGTCGGCTTAAGCTTCCAATCTCACGTAAGTTTTGCACCAAGCGAGGAAAAACTCTTCTGTTGTAATGGTGGCGATTCGGATACCGCATTGCATACACTCTTTCAGCAACAGCTGCATTTTGAAAGCACTCAAAGTAAATACCACTCATATCAACTGCTTCATCATTTGTAAAAAAACATTTTTAATATTTAATTTATACACCAAAGAATTCAGAGTAAATAATTTGACGTTTCTTTAAAGTATTGTAATTTTGTCTTTTCCAAAGCCTACCTATTCCAGTTTTAGAGTATAATTATTGGACCGAACGAATAAGTTATAGTTGCGTTAGGAATGCGTAAATAAGTCTTATTTTTAACAAAAAACTATAAAACTAAATTTGCAAATTAATAAATTTCTGTTTTCAATCTTTAAATTAGTCAATGCTGAAAGTGTTTTTGTTTAATTCCAGTTTTATAGGTTTTTCATTAATATCTCCAGGTAAACAAAAGATAGAGACTTGGGATTTTCACCAATTGCTTTGGCCTTTAGTCTTGTTTCTATATATGTAGTAATATTTATATCATTGTATTTAGGTTTCTTGAGAAAAATCATAAAATGTATTAAATTTTTACAAAGCGCCATCTAGTGATTACAGTAACAATAACAACGACATCGCTTGCAATGCAGTTGCTGGAGCAAGAAATGCTCTTTTAAATGACACTAAGTTAAATATTTTCCAATGAGGTGATCCCGAGATATTGCATTTTTCCTAATCAATGTTTGCCTTACCCCCACCACTTTATATGAAGAGTTAGAAAAAAATAGTCAAAACAAAAATTGTTCGTGATACACACTACATTTATCTGCAGGTATTTTCAATACAGTTTATCTGGACATATTACTGAGATATCCTATTTTTTCCATTTGCTCTTGGTGTTACGCCCCCTAGCGGGCATCTGACGAACTTGAAAATAATTTCCAACGTTTTCCCTTGGCCACATTTACCAAACATATTTTTTTCTCAAAGCTCCATGGTAAGCGGTTTCCGAGATACAGCCGCTTACCTCGCTTAATTGGTCACCCGGTAACTGTGATGAGTTTCTTTTATTTTACACGGCTGGTAATTGTCAGAGGTCGCCATATGAATATTTTTAATGGCAATCTAGACTTAATTTGGTATGATTGGCCTGGTAATTGATTTAGAAATACAATAGGGTATATCATAAGGTTGTTTATTTCAAAATAACGGTGAATATTTAATAATTTCGGGACGCAGTAAATGCGTTATGGTAGTAAATTTTCATAAGAATAATATATGATTGATTTAGCCTTGTATAAATATAAATCTGTCATTGATATGTCAAAAAATGCATGCTATTCGGATATATCATCATTCCAAATTTCACCACAATACACCGGACGGTTCAGAAATTAGAGGGGCGGGGGGACGGACTTTAGGTCCTCACTGTATATATATATATATATATATATATATATATATATATATATATATATATATATATATATATATATATATATATATATATATATATATAAACTCACCCCGGATATGGGTTCTAGGGGTCATAGTTTGCGCTCATGTAAAGAAATTGTTTTAAAATTCAAAGGTCGCGATCTCTTCATTAGTACATTTTTTTAAAGAAAATTCACTAATATGAAACCCCAATATACTAAGTTACTCAAACGGCTACTTCAAATTTGTTAGGTCGAACTTCAAACTTAACAATCGCATTGTTTTCGTTTCGAGAATTAAAGGTACTTGATCAGTCTCGTTAGTTAATCATCACTATCTGTATTACGGATTATTCTTGTTAGAACATTTCTTTCAAAACTTTACATACAAAGTACCGAACACAGTAAGGTGTCTGGTTAGTAGAGCACGTGCCCGCTTTATATTTATTCAGGGGGCACTGAAGTGTATCGTATCCCTCTTGAAGATACATCAGATAGCCCTCGATATCTTTACTTCCACTCAAAAACAACTTATTGAATATCTTTAAAAGTGCTATCGAATGGCCACTCAATAGCGACCCTCCCTTTTGGCTTCGCGTATACTCCGCGATATCTAGACCTCTTTACAAAGCAGGATGTTATTTATACAGAAGTGATTTATAGGATGTGTTCAAATGAAAATTATTTTCCGTTGCAGCAAGGGCCGTCTTATCGTTGCGGGTGTATTGCACCATTAACTGCATATGCATTCTTCGTTTATTGAATTCCATGGTTATCTTACATATTTTTCACTGCAGTTAATCTCTGTCTTTATTATAATCGTTTTTAAAACATACCAACAAAAGTTTGGACGCACTAGCTGCGTTATGGTAGCGAATTTTCAAAACATGTTCTTAATGGAAAAGTTGTCTTCTATACTGAATTTTCGTAAAAAAAAAGTTCACCCAAAGAGGCGATCGAGACTTTTGAATTTTGAAAAAATTTCTTCAAATGAGCGCGAACCGAGCCCCCTAGAACACATATCCGGGATCAGTTTCAGTTTTTATATGTTTATATATATATATATATATATATATATATATATATATATATATATATATATATATATATATATATATATATATATATATATATATATATATATATATATATGATGGTCCAACAATGCGTTCAAGTTCGATATCTCCTTTATTATTCAATAATGAAAAAAAAAGTTCGAACAAAAGTTGCAGGTACTAATCTTAGCTACAAATTAAAATTATTTTTGCATAAACAGGGTGTTGCATAAGTTAGATACAGCCCAAACTTCACTTTGTTAAATGGAACACCTGTATATTGTTTGATTTTTGAATTCCCCTTGTTTTGCCGATTTATCCAGTGTATAGTTGTCGTTCAAAAGTTATGGTCACTTTTCTAACTAAAACATCAGAAGCACATTTGACGGTCTGTATCTTCATTAATATATCAGCATGCAACACCCTATCGGGCCAAAAATCTGAAAAGGGGTTCTTCTTCCAACTTCAATCAATAGAGAAATAATTCCTTGAACACAGTATACAAGGTGAGTAAAAACACTGGAGTCAAATTTTCTCTAGAAATTCAAATGGAACAGAGTATATATTATAATCAATTTCGATACATCAACAAATGCTCTTTAACTGCTCGAGTACAACCCGTCCCCAAGAAAGGATCCAAAGCGCTTCCTAGCAACTACATGCCTATTTCTCTCATTTCAGTCGTCTCTAAAGTGATGGAAAAGTATATAAACACCGAGTTACTAAAATTTCTTGAAAAACACAGTCTAATCCACGACAGGCAGTATGGATTCCGTCAGCGCAGATCAACTGCCGACCTCCTTTCCTCTGTCACCCATTCTTGGAACAAGTCTATGGAACTACACGGCGAATCCCAGATTGTCGCTCTAGAGATATCCAAAGAATTCGACAAGGTCTGGCACGCAGCGCTGCTTAATAAATTACCGGCCTATGGCCTACCACCAAAACTCTGTACGTGGACAGCAAATTTCCTCTCCAACCGGAGCATTTCTGTTGTAGTGGATGGCCATTCCTCTAAACTGTATCCAATTAATGTAGGACTTCCTCAAGGTTCAGCTTTAGCTCCTACTTTGTTTCTTCTCCACATCAATGACCTCCTCTCTAGCACATCCAACCCAGTTCACAGTTACGCGGACGACAGTACCCTCCACTCAAATATACAATATTCTGAGCCTGTCTCTTCAGCCCAATTAAATGAGGATCGCAGACTCATGGAGGGTTCTGTCTCCGTGGATCTCCAAAGATATTAGACTGGGGAAGTAGAAATCTTGTACAATTCAATCCCACCAATCACAGTCTTGCTTTCTTTCTCATAAGAGATACACCAGCCCTACACCCATCACAATAAACAACCAAGTTATTCAAAGTAATGAGTCCTTTTCACTTGTTGGCATTTCTGTGGATCGAAATCCTAATTGGCACCAACATGTCACATCAATTGCAGAAGCGGCTGCTAAGAAATTAGGTTTCCTCTTCCGGGCTCGCAAATACTTTTCACCAGCTAATCTCTATACCTTATATACTTCACAAATAAGACCAAACCTCAAATACTGCTCCCACATCTGGGGTGCTGCTGGCGATTCTACACTCCCTATCCTGGACTCCATTCAGAAGAGAGCTATACGTCTCATTGGTGACCCTACCCTCACCCAAAGGCTGCCATCCCTTTTCCACCGACGTGTCGTTGGTGACCTCTCTCTCTTTTATAGATATCTGCACGGGCACTGCTCAGAGGAGCCTTCTTCCATAGTTTCTTTACCTGATGCCTCCAACAGATCTACCAGGGGAACATAGCGAATGCACCCTTTTACTGTCCAGGTCACCAGACATAGAACATCTTGTTATGCCCGCTCTTTTGTCCCGAGGACTTCAAAGTTGTGGAATTCCTTGCCGGCACATGTTTTTCCTTCTCCCCCGAACCTCCAAACATTCAAGTCTAGAATTAACAAGTTGCCTCTTTCCTCCTTGTCGACACCCACGGTACGATAGTATTTAGGCTGTGAGCCCTCGTGGTGTGTGGTTGAAATAATAAAAAAGGTTCATGAAGTATTCCCTGTACCCAAAACCAGTATTTACGGAGAAAATGGATGTTTTTTTAAGAAAAAAGGTACATTTATACACAGGAACGAATTAGTGTAATATTTTTGAAACGTCTGTATACAGTTTTCTGTCTAGACTACTGTCGGTTTGATTATTAATCGTCTCTTGGAGCATATGAAGAATTAAGTCTATTAAGATTTGCAGTCACTACTTCTCAAAACCTAATATATTCGGACTCCGTTTTATTATTTCAGAAAGCAGATGTCGGCTTTTTCAACTGTGAGATATTTCCTAAAGAATGTATTGTTACCAATATACAAAAGCACGGAGAAAAAATTTTCCTCAAATAGCAATAATAACTAGAAACGAAAATTTTAATGAAAAAATTTAACAAGTATAAATTAAAGACTATTCGATTTAGTGATATTGAAATAAAACTTACAGCTGAAATTAGAATGTATCAAATCACAGAAAATTGTGATAACAATGATATAACAACTACACAAAAACAGTGAAAACTAGTTAATTAAGTGTGTGAAATGACTCAGCACACAAGTTTAGGTGTGTTTCAAAAGAATAGTTAGCGTCTCGTAATTCACTTGAATTAATATTATCAAATACACCACGAATTCTTGCCTTCATATTTTCTTTTGTCGACGGTTGTGTCTGATAAACAAAATTTTCTACATAACCCCACAAAAAGATGTCAATTTTTGTTAGATCAAGTGACTTAGGCGGCTATGCATTAGGTCCTCCTCTCCCAATCCAACCTTTTGGAAAGTGTTGGTTAAGAAACGCAGGAATGTTAACTGGATGATGAACTGGGACACCGTTATGCCTAAACCACATATGATCACCTATGCTAACAGGCAGTTGGTCTAGTAACGTAAAAATATATATAAAAAAAGTTTAACCGCTCAAAAAAAAGTAAAATATACCAAAATAGAAATTAATATATGTTATATTTAAAACAAACAGAAGTATTCTATGTAAATATGTAAAAAGTATCACAAAATGTACACCAAGATCTCTATTATATTAAAAACAAGTGGTATACAATTGTGATCCAAACCAAGATGTGGAAAAAAATGTGCGAATTGTTCAACGACCGCAGCCATATAACACGATACTACACACACACACACACACACACGCGCGCGCGCGGGCGCGCGCGTGCGCGTCTAATAATGGTCCAAGTTGTTCTCTTAGAAACTGAAGATATTGCTGTGCAGTGAGCCGTTCCTCAAAGATATGCGGACCGATGACAAAATTTCCAATAACTCCACCCCAGACGTTAAGAAACCACCTATTTTGACTAGTCGTACGAGTAAAGTGAGGGTTTTCGGTAGAATAGTAGTGAAAGTTATGTTTGTTGACATGTCCGTTCTTATAAAATGTTGCTTAATCTGTGAACAACAGAAAGTTGAAGAATCTTGCATCTCTTTGGATTTGTTGCTGTGCCCAGTGACTAAATGATAGTCGCCTTTGATGATAATCATTGTACTTGTTATTTTTCTTGAGCTGATGTGAGGGTCTTCTATCACTTTCAAATTTACTATGAACTCTTTCTCTTCGTTCAAAACAAGCTTGGTTCTTACAGTCTTCGTGTATCCTGTGTTCGCCTCAGTCTTTCAAAAGCGCTTCTGTGTGGTTGTCTTCATTTGGGATATTTGTAACGAATAACAAGTTTTTCTTACTTGCTCCTAACATATAAATCATGTCAATCAATTATTGTCGAGAGAAATTCATTTTAACGTCTTGTTATAATTCAAATACGAGAAAATAAGTACTCGATAGTTCAACTTAGTGTTTGACAAGTAAGTCAATACATTGTTTATTTTGCATAGTTACGATGTACCTGTTTTTTTTAAAACACCCAATATCTCAGTAAATTGTGGTTTTAGTTATATGGAATAAGCGTCTCCGTGGCCGTGCGGGAAAGTCGATGACTTTCCAATACGGACTCGGGGGGTCGACGGTTAGAGACTCACCGGCGGCGGATGGTTTTTCAAATCACTGTCGTCGTTGAGATAGAGCTCAAGGTGGAGGGTAGGTTAGTTTAGATGAGCAAAAAGGGTCAGCAAAGGCCTAATTGCCAGTAAGCATCTTACCTTTACCTTAGGTATATGGAATACTTCATAAAACTGAAAGAACATTTGTTGATGTACAGGGCGTACCATTTGAAAAAGTGAAGTTTGGGTTGTATCTAACTTATGCAAGAGCCTGTATATGCAAAAATAATTTTAGTTTGCAGCTAACGTTAGTACCTGCAACTTTTGCAACCAAATTTGGTACGTAGGTTTATATTATGATTATGATACTACAACCAGAATTTAGATCTCTAGGTTTAAAGAAAAAAAGTTATAGACATTTAAAGAAAAAATGTGCGGGACGCAGCAAGTGCGTTATGGTAGTGAATTTTCATAACAATATTTTTAATAAGAAATATGTGTTTTTTTAAGAAAGCAGGCATCAAATTTGGTTACCAATATAAACTATATAGTAAAAACAATGTGCCAAGTTTCATCAAAATAACTTTGTTGTTTGAAAATGTACAAAAATTTCCGAAAGTAAGCTTAAAGTGTTCCCGAAAAAACTCCTTTCTTAGTCAACCTTAAAGGTTAATAGCAAATTGAGCTATTCAAATATGAAGCATTTGAACAAAATTCTCCACCATAACGCACTTGCTGCGTCCAGAATTTATTTTCTTACAAACATGCATTATATTTCGATGGAAAATGCAAAAATGCAATAACATAAGGCGTGTTTGTTAAAAAAAAAGAAAATTTGTATCACCAACGACTTATGGGCCAGCCTGTGATTGTATAAATATTTTTTTAAGATGTAGCTCAAGACACCCTATAATTAATATATACCATTTTTTTTTTCATATCTTGTATAATAACTGATATATTGAGCTTTATTGATTTTTTACGAAAATTCGACAAAAATTATATACCATTAAACGATAAACTCTATAGCTAAAGCAACTGCCAAGCATCAGAGAAAGGGTCTATTTGAAATTAATTTTCTGGAAATATTTTAGTAAAATGAAGGACAATGACGGTTGAAACTAAGACTTCAGGGTTTGTAAAACATTCTTCTTGAGACATTTTACTTCTATAGCCCGCATTAGATTTAGGTTCTTTGCCTAAATGTTGCCAATTTTGACGTTTTAAATCGCAACTTTGACGTTTTGAGGAAAACCCCAATTTATTTTTCTTTAAATTTCTATAACTTTTTTGCCTTTTGACACATAGGGCTAAATTTTTGTAGGTAACTTACCTATAAGGACGTAAACCCGCGTACCAAATTTGGTTGCCCTTACTTTGTTAATTTCGAATATATATATATATATATATATATATATATATATATATTAAAAGAAAACACAAAATTTTCCGGGAAAACTTGGGTCGATTTTCCTGGCTAACGACCATTTGCAAAAGGAAGGTATTCGCCAAATTTAATCAAAATCGGCCCATTCTTTTTTGAGTTATCGGGTTATCGATGTGATACATATCATATATATATATATATATATATATATATATATATATATATATATATATATATATATATATATATATATATATATATATATATATATATATATATATAAATTGAAACTGACCCCGGATATGTGTTCTGGGGGGCCTAATTAGCGCTCATTTAAAGAAATTTTTTCAAAATTCAAAAGTCGGGATCTCCTCATTAGTGAATTTTTTAAAGAAAATTCACTAAAAATTGGATGTCACTCATGGCCAGAGAAACGCACAGAATCAAAATATTTTTTGTCGATAACTTAACCTATTCTATATTACAGACAAAGATTACATTTCTTGACGCTAAACGTTCAAGAAGTGCCAGAACAGTTACTTTGAAAATGTTATAGTTTTGCTTCTTAAAACGTCAAAATCGCGATTTGAAACGTCAAGATTTTGGAAACTTTTAGGCAAAGAACCTGAAACGAATACGGGTTATATATAGAAAATGTGGCAAGAAGTGTGATTTACAAAACTTTAAGTTTCGACTTCAACCATCATTGTCCATTTTACTGAAATATTTGCGGAAAATTCATTTCAAATAGACCCTTTCTGTAATGCTTTGGCAGTAGTCTTAGTTATAGAGTTTATTTTTTAATAGTCTATTTCCCAGTTTCAAAAAGGTCGATTAAATATTTAACGGTCGGTTAGTTAATCAGGCTTAATCCATCCAATCACAGCTTCAAAATATTTTGTTGTCATGGCAAAAACCCGACTCATAATCTGTAATTGGTCGTCTGAAGCCGGGAATAACTAACCGTCCGTTAAATATTTAATCGAGATTCGTGAAACTGGGCATATAAGGTTTAGCGAATTTTCGTAGAAAAACGTCGCCATTTAGGAGACTGCGATGTTTGAATTTTGAAAAGATTTCTTAAAATGAGCACGAACTAGGCCCACTAGAACCCTTATCCAGGGTTAGTTTCCGTTTTTGTCTGTTTACATATATACAGGGTGACGTATTTCTACGGTAAAGCTCAATATATCCGTTAATATACAAGATACCTGAAAAAATTGTATACGTTAATTAGAGGGTGTCTTTAGCCGCATCTTATAAAATTATTTTTACACTCACAGGATGGCCCATAAGTCTATGGTAATACAAATTTACTTTTTTTTTTAAGTCAAACAGGCCTTATACCATTACATTTTTGCATGCTTATTATGCATGTTTGTAAGAAAAAATTCGGAATGCAGCAGGTGTGTTATGGTAGAGATTTTTCATTAAATGCTTCTAATTTCAATAACTCAATTTGCTATTAACCTAAGGTAGTTGGCTAGAATAACAGTTTTTTCGAAGTATTTTAAGTTTATTTTCGGAAAATCTTTGTACTTTTTCAAACAATAAAGTTATTTTGATGAAATGTGGTACAATGTTTTTACTATACAGGCTGTCCTGCGAACTTGGACCGTTAGCCCTATATCAGGAACTACTGTGATTTAAAATCTGAAAATTTCTAGAGGTATGTTTTCTATAATTATCACTTTAAGTTTATTTTCGGAAAGTTTTTATTTTCAAACAATATAAAGTTTTCTACTAAATGGGTTATACTGTTAACCAAATTTGATGCCTGCTTTTATTTAAAAAAAACATACCTATTGGCTATTAAAAGAATTTTAATGAAAAAACACTACCATAACGCACTTGCTGCTTCCAGACTTTTTTAATGAGCGCAGACATCAAATTTCGTTAACAGTATAAACTATACAGGATGGCGCATTGAAAACGAAACAGACCGATTTGCGTCCAGAGAAATATTTTTTTAAGAAACACGTCAATTTTATAATTGAGGGGGACATGTTTTGACATATAACTCAACTTTGTCACATCAACCCCTTAAGGGTGGTGATAACAACCCTTATATTTTAAATAGGGAACATGGGTCGAGTGTTACATCATTTGAAAGCTCTTTCTTTTATGAATTCAGCACACTAATTTTTTTGGAAGTTTTATCAGCTCGTTTAAAAATTATACACCGTTGGAGTTGCGAGAACGTATTTCATTCATTGTGATAAGAAATGCACTACTTAGTCAATTTGTTAAAAAAACTAAAAAACAAAACCAAACGTTCAAAAATGTTTATTCAGTTAAGTAAGTGTTCAAATTGTTGACCACCAGCTTCCATACAAAAGTACAAATTTTGCTCAAAACGAGCTCTGACATTCTGGAGCATTTGTGGAGTTATTAGACGACATTCGTGCGTCGACGTAATTCTTCCAGGGACTCCAGTTTTGTTGTGAAAATTCTACTCTTTAAATGGCCCCATAGAAAGAAGTCTAAAGGAGTAAAATCCGGTAATCTAGGGTGCCACTCAATAGAACCTCTACGCCCAATCCATTGCTCTGGAAACTCTCTGTTCAAAGACTCCCTAACACGTTGTGAAAAATGCGGAGGACGTCCATCTTGTTGAAACACTAATTGATTTTCTTGATAGCGATCATCAATTTCAACACTGTCAATTAGTAGAGGATAAACGAAAAGTTGCAAAATAATTAAAATCCCACTTCTGACACCAGTCGTTACGCTCTTCGGTTTCTCTGTTTGTTGACTAACAAAACACAACTTTTCAAACTACTAACGTATCATAACGTATCAATGAAAAGGCTTCTCTTTCAGCAATAATTTTTTTTTATTTATCTACATATTTCGGCTATCTAAGAAGCCTTTCTCGGGGGTAAATCTAGAATAACAATAACAAGGTATGCCAGAAAACGTTGTTTTCTAATAGGCAATTGTGCTGAATGAACCACAATGATATCAAAACGATCAATACAGAAAACGTCAAAATCAACATCTAAAGTCAAACAGTAAAATAATCCAACAGCTACAGTAAAAGTTGAAATATGCAGTTAAAACGGAAATAATAGTACCCGAGGAAACTATTACACAGCAAATAACAACAAAACATAGAAAATCTATTTCAAATTAAAAGCTAACGAGTCAGCTGACTAAAAGCAAGTGCAACAGGAGGCCACACAGTTAAGCAGAACTTTATGAGAACCCTAGGGGGTGATAATTGACAAAAATAAAACCAAAAACGAAGTGGCTCCCATACTTACTTTTTAATTCTCGAAAATTGAAGTTGAAAACTATGCAAAGGTTATCTAAGCTCAAGCTTCATCGATTGTACCAGAGGTTCAACAACATCGAATCCGAATGTACCAGAAACCAATTCACAATTCACGGATAACGTAACTAATATAAAATAGCGATACAATCCATAAAACAGAAGAAAAGTAAGCCATGTCAAGCAGACATTATGATAGATGAAATGAGGGAACTGCCAAAAACGGCAAACCTACGAACCGAAATGACATGACAGGAGTAACAGATGGTATGCTACAGATAGACAAACCAATGTGAAAGGTGGGGGGGGGGGAGAGAACCGCCATCTTTATATCGATGATAACGTTAGTCACAAATTTCATAGCGTTCAGGAGCACTAGTCCACTAGATGAATGTCCAATGAGGGAAAGTTCACTATGCCTGTGTTGGATAAGTTCAAAACCACACCGCTGGTGCAGTTGACATTGGAAATTTCCATCTCTTCTAGGAGAAACTGTTCTACACCGAAATTTGAGTGATGTAAAATCTTGGCCTCGGTATCTTTGTTAAAGCAGTGACCGCACTCTCTCTTAAATGACAACCAAAGACTGACTTGTTATTACCCAGCCGATCTCTACTTCTGAGGTGCTCTGACATCCTGGCACTTAGTGATCTTCCGGTTCTTGCGATATATACAGCATTACAACTCGGGGCACCACATCTTAAACAGTAGACGGCTGACTTCTTCAGGTCTAGAATATTATCCTTATAGTGAATAAATATGTTGCTAATTGTGTTAGTAGACTTCAAAGAAAATTTCACATTATCGTTTTTTAGAGCTCTGGCTATGGCGTTCGATACTTGGCCACAATAGGTGATGGAAAAATATGACATTCTTTGTGGCTGAGAAAGAGGTAGATTGGAGCTAATTTCAATTATTGACCATCTTATCGACAATGTTTACTGGGTATTCATTGTTGACTGCAAGTTGTTTAATGAGGTTGAGTTCTTCAATGAATCAGTCGCCGACAATGGGAATCTGGATGGTCTGTCAATCAGGAATCTAATTGAAGCCATTTTATAAGACATGTGATGGCAGGATTTGAATGGAATCAGATGATCGGTTTGAGTGGATTTTCTACAAATGTCAAAATAGATGGAACTGTGCTACTTCTCAACTTCGGGTCGAGTAAACTGATTAGTCAATCCACTTCTAACTCGATAGTGAAATTTATATTAATGTGCAGGTTATGCAGTCACCTCAGGAACAAGCGGAGCTGCTCTGTGGTACCCGACCAAACCACTAGAATGTCGTCGACATAACGTGAGCAGGATGAAATATACTTCGAATAAGAGTTATAGTCCCTGAAAACCAGACCCTTTTCAAATAAACTCATAAAAATCTCTGCGCAGATGGGTGACAAAGGGTTACCCATAGGGAGACCATCTTTCTGTACAAAAATCTTACCATCCAACGAGAATACGTTATGTGCCAGGCAAATTTTCACTAAGGCATGAAGAGCCTTTTGCGACTTGCTATTGAACGAAGAGGAAGTAAGTAAGCTCTTCAAGAGCAACAGTGTCTGATTGACAGGGACACTGGCAAAAATGTTGAAGATATAGAATGCCACCAGAAATGAATCATCTCCCAAGGTTATATCGCTGAGTTTATTCACCAGCTCTGTAGAATTCCTCACAGAGTACGGTGACTGGTGAACTACCACAGATATGATAAGAGAAGACAAAAATCTTGACAACTTGTAAGAAATACAACCCACGAAAGAGACCATCTACTGGTCGAATAAGACAACCCTCTTTATGTATCTTGGGGAGGCCATAAAGCCGTGGAATTATATGATTCATTGGGTACAACTGCTTATAATAATCAGAAACTAACGGAACTTACTTATCAATAACCTTCTTAAACCTAGACGTAAATCAGGGGAGTGGATTGTAACTGATTGTTGAAATCCTATTATCTCTCAAGAAAGTGAGAACCTTGGAAAAATAGTCCGTCCTACCAAGGACAACCACGCAATGACCCTTGTCTGCCTTCGAAAGGAAAATATCGTTATCACTTATCGTCTCCCTTAAAGAAGGTACAATATTAAATGGGCAAAAAAACCGAAGTGGTGGCTTTAAACCTAGAATTTTTTTTTTTAAATCCACATTCTCAATTCTGAACCTTCTCAAAAAGATCTCTGTGTCCTTTACTGTGTCAAACACCAAAGACTAACTTCGGAGGAATGGCAACTTTTAAACCTTGGAGATTTTAAAGTCTCTTATGAAAAACGTGATCACTAAATTGAAACTGTTTGAACGTGAAGAGACGCTGTACATGAGAAATTTTTCGGGCTAAAACATGCTTTTTTATCAGAATAAAGAGTGTATAAGAATTCATGATTGGTTCTCATAAAAGCATCGCACTCAAGAGTGCACAGCCTACCTGCTAATACGTCATGTATTATCTTCAGTTTCATGTCAGTATCCTCCTTCCTAGCATAGGCCGATCTCAGTTCTCTCTATACTGATCTGCTAAATCTTTGGATAATTCTCTCGAGACCACCTGGCACTGATCTGCTGTACAAGTTCTTGACGAACATCGGGCATAGATCTCTCCTCACACAAGTTGATAGGAACTATATTCTGAGTGACAATAAGATTGAACATCTTGACAACCTCCTGTAAGACGTTAGCCAGCCTCGCCGAGACGATTTTACTTTTAAACGTCAAACAGTCTTGGATATACATAATTAAACACTCATTGAAAAGACTTCTCTTCCAGAGAATAAAATTTATCATTTCCCTACGCGCTTCGGCTGTCTAAGTAGCCGGCCTCAGGGGTAAATCTAGAATCACAATAAAAAGGTTTGTCAGAAAACGTTGTGGTAGGCAATTGTGCAACTATGTCTGTAGAACTATATTTCACTACTCGCCTTCAGTTATTGCTTATTCCACACCAATACTGATTCACTTACTGCTCTACCTGCCGCTCGTCTATTTATGACTTCAATGGTAATTTCAGACCTTTCTAGATTCTTCCAACTGTGGTTTCTCGTTCTCTCCCGAATATAATTCTAGAGTGATCATAACATAACATAACATAACATAACATAACATAACATAACATAACATAACATAACATAACATAACATAACATAACATAACATAACATAACATAACATAACATAACATAACATAACATAACATAACATAACATAACATAACATAACATAACATAACATAACATAACATAATAATATGTTGGGATCACAGGCGGCTTGGCATTTGAAATAGAGGTGAGTGATAGGCCATAAGTAGACCATACTGTATCCTCAAATGTAAGATGAATTTGGTTTAAATTGGATAAAAGTAAAGGAAATATTGGTGCTACGCTCTTAAGTGGGAGAACCTGTATATCCGGCTTACGGCTATTATGATTTTTGATACTATTTACGCCGCCCGCTATCTAGTAGTGAATAATTTACAACATTTGATTAAAACGATATCATATGTTTAGTAATAACTTCCAGCCTTTGGGTATTTATTTTAAACAATAATTTTTAGCAACTTTTCGTAGCAAAATTTCACTGATTACAAGCGCAGTTTTTTAAAATGATAAAAATTCTTCAAATGAGTGCTAACTGAGGCGCACATTGAGCTTGTGCTTGTCAATGTTGGTATTTTCAAAAATAATAGAGTTATTTCGATGAAGTTAAGTACATACCCAAGCACCATTTAAAGTCAAATTGACGTAAAATTGACCAAGTTAATACAGGTCAGATTCAAGTAAAATTTAAGTGTATATTACCAGTGTGGTGAATAAACTCAAAGTAATATGGAAGCCGATAACAGGTTAAGCAAGGCATTTCGACCAACGCATTTAAGTTATATTTAGGACATTTTCATTCAACATGGACCAATCGACGTAATTTATTGGAAAATACATGCAACCGATTACTGGAATCCGACATAACCAGGAACTGCACTTGTGTCATTATTCTGTAGGATATGTGGTTATGCATGTCCATCCTTGTTAAGAAATGACAACATGTTGAGTGATCAAAGAACATACTTTAAATATTTGGATCAATGATAAAGATGATTTGCACTGTATAAAGGGAAACCACGGCGGTTGTATTTTTTCTGTTAACATGATTATGATACTTCTATAAAATTCGAGCGCATCTGTAAAAAATAAAATTTGTTAAAATTAAAGGTTATTCAAAATTCTTGAAATTCTGATTTTGAGAATTGGTGAGGTAAACAACACAAAACAGCCTACCCTTATTGTATACAAGCATTATTTTAAGTTTTTTGCGAACTAAAATTCGTTTACACTAGATTCAACAAAAAGTGGTTTTCAATTTTCCAATGCATTCCAAGATGGATACCGCAAAGTTAGTTTAATATGGCTGCCTTTGTAACATCATTTATCTGAAAGTTAATTTTGCTCTATTTTTTACCTATAGGTCACAATTTCCAATGACAGGGCAAACTAACCTAACTTTAAAGGCATTTTGTCCTATTATGGGAATTTCAACTAACTGTTTGAAAACGCTATATTTTTGTAAGTATCAGAGTAACTGGAAGGAGACTTTACATGTGGCTAGAAATAGTGCAAATAAACCTTTGTTGTGAATTTTAAGTAATTTGGTACACAATATTTAGAGTTTTTTCCAAATTAAAAATAAAATCCCAAAGACATCCGTTGAAACGACTGAGTGGTTAAAGTCCAATGCCTGACAGACAGAGTTGTTAACTGCCACGCGTAGATTAATTCATACAACAGGTATAAACCATACATCAACGGTAACCAAATTAAATATATACCAGGCATAATACATACTACCCGAACCAACCATCGTTAAATCTGGGCCGCAATTATGGAAAATGACAGACGACATGAAATTAAAAATTTGCCAATTGATTGTTATTTAACTGGGCGATTCAGTCAATTTTTAAAATACACTATATTTGTAGCTTTAAAACGGCCCTAAACACAATTTTAGCGCAGCATAGCTATATTATGCTGTCGCATAATATAGTAAAAACTTAAACAAAATCAAGCCAAGTCTATATGAAAATGATTCTAAAATAGGTTGTTTATCTTTAAACTTAAACATAAGACGTCATATGAGACCGATACAGTCGTGGGATGTGTTTCAATGGTAATTCTACTAATTTTATGTAATTAATTAATTCTGTATACTTTGAATATAATATCTGGGGCATAAAGCCGATATAAAGTAACACGCAAATAAAACCTTTCTTGACGTGTGGCTAGATAGCGAAGGGGGTACCGTGCTTGCCTCCTAAGCAGAAGGTTACGGGATCGAATACAGCTCGATGGATGTATGTTTTATTTTGATATTTGGAGAAACAACAGTGAACAGATTTTATACGTTTTGAACAAGATCTCATTTTTGTTTAAAACCTCTAAATATATTTGTCACCTTTGAGTCTGAAATTGTAATTTTGTTATTGTTGTAATTGTTATTAAAAAACCGGTTTGATTAGGTTGACTAAAACGAAATCATACTGGCGATTAATAAGGGAAAATAACTGCTACGTTTATAATTTGGCAGATACTTTACTTTTTTGAATCTCAATTAAGTTTCCTTCTGTAAATCTTCTGTATAACTTTAATGAAATTTGTAATACAAGTTTCTTTTAAAGAGACTTACACTATCTACAGATACAGCAAAATTAAGTTCTTTACTTTCATAGAAAATTGAGTTTTGGGCATTTTTTTCAAAAGGAGTTAGAACGCAAGATTTTTTTAATAATAGAGAGATATCGATGGTATAACACTTTCGAAAGAATTCTTCAAATTTGCGCGTACTAGGACCTCTAAAATCGACCTTCAAGGCCTGTGTAAGTTCAAAGTATTAACTTTACTAATATGCCGTATAATTATAGTGTGGAATTCTTATGAGAATTCGCTACTATAACGCACTTGCTGCGTCCCAACATTTTTTGTATTGTTATTGTTAATTATTAATAATTAATAATATTTTAATTTTATTTACAGGTGAGTCTAATCGAAGTCATTTTGGAATGCCATTTTTTTAAAACGCTTGGTAAGTTTTTTATATTAACATTTACCTAAACTCCAGCTTAAAAGTATAATATGAGTGCTGAAATGCTACATATAACTTAGAAATGTAGCAGGAGCTATTTACACTGAACTGTATCATAATAATCGACATACCCAATCTAAACGTGTTGTCGCCTATATATATATATATATATATATATATATATATATATATATATATATATATATATATATATACACATATATATATGACTTGGTAAAGTTCTTCCTGGGATAGGATAAATAATTTTATTGCTTGAAAAAGTACAAAAAAATTCCTAAAATAAACTTGTATGCTCCTGAAGAAACTGATCATATTTTCCTGGCCAATAAACCTCTTGAAGCTATTTACCCACCCGCCAAGATATAATTATAAAAAAAGCGAAACTCACAAAAAAGATCTACATGCAAACGTATTAAACATTTTTTATTAAGTAGCAAAATTTAAAAAAAACCTTACAAACAATGATTTCCACAGAAACACAAAACATTCAGCAAGAACTGGCTGTTTCTTGAAAAAAAATTGCCAAAACAATAGGTACAATTCAATTTATATACATAATTAGGATTGAAAATAGAAAATGTTTTTTTTTACTTTTCACGGCAATTGTAACAAGTGGAAGTAAAGAAAAATATACTTAAGTGGAAAAATAGTCATGTTTTTATGTAACAAGCTGTCAGAAATAAGAACATTCTAAGTCTGCTACTTTAAAGTTTCATTTGACATTTGTGAATACAATTTATCAACTACTTATCTACCTATTATGAAAATCTAAACGTAGATAATCCTATTAAATTAATTATTTCTTACCGTTTTGTACCAAAGTTGATTTATTCTTGAAAAATTCGCTAAAGGATCACATAATTTGATCGAATAATCGTATGCTATTGTAAATGTACCTAAATATTTCCAAAACTAGAGTCTGTGGGTATAGGGAGTGTTCTACTATACAAAAAGCAAATACTATATAATGACAATACGGGACACTCCTATGCTTTGGCATTGGTGATTTTTGTGACAAGTACACTAGCGCCACCACGCGTGAAGTACTGACAACTGACCAGGTAATTTGAATTGTATATTTACCTGCATGTTCTTAATTTAGACAATTGGTTTATTATAGATGAATATAAAACTTGTACATGACAAAACAGTGAAAAATTTCTGATTATGTAGTTATAAATAGAATTTGTATCAACAATCAGCTTGAAACCTAAATGAATTCAGCATGAATAATTCTGCAAATTTCTCTTACCCATAATCTTATTTCATCATAATTTAATGTACCAGCTTGAAACCGTCGTTAAACTACTATTTCAAGGGTGTGTATAAGAATATACCGAGAGCTAGTTATGACCATATTAAGTTAATAATCTGTACTTACCTATAAACAATTGTTCTAGGTATAAATGGTAGCACAGTACTCAATTTGCTATATCTCTACATGAAAACTGTCTTATTAATCTAATATTTTAAAATATGTAACTGATATACTTAGTACATAATTAAGAAATTGTGCAGATGAAATGTGAGACTAACCCTTACTTCCGTAAATAAATCTGAATTTCTACTTGTCTCTTTAAAAACTTGTCTTGGGAAGATAAATAAAAGCCTTTACCAAGTAAAATAATTTTAAATGTGAAAAAATGGGACAATTTATGCCATACTAAAATAAAAAAGGACACAGAAGAAGATAGAAAAACAGTATTTTTATATCATTTATTATTAATGCAACATTTTTTTTTGCCTCGATACTCCTTTTTTTGATGCACTGGAATACAAGTTATGATTGAAGCCTTTCAACCATCCGTTTACGAAGATTATCAATAAATAGGTACATGATGGTAAATATTACACAATAAATTATCTTCTGCGAACTGTGCATATTGGCATAAAAGTGATTCTGATTTTGTATTCTGCTTCAACAAATTAATTCTTTTGGAAGTGACATTGAAATGTAAAATGCACCTTGTGTCTTCAATACTATATCTAAATCAGTTCTTTTTGATAACAGTACCCTTTTCTTGCATTTATAATTCAAAATTATCGTCAATCCATGTTAAAGTTATTGTTTAATATTAATTATTAGGCGAATTTATAAAAAAATTCGCTGGTAACAAAAGAAAACACAAAAAAAACATATTCACGTTTCGCCATCCTTTGGAAACCTATGAAATGTCTTTGATAGATTTAGCACGTTATAATTGGACATTTATTGTGAAAAAAACACAGCTCAAACTTAATTATACACAGGTAAACACCAGCAATTGCTAGTGTTAAACGTTCTCGAATGACGTAACATCAGTACTATCCGCTAGGGGCGCTGATAATCTTGAAACACGAAATCAGCCGGAGTGTCCTGTATTGTCATTATAAAGTATTCGCTAAAAGCAAAGGGCATGCCCTTCACTTCTCAACACACAAAATTGAGTTACGGCAGTTAAAATTTCTTCTAATTCAGTCATTATTTGAGAGCGCCCCGTGTACGACGTCTCGATTTTTTTCGACGACGAATATAAATGAAAACCTCTCTAAATGCGTCAATTTCATGGGAATTTGCTTTTTATTTGTAAAAGCGCCGTATCATAATCATAATTTTTTATATATGTGCCAAAAATGTATAAAAGTTCCAAACAATTGAAATAAATCGAAAACGAGGAACGCTCTCAAAATTTTATCCCCACAAACATACTTTGAAATTCGATAAATATGCGAAAATGCAATAATATAGGGGGTGTTAAAAAAAGAAAATTTGTAACAAAATTTGTAGTTCGCGCTCATTTGAAAAAATATTTTTTAAATTCAAAAGTCGCGGTATCCAGCGAGTTTCTTCTACAAAAATTTACTAAAAATTATAGATAATTAAACCATAAACTCTGGAACTAAAACTACTGCCAAAGCACCAGAGAAAGGGTCCAATTAAAATGAATTTTCTGGAAATAGTTTAGTGAAATGAAGGACAATGACGGTTGATGCTAAAACTTGAGGGTTTGTAAAACACTCTTCTTGCGACATTGTCTCTGCATAACCCGTATTTGTTTAAGGTTCTTTGCCTAAATGTTGCCATTTTGACGCTTCAAATCGCGACTTTGACGTTTTAGGAGGAAACCCCCAATTTTCTTCTTTAAATGCCTATAACTTTTTAGTGCATTTTTATTTTAAAAAAATTCACTAATAGAGAGGTATCGATGGTGAGACTTTGCAAATTTTTTTTCAAATGAGCGCGAAGAAGGACCCCTAGAACCGATATCCGGGGTCAGTTTCATTATATATATATATATATATATATATATATATATATATATATATATATATATATATATATATATATATATATATATATATATGTATCCAACCGCTAACTTAAAAAATAATTAACTGATTCCGATGAAACTCAGTAAGTGCCTTTATTTTATTAATGGCTTGGATGAGTTCGTTAGCCAGGAAAATCGGACAAGGTTTTCCGGGAAAATTTTGAGTTGTCTTTTAAAAAAAGCTTTTTTTCCGAAAATTACCAATTTATTTTGATGAAATTTGGTGGATATATTGCCTTGATAAAGGCCTTACTACATACGAAAATTCAACTTTCTAAGTTTATAGAAAATTAAGTTTTTCAAATTTTCAGTTTTCTTTTGAAAAAAAATTTTTTCTCCGAAAATTACAAAGTTATTTTAATGACATTTGGCAAATATGTTGCCTTGGGAAAGGCCTTACCACATACCAAATGCCTTTTTGGTCTTTACACCTACAAGTCTAAATGTTGATACATTACTTACTTTTTATGGTATAACCCCGCGTACGAAATTTGTTTCTCCTAACTTTTTTATTTCCTGGGACATACAAATTTTCCGAAATATAACGCAACAGTTTTGTGATAAACTGTGCCGATTTTCCTGAGTAACAAACTTATACAAGCCACTTGGAAAAGAAGAGTACTCACCAAATTTGATCAAAATTGGCCCATTCTTTTTTGAACTCTAGTTCTCGCTCCTTTGAAGAAATTTTTCAAAATTAAAAAGTCGGGATCTCCTCATTAGTGAATTTTTTTTAAAAGAAAATTCACTAAAAATAATATCTCCAGTGAAAATATGTCTAGGTTATTCATCATAAAACTGCTCACGGAAAAATTAGGCGTAGATCAAACGAAATAATTTTATCCTTAGGCGTACCAGATGGCTTAAATTTGGAATTTATATTTCTTTTTATTATTTAATAATGATTTATAAAGATGAACACCGTGAAAATTTTCTAAGCTACACTGATGCTATTTCTTCTCTAATTTATAATTATGACGGCAACTTATTAGAACAAAAGTTAACTGTGTTTTGAATTCACCCAATCCATGACTTATTCAGTATACAATTTTTTCTCGCATCTTGCATAATAACAATTATATTTCACCTTTACCGTAGAAAGGCGTCACCCTGTATATATGTAAGCAGACAAAGACTGAAACTAAACCCGGATATGGATTCTAGGGGGACTAGTTTGCACTCATTTGAAGAAATCTTTTTTTAAACTGAAAAGTAGCGGTCTCCTCATTAACGATTTTTTTCTACGAAAGTTAGCAGAAAATTATAGCCTGTTAAACCATAAACTTAACAAAACTACTGCCAAAGTATCAGAGAAAGGGTCTATTTGAAATGAATTTCCTGGAAATATTTTAGTAAAATGAAGGACAATGACAGTTGAAGCTGAAACTTAAGGGTTTATATAACACTCTTCTTGCAACATTTTATTTACATAACCCGTATTTGTTTCAGGTTCTTTGCCTAAATGTTGCCAATTTTGACGTTTCAAATCGCGACTTTTACGTTTTGAGGAAAAGCCCCATTTTTTCTTTAAATGCCTGTTATACTATAAATAACTGTTTTGTCTTTTAACTTACAGACCTAAGTTGTGACACATGGTTCACTTTTTATAATACAACCAGCGTACCAAGTTTGGTTGCCATTACTTTGTGATTTCCGGGAAAACTTGGGTGGACTTTCCTGGCTAACGAATTTATCCAACCCACTTGCAGAAGGAAGGTACTTACCAAATTTGATCAAAATCGGCACATTATTTTTTGAGTTATCGGTTGGACATATATATATATATATATATATATATATATATATATATATATATATATATATAATATATATATATATATATATATATATACAAGTTAAGTAAATATAATAAAGGGGGGCCATTAATTAGGATTGGGGCTACACAAACGTAAAAGCAGAGAAGATTTAGATTGTGTGTGCACACAAAAATGAGTAAAATGCATTTATAAAATCTAATAAAAAGCAACAGTTTTATGATATTATTTTAAATAAACGATTTCGCAATTCAGGAGTGTATAAATCTAGCTTTTGTCCAAGACTACACTGAAATCCGGTCGACGCCGCAAGCAAGCAGCTTGTAAATTAAGCCCGATAGGCTTGGACGCTTAACAAACGTAGTTATGTCTAATCTTAAGCGGGTGACTGTTACTATCACTACATAATGCATTAGTTATTTCCCCCGGTTATGCAATAATAATAGCTATGTGGTCCTGTTTTCGTGGCTCAATTAGGAAACGTTTAAAACCGAGTGTTAACACTGCTCTTAGACTATGATTTAGTAATTAGCTCACAATTTTCATTTATAACCATTGTCCAATATTTATTTTCAATATTTATATCCATGTTTTAAATATTTTAGGTTAGTTAAAAGTCAGTTGTAAAATGTCAACAAGGCTACAAACCAAGCGCAAGCGACGAAGCGTTGAAATAATGCGCTTATTAAGCTTGCAAGCTGTTAAAGATCAGCGGTGTCGTCTAATAACGTCAACCAGCTATCAAGCCGCTTGCTGTCGCATGTTATTTTAACATTGACGTTAATAAAATTGGGAATAACTGATTTTTGTTACAGAATTTTAGAAAGTTTTTATTATTAATTTAAAAATTAGTCAATAAACATAAAGCGAGGAAAATATTAGCGGGATCTATGACTTTCAGAAACGATAGAACAGACAAAACCGTTGTCTGTTTACCATTTGAACCGCAAATGACGAGAGGTTTTCATAGCATTTCTAAGAAAGCCAATTTACAGCTAACATTTTCTACAAAAGAGTTTTACTAGGTAACCCAAGGGAAAAAGATAAAACCACAGAAGTGTCAAAAATCAATGAAACAGGTTGTAAGGATTATGATTTTGAATATGTTGGGCATACTAAAATAACTATTGAAACTAAATTTAAAGCACATTTAGCGCAACTGAGATATGGCACTATTGATCAATTATGTATTGCACAGCATATTTGGGACAATAATCATCATGTAGATAGAAAAAATCTAAGGTAAATAAAAAAATGTCAGGCAGTCGCGACAGTTAGATGCTTACGAAAGTGTATATATATATATATATATATATATATATATATATATATATATATATATATATATATATATATATATATATATATACACAGGTGTACCAATCTTACACTCCCTTTTTATTACAAATATTTTAAAAAAATCCCAGAAAATGTGGTACAGGGAACTAAGATACGCAATTTCAAATTATTTGGAATTATACAGGATGATTCATAATTCAGGTACGCTTCAAACATATGTTTTTTAAATTGGAACCCCTGTATATTATTATATTTTCGGATAACTCACATCTTCCCGAATCCTCTATTATACGTATGGATATGGATTGTTTTGTGTAAATTCATACGTCTTTCAACACCTGTATATAAATACACATTATAGGAAAAAAAATTATTGCCTGTTTGAGTTTTGGAATATGATGTAATATCATTCCCTGTCGTTATTCGTTCACTGAGTTGACCTGACCTGACCTGACCTTTTATTTTCTTTCTTAATCTAAATAGAACAGCCTGTATTTTATATCATAAATGCAATCCCCTATTATTCTCCTTTACTTTTTGTTAGCGGTTCCCTATCCCTAAACTCAGTAATTGATGAGATATTTGAAGATATTTATTGAAATTTAAATTGTCAGATAAATTTAACATGTCTATAGTAGGCGTTTGGAAAATCTGACAGATGAATCTGCCAGTTTTCACTTTTAGTGAATTTTCTTAAAAAAAATTCACTAATGAGGAGATCCCGACTTTTGAATTTTGAAAAAAATTCTTCAAGTGAGCGCTAATTAGGCCCCCCAGAACACATATCCGGGGTCAGTTTCAATTTTTATATGTTTATATATATATATATATATATATATATATATATATATATATATATATATATATATATATATATATATATATTTATATATATATATATATATATATATATATATATATTTATATATATATATATATATATATATATATATATATATATATATATATATATATATATTATATATATATATATATATATATATATGTATCACACCGATAACTCAAAAAATAATGGTCCGATTTTGATCAAATTTGGTGAATACCTTCCTTTTGTAAATGGCTTGGATAAGTTCGTTAGTCAGGAAAATCGGCCCAGGTTTTCCCGGAAAATTTTGGGTTTTCCTTCAAAAAAAAATTATATCTCCGGAATTAACAAAGTAAGGGCAACCAAATTGGGTACGCTGGTTTATGTCATTATAGGTGAGGTGCGTACCAACATTTAGCTCTGTAGGTGAAAAGACAAAAAAGTTATGGGCATTTAACGAAAAATAAATTGGGGGTTTCCTCAAAACGTCAAAGTGACAATTTAAAACGTCGAAATTCGCAACATTTAGGCAAAGAACTTGAATCTAATACGGGCTCTGGAAAGAAAATGTTTTAAGAAGAATGTTTTACAAACCCTGATGTCTTAGTTTCAACCGTCATCGTCCTTTATTTTACTAAAATATTTCCAGAAAATTCATTTGAAATAGACCCTTTCTCTGATGCTGGGCAGTAGCCTTAGCTATAGACTTTATCGTTTAATGGTATATAATTTTTGTAGAATTTTCGTAAAAAATCAATAAAGCTCAATATCTCCGTTATTATACAAGATATGAAAAAATATTGTATACATTAATTATACGGTGTCTTGAGCTACACCTTAAAAAATTATTGATACCATCACAGGCTGGCCCATAAGTCGTTGGTGATACAAATAATATTTTTTTTAGTGGAAAACGCCTTATGTTTTTGCATTTTCCATCGAAATATAATGCATGTTTGTAAGTTAAGAAATTCTGGACGCAGCAAGTGCGTTATAGTATCGAATTTTGATTAAATGCTTCATATTTGAAAAGCTCAATTTGCTAATAAGGTTGACCAAGAAACGGATTTTTTCGGTTACATTTTAAGTTTACTTTCGGAAATTTCTGTACGTTTTCAAACAATAAAGTTATTTTGATGAAACATGGCACATTGTTTTTACTATATAGGTTATACTGGTAACCAAATTTGATGCCTGCTTTCTGAAAAAAACAAACACATATTTGCTATTAAAAACATTTTAATGAAAATTCACTACCATAACGCACTTGCTGCGTCCAGAGTTTTATTGTTTGTTGTATTTGTCGCGTGTAGTTTATTTAAGTTATAACAAAGTAAAACGAACTTATTACATGATGAATAGTGAAAATTTTTCCTCTCGAGACTTAACAGACATGATTTGGATACTAAGAAAATGCAAGAAGAATTGTTTACTTACCATAATAGTGTATCACGAAATATATCAAGAGCGACGGGAACCAAATAAAATGACTCTTAAAAGTTTTTTCCCTATTTTTCGTACAAACATTCTTATTCAGATTAAAATAGTTGCACTTATCTCACTCTTCCGGTTATACCGGAAGTCGCCATCAACTTCGTTATTTTAAATAAAGCACACTATATATTTTTTCATGTTCAGAATGGTGATCCAATTTGAGATAGATCTTATGTAGTACCCCTCTACAGCTAGCGTTTTTAGTTTTTGAAATATTGTCGATTTTCGAAAAATATTCGTTATCGTGGCTCTTTTCATAATTTGATGTATTTTTGTAAAATGTGAATCTAGAAAGTCGTCCTTCGGGGGTAACAGATTGCTGGTGATCATGACTTGCAAAATCATTGGAATGAAAATCTGTTTTTTATACAGGATGTGCGTTCATAGCCTGACAAATTCTGGAAATTCAAGAGGGAAATACTTGATTGATTCAAATGGAACAGCCTGTATATTTCCATTCCAAAGCATTCTACACACATGTCTCTATAATTTTCATTCACTATGTCATATAACTAAATAGGATAATTTCTGAGATATTTATATTTATTTATTTAACTGAACCGTATCAACCGCTATGGTTAGTAGATGTGTGTTAAGGCAGTCATGACCTTAGCCGTCACTAGGCGGCTATATGGAAAAACGTGGGGACTAAGACCTAGTATGGCCCACTGGCTGTATACAAGGGTGGTCAGACCATCGTTAACATACGCGGCACTGGTCTGGTGGCCTAAGGTGACACAATCCAGTGCCAAACAAAAACTAGGCAAGATCCAAAGGATGGCTTGCCTAGCCTTTTAGGGGCCATGTATTCAACCCCAACAGCCGCCATGGAGGTGCTGCTGGATCTCCCCCCCCCCCCCCCCCCATACACTTAGTTATTATGGGGGGTGGGGGGCAGGCTAGGACTATACAGACTAGCCTCCAATGGTAGACTGAAGATCAACGCAGGCTTCAGGGGCCACTACAAAACTCAGGAGATCGTGAAGGAGCCAATGCTTGAAATGAGGTCAGACTTCGCGAGCCCGCGAATATGCAGGGAAAACAACTTTACAGTGGAAATTCCCGACCGCGAGGCATGGCGGGAGGAGACGCCGGGCATACCACGGGACGCGCTCGTCTGGTTCACGGGCGGATCCGGCGGGGAGCGTGGGACGGGGGCAGGTGTTTACTCGGAAGGACCGAGGGTAAGTCATAGTATTATGCAACGGTGTTTCAAGCCGAAATGTACGCCATCCTGCACTGTGTGCGGGAGAACAAGAGGAGGGGCTACACCAACAAGCGGATCCTCATAGCCACAGACAACCAGGCAGCCCTTAAGGCACTAAGTAGCCCATGGGTAAATTCCGGGCTGGTGAGTGAGTGCCGAGACGAGACTAGCGACCTGGCTGGGCAGAATGAGGTGATCTCCATCTGGGTGCCGGGTCACTCGGGGCTCAAAGGCAATGAAGAAGCTGACAGTCTCGCGAAGAGAGGGTCAGCAGAACAGTTTATGGGACCAGAACCGGCTCTGGGCGTGACAAAGAGCACTGCCAGGGGAGCCATTAAGTCCTGGGTTAGAAATCAACACAAGGTGTACTGGGCGGACTGTCCAGGGCTCATACATGGGAAGTCAATAATTGACGGACCCAGTTCAAAGAGAGCTGTGGAGCTGCTAAATCTTAGCAGAGGACAGCTCAGAAACACAACAGGTCTCTTGACGGGACACATGGCCGTCAAGAAACACCTGCATAAAATGGGGCGGTTCGAAGGGGACCTCGCATGCAGACTCTGCGGCAAGGGTGAGGAATCAGCCCAGCACATCTTGTGCGAGTGTAAAGCTCTGGGCCGCAAAAGACAACTGATCTAAGGTCAGTCTAGACCGGAGACAGAGCAATATAAAACTTCACCCTACCAATCGCTGTGCAGACTAGTTCAAGGCACAGTGATTTTGGAATGGGTGGAGTAAGACTAAGGGTATGCATAATCAACCAAAGGTTGCAGTGCTATCGGGGCGGCAAGGCCGCGGACGAACCCTGAGGGACAAAAAGGTTAATTAATGAGACTTATAGATTATATGATAAATGTTAGCTTTAAGCCGCAACTGCCCGAGAGTCTGAATTTGTTTTTGCAAATATATTCTTCTCGCCGTGCCGGGGCTAAAACACACGACCTTGCGACTGAGAGTCAGATAATTTATCCACCACTACAACGGGGACTATTTTGGAATTTAGACATGAGTGGGTAAAAGCAAAGAGTAAGATTTTGTTGGAATGTCAGGCAAGAAAAATGAAATTTGACACAGGTTAATTTAGTAAAAATTAGTAACCAGCTTTTGTTACAAGTCGCGATGGTAAGTCGAATACGCTACAGTAGTGAAGATATCACGAATATATTCATTATCCTGAAACCAGTGGTGATGCCATTCGTGGACAATCTGTCGGAAAATACATCATTCATTTGTTGGTACCAGATGAGCGGGGATTCAGCGCACAATACCATAGGATAAGTAATAGTAATCGTAATATAGGTGTTTGTCACCAGTTAAATGGTATACTTACTGACAGCTGGATAGGAATAAAAGATCCTCGGCACTGGCCAGGAAGCTCACCCTATTTGACACCGTGTGTTTTTTTATGTAGGGAGTATAATATAGTTCAAGGCTTATAAGGTGCATGTCTAATCTAAAGAGGGAACTAATCCAACGCATAACACAAGCTTTCACCGAGTTATATCCTGACGCGATACGAAGAATGACCACCGCTGAAGTACATTCGTGAATTTCAGAGTGTTTGAACCAAAACGCAGGTCAAAATAAAAAATTATTTAATTTTTTCAGTTCTAGTTCACATCACAAGTTGTGTTATTTTCTCTGTTCTCTGTGTATACTCTAATTTAGTTTTACTTAACTCTAATAATAAGAATTAAATTTATTCAATGTCACTGTATGGTTGTCTTTTTACTTCAAATGTTCTTCGTTGTATTACTGATCCTGGTTCCTTATTTAAACAAGAATAATGGGCGAGATATATTCATTCTTGAATAAAAGTAGCTGGGCCGTTGGTATCAGTCTTTTCAGTAACTACGAGACACTAAGATTACGATTGGCATTCTTAACAATGAATTGAATTGACTAGACTTTTCGTCAGTATCCACAAAGCGAACCGAGGTCAAGTCTGGTGACTGCTCAAAGGGTGTTTTTACCTGTTCATCAAACAACCAATATTGTCAACTGATGGTAGTCATCGCCGTATTTTAGTATATTTTTCAGACTGTCAGAGTGTCATCATGAATATAAAAAGACACTTGATCATCCAATGCCTGAAAAACATTGGAATTAGAATTATCTGCTGCGATATTGAGTATATCACTGCGTAAAATTAACAATATCTCAGAAATTATGCCATTTAAGTATAGGGCATAGTTAATAGGAGTTGCAGAGCTATGTGCGTAAAACGCTTTGGAATGGAAATATATAGGGTGTTCCATTCGAAAAAGTCAAGTTATTCCTGATTGAATTTTCAGCTTTTGTCAGGCTATGAACGCAAACCCTGTATAAATAAAAGATTTTTATTCCAATGATTTTGCAAGACATGATCACCAGCAATATGTTGCCCAAAAACCGAATTCCTAGATTTACACTTGATAAATATACATCATATTATACAGATAAGGAATATTTTTCGACAATCGCCAATATTTCAAAAACTAATAACGCTAGGTGTAGAGAGTACTACCTAAAAACTATTCCAAGTTGGATCACCATTCTGAACATGCAAAAATATGTAGAGTGTATCATTTAAAATAACGAAGTTAATGGCTACTTCCGGTATAACCGGAAGCTCTAGACAAGTGCAACTATTTTAACCTAAATGACAATATCTTGTAATGACACTTTTTCACCTCTCAAATCAGATGAGAAGCTCACAAACTTCTACTGAGCTCTTCTTAGCAATCACTCTGTATATACACACACGCGCGTGCACACACTTTATTTGTTTGCTGTACTTTTTGTGATTTTAGTGAATTTTCTTTAAAAAAATTCACTAATGAGGAGATCCCGACTTTCGAATTTTGAAAAAATTTCTTCAAATGAGCGCTATTTAGGACCCCTGGAACCCAAATCCAAGGTCGGTTCAGACTTTATATGTTTATATATATATATATATATATATATATATATATATATATATATATATATATATATATATATATATATATATATATATATATTTATGTGTCACACCTATAACTTAAAAAATAATGGACCGATTTTGATAAAACTTGGTGAGTACCTTCCTTTCGCAAGTGGCTTGAACAAGTTCGTTAGCCAGGAAAATCCGCCGAGGTTTTCCCGAAAAATTTTGTGTTTTTATTTTCGAAAAAAATTGAAATAATTTCAAAGACAAAAACCATACATCTTGTTACGGCTTGTCAAATAATAATACATTGGGCTACTATATATAATAAGTAAATAATTTTAGCACATAATAGTTAGGTAGGCACTTATTTGTACACATACAAAGTCGTAGGTTTCTAATTTTTACAATCAATTTTTAAGCAAAAAACTCATAATAAAATAGTACACAGGGTTAGCACAATAAGCAAATAATTTTAGTATATAATATTTAGGTAGGTATCTATTTGTACACATATAAAATCGTAGCTTTATCATTTTTGCAATCACTCTGTAAGCAAAAAACGTATATATCTTACATTTAATATTAAAATACTATATTGTGCTATTATATAATTTATATTTGATTAGAAGTTAAAAGATATTTAAAGGCTATTTCACTCTATCCTCAAAATTAATGCCAGCTTCTTTTAGCCCTTTTTATAGATCAGAAATATGTTGCTGCAGTAAAATATAGGCGATTTTCATAGTAATCGATTTTTTTCTTGAAACACAGGTTTTCAACTTACAATTCTTGATCTTTTCTTTTTAAGATTTCATACTCTGTTTCTTTACTAAGGGGTGGTCTTTCTGACAAGTCTATAATCAAATTTTCCTCTTGGCGCTTAATTACATTAGCTGGTTCTGTGATGTTCAATGATGGTTCTTCATTACTGCTAATTAAACTTTCCACAATAGCTTTCCTATTTTTATGCATCATTCTCTTGGACCTTTCACTCTCATTATGTTTTTCTTGCCCGTTCAACAGGTATAATGAGGGAACAGCTGAAAATATAAATTTATTACTACAATTAGGTATAATAGGTCTTCGGTAAACTTCAAATAATACGTAGGTACTACATACTCTTACACAAAATACATAAATAATCAAAACCAACAAACACAAACTTTGTACCTGATTTTTTGAAATGCGTCGGTTTTGTATTCAGTATTCTAGCCCGCAACTCATCTTCAAAATCCTCATCTGAGGCCCTTTAGGAAAATAAAAGAAGGAAAGTGTCTCATCGCTTTCCTTTGCCGTTTTTGCATTATTTTTGCACGTTGATACGTTACAAACTGGGCATCTAAAAAGCTATTTAGGTTAAGTTATCTATTGGCTTCTTTTTTCAAGTATGTATAATTTATTTTTTGAAATTAAACACATGTCTACCTATATGATGAATTACCGATTTAATTATTGATTAAATAACGTCCAATTCGTCCTAAGGTTGATTTACTGTACACTTATGTTTACAACATTACAACAAAACACCTTAAAAAATAAAATACAGTATTTAAGATAATAGTTTCGATTAAACTGCTATTTCGTATAAAATAAACATTAAAATATGTCTGTAACTGATGGTATTCGAAATTTTTTTAGCAAATACATTAAAAGTTACCTTAATTTCTAATAAATATTATTTAAAGCACCAAAGCCAAACTTAAACTTTTGGCATTTAGACTTCACATGACGTATTTCCCCTTCTCTCGCGTCTCTCCCCTCTCGGAGTTACCAGACAACCTGTCTAATCTATAAAACTTGGAATTTACGGATACAAATATGTAAGATACATGTGTAGCTGATAGCGCCTGTATGCTATTAATATTTTTGTAACATAACTTCAGATATCAATTCGCCCGCAAAAGTTAATTATCAGTGCCCTCGACAAATATTGTAACAGAAATATTATTGCTGCGAATCGTTTCATCATCCTGGTGAATTTATTAGACAGGGGGCACGGATATTGTTTGTATTGCAGGAGATAATATGGTAAGGGATTTGTAGGTTAGTTTCCGTGCCATTACCCCAGATATGGTGGAAAATTGCAACTGACGATATTATTAGTCTTGCTTTTAGCGAGCATTGAGCCACCCCTCACTGCCGGAGAAGATTAGCGGTGTATTCCTCTGTCTGCGGCCTTTCATGTGATATGGCGGAAACTTATTTTTATTCTCCGAGGGCGAGCAGATTATTATTTGAGGAAAATTGAATTGATCCATAGAATTTGTGATACCTGAGTTACTTTAATCTCAGTTACAATTTTCTATATTACTCTATTTGATTAAATGATAATATATAGTCGGTTTTAAAAGGAGTATCCGCAAAAAGCTTGAAGTCGTCTTTTACTTGTATGTATCAAATTTTTTTTAATGTGATTGATCTGCTAGAATCTTAGTGAATTTTCATTAATCAAGAGGTAACGATGATGAGACATTCGGAAATTTTATTTAAATGAGCATGAAATAGGGTCCCTAGAATACATATCCAAGGTCAGTTTGAATTTTTATATGTATCTATGGTAAGCATATCTTAAAAGTGCAACGAGGACCCAAAACTGTAGTCTTCATTTCTTAAATTGTAAGTTGCAATTCTATCTTTTTTTTTCTTCAGGAAACCAGTAAATTGGGCCATTTTTTTTTACGCTAATACACTTAATAGCCGGCGTTATTTTGATATGTTACGAACCCAAATAATCCCTGCAATCAGACAAGCGGTGCCAGAGATTTAATTTGAAAATGTTTGGTTTCAGCATGGTGGCTGTCCTGCTAATAATTCTAGAGAGGTACAGGCTCTACTCCGTAACACATTCGGGGAAAGAATAATTTCAAATAGCGGTCCAGTATTATGGCCAGCTATTAGTCCAGATCTTGCGCCTCTGGATTTTTACTTGTGGGGACCTGTAAAAAATGAAATCCACCTGAAGAAACAGACATGGTAATTCAAAGGGCAAGTGATCTGTTTGCTGGAATTATAAGATATACTTTAGAACGTGTTGCCAATTCAGTAATAAAAAAATATCAGAAATGTATTGACAAAAATGGCGGACATTTTGAACTTTAAAACTGATACTTGTTATTTTTCTTTGTTTTTCTAAAGGCGACAACTTTGTTTCTTAATAGTATGTGTTGATTTTTAATTTATTGTCGTGTTTAACGACAGTGAATTTTCTTAAAAAAAGTCACTAATGAGGAGATCCCGACTTTTGAATGTTGAAAAAATGTCTTCAAATGAGCGCTAATTAGGCCCCCTAGAAAACATATCCGGAGTTAGTTTTGATTTTTATATGTATATATATATATATATATATATATATATATATATATATATATATATATATATATATATATATGATTTTTTACGAAAATTCGACAAAAATTATATACTATTAAACGATAAACTCTATAGCTAAGACTACTGCCAAGCACCAGAGAAAGGGTCTATTTGAAATGGATTTTCTGGAAACATTTTAGTAAAATGAAGGACAGGACAGTATATATATATATATATATATATATATATATATATATATATATATATATATATATATATATATATATATATATATATATACATATATATATATATATATATATATATATATATATATATATATATATATATATATATATATATATATATATATATATGTATGTATCACACAGATAACTCAAAAAATAATGTGCCGATTTTGACTAAATTTGGTGAATACCTTCCTTTTGCAAGTGGATTGGATAAGTTTGTTAGCCAGGAAAATCTGCTGACGTTTTCCCGGAAAATTTTGTGTTTTCTTTCGAAAAAAATTTATATCTCCGGAAATAACAAAGTAAGGGCAATAACAAATTTAGTGCACGGGTTTATATCGCTATAGGTAAATTTCCTACGAAAATTTAGCTCTGTAGGTCAAAAGACAAAAAAGTTATAGGCATTTAAAGAAAAATAACTAGGGGTTTTTCTCAAAACGTCAAAGTCGCGATTTAAAACGTCAAGATTGGCAACATTTAGGCAAAGAACCTGAATCTAATACAGGCTATGGAAAGAAAATGTCTCAAGAAGAATGTTTTACAAACCCTGAAGTCTTAGTTTCAACCGTCACTGTCCTTCATTTTACTAAAATGTTTCCAGAAAATCCATTTCAAATAGACCCTTTCTCTGGTGCTTGGCAGTAGTCTTAGCTATAGAGTTTATCGTTTAATAGTATATAATTTTTGTCGAATTTTCGTAAAAAATCAATAAAGCTTAATATATCCGTTATTTTACAAGATATGAAAAAAATTTATACATTAATTAAAGGGTGTCTTGAGCTACATCTTCAAGAAATATTTCTACAATCACAGGGTGGCCCATAAGTCGTTGGTGATACAAATTTTCTCTTTTTTAGTGAATTTTCTTTTAAAAAAATCACTAATGAGGAGATCCCGACTTTTGAATTTTGAAAAAATTTCTTCAAATGAGCGCTAATTAGGCGCCCCAGAACACATATCCGGGGATCCGGGGTCAGTTTAAATTTTTATATGTTTATATATATATATATATATATATATATATATATATATATATATATATATATATATATATATATATATATATATATATATATATATATATATATATATATATATATATATATATATATATATGTATCACACCGATAACTCAAAAAATAATGGGCCGATTTTGATAAAATTTGGTGAATACCTTCCTTTTGCAAATGGCTTGGACGAGTTCGTAAGCCAGGAAAATCGGTCTAGGTTTTCCTGGAAAATTTTGTGTTTTCTTTCGAAAAAAAAATTATGTCTCCGGAATTAACAAAGTAAGGGCAACCAAATTTGGTACGCGGGTTTACATCCTTATAGGTAAGCCACATACAAAAATTTAGCTCTGTAGGTCAAAAGACAAAAAAGTATAGGCATTTAAAGAAAAATAAATTAGGGTTTTTCACAAGACGTCAAAGTTGCGATTTAAACGTCAAAATTGGCAACATTTAGGAAAAGAACTTGAATATAATACGGGCTATGGAAATAAAATGTCTCAAGAAGAACGTTTCAACCGTCATTGTCCTTCATTTTAATAAAATGTTTCCAGAAAATTCATTTCAAATAGACCCTTTCTCTGATGCTTGGCAGTAGTCTTAGCTATAGGATTTATCGTTTAATGGTATATAATTTTTGTAGAATTTTCGTTAAAAAAATCAATAAAGCTCAATAGATCTGTTATTATACAAGATATGAAAAAAAAAATGTATATATTAATTATAGAGTGTCTTGAGCTACATCTTAAAAAATTATTTCTACAATCATAGGATGGCCCATAAGTCGTTGGTGATACAAATTTTCTTTTTCTTTTTAATCAAACACGCCTTATGTTATTGCATTTTTGCATTTTCCATCGAAATATAATGCAAGTTTGTAAGAAAAAAATTCTAGACGCAGTAAGTGCATTATGGTAGAGAATTTTGATCAAATGCTTAATATTTGAATAGCTCAATTTGCTATTAACCTATAAGGTTGACCAAGAAACGAGTTTTTTCGGGAACACTTTAAGTTTACTTTCGGAAATTTTTGTACATTTTCAAACAATAAAGTTATTTTGATGAAACATGGCACATTGTTTTTACTATATAGATTATACTGGTAACCAAATTTGATGCCTTTCTTAAAAAAACACACATTATTGATTTAAAAAAATATTTTTATGAAAATTCACTACCATAACGCACTTGCTGCGTCCAGAGTTTTTTTTAGTCGAACACGTCTTATGTTATTGCATTTTTCATCGAAATAAAATGCATCTCTGTAAGAAAAAAAAATCTGGACGCAGAAAGTGCGTTATGGTAGCGATTTTTGATTAAATGCTTCATATATGAAAAGCTCAATTTTTTTTAACTCATAAGGTTGACCAAGAAACGGTTTTTTCGGAAACACTTTAAGTTCACTACCATAATGCACTTGATTTTTTTTTTATTCCGATTTTTTCCAAAGTTTTAATTGGCACATCCTCTATGTTTATAAACATATAAAAATCTAAGTGACTCCGAATGGGTTCTGGGCTTCTGGTTCATTCTCATTTGAAGAAATTGCTTCAAAATTAAAAAGTCGCGATCGTCTCAGCAATAATTTTTTCCTACAAAAATCTGCTACATGTATTAATAACATTAAATTGTCCTTTTGTACTTTTCATTCATTACACTGCCCATCGTACCATTTAATTACACAGTTTTCTAGAATTTCCTAATTAACTTTCGACCGAAGTTAGATTCTACATCCTAGCCAAAAAAAATTTCGACCACCTGTATATTATTTCCTTCAAAATGGCTGGCTCGTAGATTTGTTTTTGTTTGTTAGGGGACATAATATAGATAGTACTACTGCACGCATATGACGTTTGCAATTTGTAATCCCATAAGTGCTATAATAATGTTTGATTCTACATGTCGCATATAAAACTTTATTTACTGCTGTGCTATAAATCCTGCTCGTCCCATTTATTTTAAAGGCAATGTATTATATTTCCACATGCGTGTGGCTTCTTATACATTTTTTATGAGACACGTGCAATAAAAATCATTTTTAGATTAAGTAGATTCATTGATCTGTCATTTTTTAAAGGAGTTTTTCAAAACAAGCTGAACATGTTTCCTGTTTATTGTTTGCAGAAAGTGCATTAAACAATTAGTCTACTGAGTGAAGATTGAAACCTGTGATGAGCACTGATAAGTACAATTTGGAAAACCTAATTCATCACAATACAGTTTTTAGATCGTTTTGCAAACAAAGTTAGCGTCATCAGCGGGATGAATAAACTAAGCGATTAAAAACTAGAACTACTATTTATATGTTAGTTGCCAAGCAGTTGCAAACAGCATCTTCTACAAAGGTATACAGACAGCCCTCAGTGTTGAGTCTTAAAACCCTGTATTTAAAATTTCGTACCTGCTTTTGTAAAACTATCTCTTTTTTTATATTTTTATTTCAACAACACACCACGAGGGCTTACAGCCTAAAAACTATCGTACCGTGGGTGTCGACAAGGATAAAAGAGGCAGCTTGCTAATTCTGGACTTGAAGGTTTGGAGTTTCGGAGGAAAATGATAAACATGCGCCGGCAAGGAATTCCACAACTTGGAAGTCCTCGGGACAAAAGATCGGGCGTAACAAGATGTTCTATGTCTGGTGACCTGGACAGTAAAAGGGTGCATTCGCTCTGTTCCCCTGGTAAATCTGTTGGGGGCAGCAGGTGGGGGAACTATGGAAGAAAGCTCATAGATATCTATAAAAGAGAGAGAGGTCACCAACGGCTCGTCGGTGGGCAAGGGATGGCAACCTTTGGGTGAGGGTAGGGTGACCAATGAGACGTATAGCTCTTTTCTGAATGGAGTCCAGGATAGCGAGTGTAGAACCGGCAGCAGCACCCCAGATGTGGGAGAAGTATTCGAGGTTTGGCCTTATTTGCGAAGTATATAAGGTATAGAGATTAGCTGGTGAAAAGTATTTGCGAGCCCGGAAGAGGAAACCTAATTTCTTAGCAGCCGCTTCTGCAATTGGTGTGACATGTTGGTGCCAATTGAGATTTTGATCCACAGAAATGGGACTCATTACTTTGAATAACTTGGTTGTTCAATGTGATGGGTCTAGGGCTGGTGTATCTTTTATGAGAAAGAAAGCAAGACTGAGATTTGATGGGGTTGAATTGTACAAGATTTCTACTTCCCCAGCCTAATATTTTTTGGAGATCCACGGAGATAGAACCCTCCATGAGTCTGCGATCCTCATCTAATTGGGCCAAAGAGACAGGCTTAGAATATTGTATATTTGAGTGGAGGGTGCTGTCGTCGGCGTAACTGTAAACTAGGTTGGATGTGCTAGAGAGGAGGTCATTGATGTGGATAAAAAACAAAGTAGGGGCTAAAGCTGAACCTTGAGGAACTCCTGCATTAATTGGATATAGTTTAGAGGAATGGCCGTCCACGACAACAGAAATGCTCTGGTTGGAGAGGAAGTTTGCTGTCCAGGTACAGAGTTTTGGTGGTAGGCCATAGGCCGGAAGTTTATTAAGCAGTGCTGCGTGCCAGACCTGGTCGAATGCTTTGGATATGTCTAGAGTGACACTCTGGTATTCACCGTGTAGTTCCATAGACTTGTTCCAAGAATGGGTGACAAAGGAAACGAAGTCGGCAGTTGATCTGCGCTGACGGAATCCATACTGCCTGTCGTGGATTAGACTGTGTTTTTCAAGAAATTTTCGTAATTCGGTGTTTATATACTTTTCCATCACTTTAGAGACGACTGAAAGGAGAGAAATAGGCCTGTAGTTGCTAGGAAGCGCTTTGGATCCTTTCTTGGGGACGGGTTGCACTCGAGCAGTTTTCCAGTTACTAGGGAATATACCTCTATTGTAAGATGTCTGAAACAGACGAGTCAGGACAGGAGCAAGTTCTGGTGCGCATTTTTTGAGAACAATTGCTGGAAGCTCGTCAAGGCCAGAGGCTTTCCTGGTATTAAGAGAAGATAGCATCTTTCGTACCTTTTTAGTTTTGAAAATGATATCCGTCATTTTATGCGTGACATTGGGGACTGACGGTGGTTGAACATTTGGAGGTGGGTTGAGAGTAGAATTGCCGGCGAACAACCAGGCAAAAAGTTCAGCCTTGCCCAGGGCGGTAGAAACAATTTCATCCCCTGAGACAAGAGGTGGGAACGTGCTCTTGCAGAAATTATTCCCAATAGATTTAGCAAGAGTCCAGAAGGGTTTGCTGCCCTTGGATCTTAAGAGGACTTTGTTTTTAATGTGGTTATTAAATGAGTTTTTTGCCTCAGAAAGAATGCGGACATAGCGGTTTCTTGCGTCGTTAAATGCTTGACGGTTTTATTGACTGGGATTGTATAGAAGCGTCTTGTGAGCTTTGACCTTTTCAAGTCTGGCCTTGTCACAAGATTTAGAGAACCAGGGCTCTTGACTGGCTGAAGAGGTTTTCTGTGTACGTGGAATAAATAATTACATGCCAGCTTGGATAATTTCGGTGACGTTTTGTGAGATATCAGAGGGCTCAGGACGAGAGAAGCAAACAGACGACCATGGAAATGAGGAAAAGTAATCGCGCATTTCGTCCCAGTTCGCGGAGTTGTAGTACAAACGATACGTGGGTGTGATGACTGTGTGTCGTTATCAAATATTCTTACGAAGAACACACTGATTATTAAGATAACAGTTAGAACAATGGACTACACAGAACCTACTCTATTCATCGAAACATTTTTGTTCAAATTTCTAACGATATATATATATATATATATATATATATATATATATATATATATATATATATATATATTCTCTATCTACATGATGGTTATTGTCCCAAATATGCTGAGAAATACATGATTGATCAATAGTGCCATATCTAAGTTGTGCTAAATGTGCTTTAAATCTAGTTTCAATAGTTATTTTAGTATGCCCAACATATTCAAAATCACATTCCTTACAACCTGTTCCGTAGATTCCTGACACTTCTGTGGTTTTATCTTTGTACCTTGGGTTACCTAGTAAAATTTTTAACGCACTCTTTTGTAGAAAATATTAGCTGTAAATTGGCTTACTTAGAAATGCTATTAAAACGTCTCGTGATTTGCGGTTCAAATGATAAACAGACAACGGTTTTGTCTGTTTTATCGTTTCCGTAGATTCCGCTAATATTTTCCTTGTTTTATGTTTATGGAACAATTTCTAAATTAATAATACAAAAATTCTAAAATCCTGTAACAAAAATCAGTTATTCCCAATTTTATTAACATCAATGTTAAAATAGCATGCGACAGCAAGCGGCTTGATAGCTGGTTGACGTTAGACGACACCGCTGATCTTTAACAGCTTGCAAGCTTAATAAGCGCATTATTTCTACGCTTCGTCGCTTGCACTTGTTATGTAGCCTTGTTGATATTTTACAACTGACTTTTAACTAACCTAACATATTTAAAACACGGATATAACATGAAAATAAATATTGGACAATGGTTATAAATGAGAATTGTGAGCTTCTCCTCCGAACCTCCAAACCTTCCAAGTCCAGAATTAACAAGTTGCCTCGTTCCTCCTTGTCAACACCCACGGTATGATAGTATTTAGGCTGTAAGCCCTCGTGGTGTGTTGTTGAAATTTAAAAAAATAATTACTTAAAACAATACGAATTTGCGTAAAATAGAGAATCAGTATGCCAGTAAATCATAGTCTAAGAGCAGTGTTAACACTCGGTTTTTAACGGTTCCTAATTGAGCCACGAAAACAGGACCACATAGCTATTATTATTATTATTGTATAACCGGGGAAAATAACTAATGCATTATGTAGTCACAGTAACAGTATGGGCACTTTAAAGCGTATTTCTGTATTTCTCATATTGTATGTTTCAAACAGGTAAGTCACCGGCTTAAGATTAGACATAACTACGTTAGTTAAGCGTCCAAGCCTATCGAGCTTAATTTACAAGCTGCTTGCTTGCGGCGTCGACCGGATTTCAGTGTAGTCTTGGACAAGAGGTAGATTTATACACTTGCGAATTGCGAAGTCGCCGCGAAACGTATTCCTATTGGTTTATTTAAAATAATAACATAAAACTGTTGCTTTTTATTAGATTTTATAAATGCATTTTACTAATTTTTGTGTGCACACAGTTATACACGATCTAAATGTCTTCTCTGCTTTTAAGTTTGTGTAGCCCCAATCCTAATTAAGGGCCCCCTTTTATTATACTTATATATATATATATATATATATATATATATATATATATATATATATATATATATATATATATATGTGTGTGTGTGTGTGTGTAATATATAAAAAAATAATTGAAACAGCAAGTTAATTTATTTACTTTAGTGCTGTATTCAATACTATCTGAAAAAATATTATAGGAGACCAAGTGGAATATAATTTCGGTAAATAAACAGTTTACTGCACGGAGGATTTTTAGAATGTTTTTCAGACACATGCTTAGAACCCTCCTTGGATGCACAACCCACAAGGAAAATTTGTCGCAAACAACCGCCAAGAAAGTTAAGGGACCACGAATTAATAGGGGTGCTAAGCAGGGAGGAAATATGAACGGAAAATGCTAAAAAAACAGTTATTTGGACTTTGAAAAGATGCGTTTTTCACATTTTGCAGCAACGCCACATTTATACCCTGTCTACCCCGCACAACTCCCATTTTCGCCCAGGTCCAGTAACTTTCTTGGGGGTTGCTCCCAAAAAACACTTCTTGTGCTTTATGCTTTGAAGGTAGTTGTATGCACACACAAGGGTAAGGGGGAACCCCCCTTCGTGTTTTTGGGTGAGGGGGCAGAAACCCTCTTCCTCCTGGGGGTTCTTCTTCCCCTTCTGCATGTATACAATCACCTTCAATGCATGAACCACGGATCTTTTTTATGTTCAGTTTTCTGGTGTATTTTTTGTTGAGTATATTTCTGGTTTATCAATTGCTTTGTTTGAGTTTTGTATCCAAATGACTATAAATATTTATGTGAGAGATCATGCTTTTGCTTGGCCTTCTTTACCCTATTTTTTACTGTTCCTAATTAAATAAAGCAATGTTTTATAACTTTTAATATAAGGCTAAATTACTATAATATATTATTCTTATAAAAATTCACTACCATAACACACTTTCTGTGTCCCGAACTTTTTTTAATCTTCATAGAATTAATTTTTTGTTTACTTTTATGAAATTTTCGTAAAAAAATATAACCTTCGTGTAAGCCAATTTTTGTAAACAAAAATGGCGAATTTTCGTGAAAGAAATTGTTTAAAATTTCCATGCAAACTTTATTTTTTCATTTTTATCCAAAAGCTTTTTATGAATATAATTATAGCCTTGGCAGTCGTGTAAATAGCTTGAAGAGGTTTGTTGGTCAGGAAAATCGGACAAGTTATTTTCATGAAATATGTATATGAGACATAGTTTCCACGGTAAATTTGCAGACAACCTCCTGAAGGCTTTTTTGAAAAAAAATTCAGAAGCATGCTCTGAACCTGCACAGACCACAAGAAAAATTTCTTGTTCGCACTCCCCAAGGAAGTTACGGGACCAGGAGTGAATAAGGGTGCTGGACGGGGTAGGTAGTAAAAAGGAAATATGAGCAGAAAATCCGAAGAAAACAGGTTAATCGGACCTCGAAAAGCTGCTCTTTTCGCATTTTGAAGCCATACCCCCCTTAGACCCTGCCTACCCCGCATAGCACCTCTATTGGCCACAAGTCCCGTAACTTTCTTGAGGGCTGCTCTCAGGAAATCTGCCTTGTGGTTTATGCAACGAGGGTGGTTGTTTACATGCGAGAGGGGAAGGAAAATCCTCACGACGAAGCCTTTAAATGTAAATAAACTATAACTATAACTAAAAACAAGAACAAAAGGTAAGAATAGTGTCAGCGCGCATGTAAATTACCAAACTTTATCTATCAGCAGTCGTTTTATCCGAAACTGTTCGGCAGGTTGTCTGCAAATTCACCTTAGAAAAGGTTAGAACGTTTTATTTTACATAAATGTAATTTTATTTAAATTATATTAACGTCTTGTTTCTTACGCGAATAGTGTAATGTGCTATTTCTACTTCTAATTTGTCTTCAGTTGACGAAATAGTCGGTCTTTGTTGTTGAATGGTCATCCTGTATAGCATACTCATCGACTAATACAAACTTTTTTGGCCCCGTCAGTGTGATAAATTGTCTAGTAGTCTAGGAGACATCTCCGAACACCACAAATGGGTAATTCCATTTTTGGGAATAAATTACCTGCTAATTGATAAACTACATCGAAAATATACAATTTAGAACTATAATACATCATGTGTTAAAACTCTCACAATTATATTTACAATTGAAATAAACGTTAAAATAAAGTGCATCTTTCTATAAACAGATGTTTTAGTTCAGTATAAATGTATTACCTTATTCCAACAGAAAAAAATGTACTGTTTCCGCCCGGGATCGAACCGGGGACCTTCCGCGTGTTAGGCGGATGTGATAACCACTACACCACGGAAACTTGAGTATCAGTTATGAAATCGTCGTAGATATGCGCGGTCACTTCTGTCTTCTACATAACTATAAAGTTTGATTACGCGCATTAGCTAGGCACCACAAAATACACCAGTTCTGAATTAAAGGAATAGTGACCCAGAAATATTTAAAACGAAGACAGTGAGTCTACCTTACTTTTACTTCATAAAACGCAGATACATTTGTTACTTAGTTATTTTTTAAATACATTGTTTGATGCATAACTTAAAAATGTTTTCAAGTTGCCTACATTAAAAAAAAACTCCGGACGCAGCAAGTGCGTTATCTTTAGGAATATTCATAAGAATCTTTCAAATGCGAAAAATCCTCAAAAGGTGAAAAAATTGTATCTCCGGAACAATAAATTTGGTTTGATGAAATTCCGCACGCATGTTGTCTTTACAAAGTTTTTGTTGCATGCCAAAGTTTGATTCTATTGATTGACAGAGTTTATTAAAACTTAAACTATTACTACCAGTTGTATATAGTTGTTCCGTTCATAGATTTATTGACTAAAGAGAGGAATTGTTTCAAATGTATTTTGTTATATAAAAAATTATAACACATTTAAATTACAAACTCTGATTGAACCTGCTGCTGTAAAATCGCAGAAAGGGTCTATTTCTATTTGAAATAAATTTTCTGCAAATATTTTAGTTAAATGAAGTACAAGAGCTATTGAAACAGAAATGTAAGACTCTGTTAAGGACACTTCCTGCAATGTTTATTGTAAAACCCACCTTCGTTTTAGACGTCTTAAATCGCAAGCTTTACGTTTCTAGAAGGCAAATCATAAAATTTTGAATGCGTTTTTTTTTCGTTGGTAATATGCAACAGCATCTCAATCTGGATCGGTGATGAAGGATTCTATCTTGCAGCCAACGTTTCCTCACAGCAATCACTTATTCTTCTCACAATTTATGGTTCGTTTAGGTAAATGTTTTATTTTTTATTTTTAGATATAAGAAAATTTGAAACCAATTAGGATCAGCGTTTTAAAATTTCATTGACTACAGCTATTCTTTTTGAAGTTGGTAGGTTCATTATCAATTTGCTGAAAGTCAAGAAACTGATTCATTTAAGTAGATGAAATTCACGTCATTCAAATCTTAACATAATTAATTCATATACACCTACCAGATCATAATTTTTCAATTTCACTTGTTAAATGAACCATTGTTTGTTAATATACACTTAGCCGTAAAAATAACGCACAACCAAAAATTATGCTCAATTTCAATGTTGATTTTCTCTCGAACCGATAAATCGATTTCGTAATTTTTTTGAACTGTAACTTTTTTCTTTGTTAATTGCACTGTGAAGAAATTTTTATTCAGATTTCAGTTTAATACAGGGTGCAAAAATGAGAATAGTTTGTTTTTACGTTAAATATGAGACACCCTGTAGGGACCATTAGCCACAACAACGGATGCATAATGACATCATACTGTAGCCTCGTGTTTTCTGAAGATTTTGTTTTTTAAATTTCTCTAATATCTGCAATGTCAAATAAAATACACAGTTTTATACCAGAACATGTTTTTCTTCATTAATCACAGTTTTACTGGATACTTATTTGGTTTAACATACACATTAGTCTATGATACACAAACAATATCAGCAAATGTCAGTTTGACAATTCCTTTATTTATTTATGTACTATATCGTCTTAAACTGTATAATTAAGTTCATAATTTGTGATCTATTGTGCTTTCGTGAAAATGGAACGTGTAAGAAGAATATGACTAGTGATGAGTGTGTTCAAGCAGTGACGTTACATAATGAAGGAGTAAGCTACAACGCTATTGGTTTGAGATTAGGATTTGCACATACAACAATTTCTCGTGTTGTCCAACGCTTCAGGGAAACTAATGACTATGACATACGTCCACTCGGGTAATTACCGTTGTTCAATATCGCTATATTAGACTGTCTTTAAGAGAACGTTTCACCAGTCAAGGAAACTTTTGACACAACTCGGTGCAGTTCATAATATTCAACCAGGCATTGATACTGTGAGGAGACGTCTTACTGAACACAATTTACATGTCAGAGTTCCAGCGACAGGCACTGGATTAAATGCAGACCACCGCAGAGCTAGACTAAAATTCGCCAGGGAGCATGTAAACTGGACTATTGAGGACTGGGAACACGTTCTATTTACAGAAGAATCTAGGTTTTGTCTATATAGCTCCGATAGACGTCTAAGAGTTATTCGCCGCCAGGTGAGCGTTATGCACAGTGCAACATACGTGAAACCACTTAATTTAATGGAGGCTCTGTGATGTTTTGGGCTGGAATTTCCTCCACAGCATGAACGGATATCGTACCTTTACATGGGGGTGCTTTAAATAGCAAAAGATATATCAATGACGTTTTGTCTGAGTACGTTGTCCCTTTCGCTCCGTACATTGGGAATAATTTTTTACTAATGCACGATAAGGCGAGACCTCATGTAGCACGGATCGTCAATGAATATTTACATAAAGTAAATATTCGGACTGTTCATTGGCCACCGCACAGTCCCGATATGAATCCTATTGAGCACTTATGGGATATTATTGGTAGGGCACTCAGACAGCATCAACCCCCTCCTGCCAACCTGCAAGAATTCGAAATAATGGTTACCGATATTTGGAATGGACTTGACCAAAATCAAGTATCCAATTTAACATTCAGTATGCCTCGGCGATGTGAAGCAGTTATTAGAAGTAGAGGTGCAAACACGCGCTACTAATGTACTTTTTTTGCTATGTATTGTTAATTATTGTTAGTGTTATTCTTAGTTTAATGTTGTCAAAATATTATTTTAATAAAAAAGAAACATGTTCTGGTATAAAACTGTGTATTTTATTTGATATTGCAGATATCAGAGAAATTTAAAAAACAAAATGTTCAGAAAACATGAGGCTACAGTATGATTTCATTATGCATCGGTTGTTGTGGCTAATGGTCCCTACAGGGTGTCTCAAATTTAACGTTAAAAAAAAACTATTCCTATTTTTGCAGCCTGTATAAGCCTTAAACTGAAATCTGAATTAAAAGTTCTTGACAGTGCAATTAACAAAGAAAAAAGCTACAGTTAAAAAAAAGATCGAAATCGAGTTATCGGTTCGCGAGAAAATTAACTTTGAAATTAAGCATAATTTTTGCTTGTGCGTTATTTTTGCGGCTAAGTGTATATATTGAATGGTTTTTCCCGACCAATTTTTTATTAATAATATATTTTAACACCTGCAAGACCACTTCTGAAGTTAAAGAAAATTTAAGCTAGAAGTATTGCTCCTCTAGTTGGCAGAAGTATTTCCTATCAATTTGTTAAAACATCAAGTAGCTGACGATACAACATACAGATCAAAAGTTTAATGTGTGTGTATATATACATACATACATACATATATATATATATATATATATATATATATATATATATATATATATATATATATATATATATATATATATATACACGAGCCCGCTGTCTCAGTAAAGTTGGTCCCACTAACAAAATATAGTGTTTTTAAAGAAATTGACCTTGTTAACGCAAAATGGGAAACGTTTAATCACTTTTGGCCTATTATAGTATGTTTAAAGTAACAAAGAAAGAGAAATTGTAAGAAATTCCTAATATTGTCCATAACAAAATAAAAAAACAACGAACTATATAAAAATTACCAATTGAGTTACATTGCCTTTTCGACCTCCTCGATACGTCTAGATATAGTGTTAACTAGTTTGGCATTCATTGGGAGTAAAATTGTTTCCTACTTTTTTAGCTGACATAGATCCCCAAATCATCAGGAAGGCCGAAGTTAACTTTCTGTTTAACCCTTTGAAGCACGAATTTCAATGTTAATTCCAATTCTAATGAAATTTGGTATATACCATCTTAATGTGTAGAAAAATGATGACACTTTTTTGTTGCAAAAAAACATTTATTTTAACTTTTGCAAGTGGATTTGATATGAAACCACAATGCAAGTGAACACATACAAAATCGAAAGATTACATATATTTTATATTATTGATGATAAGTTAGAAAACAGTTTCTTTCTGCCAGTAAACACAACCCGACTTTACACTGTATGCAGCTCCATCTGGTTCGATGAGGGTTTTCGGCCTTACTACACGGAGCACAGCGTCTTGATGTTCCGTGCACAGGTAGATGTTTTGCTTGATCACGCCGTTGATCTATTGGTACATAAGGCTTGAATCTGGATACAACTTTTTTAGTAGAAGATGGCCTTCCACAAGAGCCTCTTGAAACGGAAGCCCCAATCAAACTCAGTATCACTTCACATCGAAAAATTTTGAGGCTCATAGCACTTTTGGTCCTCCGTTTGAATATTATATATGAGTTGACTACTGATGTATCGAGAAAATGCCAAAATAGACGGTGGTACCATTTTCGGGATTTCCGATCGATGGCGTAGTAATATTTCATCATATCAGCTTTGTCAACTCCACCCATATACCTTCGGTAGCCTACAACTGCTTTAGGGCAATTGACTTCAGTCATACTTCCATCTTTCTCCCTTTTATTCACTTTAGTTTGATCTGTAGGAGAATGTATAGTAGAGAGCATCTAAATAGTTATTTTGTCCTTCGACTTGATACAAGATACTTTGTCTCTATAAACTGCCCAATCAAAATCACCTCGATTCATTTCCTTATCGCCTTTCAATCCAGCGGGAAGATTTTTTCTGTTTGCGCGTACAGTTCCACACGCGTAGATTTTATTTTCTTGTAAAGAAAGTAAAAGGTCAGTTGTTGTGAAATAGTTATCAAAGTAAGCGTGGTGTCCTTTTCCTTCGAGACCCTTAGTCATGTCAAGCACTACCCGTTCACCTAAACCTTTCTCAGATTTATCTTGTTGCTTTCCTGTATATAATTTAAAATTACTTAGATAACCTTCTTTATCGGCGCACGCCCAGATTCTAAACCCCCTTTTTACAGGTTTCATTGGCATATATTGCTTGAAAGCTATTTGGCCTTTGAACTTCACCATGCTTTCATCAACTGACACTTCTTTTGATGGGCAATAATATTTCTGGAAGTTTTTCTTTAGGAGTTCAATGTATGGTCTGATTTTAAACAATGGATCAAAACCGGGCTCCCCTTTTTTTGCCATTGTGGCATTGTCATTGCAATGGAGGCTAGTTAGCAGGGAGCCAAAACGGTTTACGCCTATTTTTGATGCTATGAAATCATCACGTAGTTCTGGACGCGAAGACCAGTAATCGCAAAAGGAGGGAGACTTTTCTATACCCATGAGCAAATTTACCGCTATAAAAATTTTCATTTCCTCCTCAGTTGTCGGAATAAAGTTTCTTTTTTCCTGGGTGGCATACAAGCTTGTTTGTTCTGTAACCAGACGAATAGCATCGCCAAAAATAAGCAAGAAGAAATCTATAGGTTTCGTGACATCAGGTGGTACTTCAGAGCTAGGACCAGTTAGTTGCTGAAAATGATTTAGATTCGGAGCAATTTCTTGTTTTCTCCAGTTCACAAAGTGGATAAGTGGTATATCATCTTCTAAATCGCCTGGGTCGTCATCTATGTCGCTTCCAATTGCCAAATCGTCGTTAGTCAAAATAGTGTCCTGAGAAATCGCTTCGGTAGTTTCATTATTTTCAATGATGTCTTCAATCATTTCTTCCCCATATTCGCTTATTACTGACTCTCCATCAGAAGAATTTTCATCAAGCAGAGCGTAAGCTTAATCCGAGGTTAGTTTTGACAAATCGATTTGTTTTTTCATCACTTGCGACAAATCAATTTGATTTTCCATCCTAACCTAAACAAATTTACTTTAGTGCATTGCACGCACACTGGTTTCGCCGCGAAACCATATCCGGTCAACAAAAACAAATTTACTTTACTGCAAGCACACTGGTTTCGCCGCAAAACCATATCCGATTGACAAAGTAAAAACAATAAACTATGTAAAACAAGTATTCTTACCTTTCTATTAGTGCCTCAGTAACACAATCGCCCAAAAAAAAAAAAAAAAACGGAGTAGTTATAACACTTTTTACGAAAATGTAGATAAAAAACTAAATCATTCATAAAACGTTGTTTCTTTGACAAATTATAACGAATACTAGCAATACAGTGTTCGCCAGTTGCAAACTTGCGATGGAGGTCAATAGGTGGCGCACTAATAGCCAAGTAGGAAGTGTGGTTTCACTGTAAAATCAGTCTACATATAGAAAAAAACATTAGGTAAGTGGTTTCTGTGTGAAACCACTTTGCTTCGAAGGGTTAAGGCAGTCAGTGTGAAAATTTCTTCTTTACTTTTTATAACTCGGCTTCGACTATCACGAATGCAAACTTCAAATCTAGCTTCGTCACTCCATTCAATTGAGTTCCACTGGTTTTGGGACAAATATTTGTGCTCCCTTGCCTATTTTTCTTCTGCCTCTTTGTCAGCAAGGCCTTTTCTTGCCTGCGAGACGTAAAATTGATAACGGATTATATGCGGAAACAATTTGAGCTTACCTTGTAAATTTTTAATCCTAGTTTTTGAGCAGCCCTGTGACAAGTTGCTCTTAAAAAACATTTGGCCGTTGCCTGGTTCCATAATACTTTCAATTCGGTGTAATTAATTCTACGATTTTGCATTATAATCCTTCTCAGATATCTTAAATTTGTATTGGAGTAGTGTGGATAACTTCCATTTCTCTGTTTCTGAGCCACAGATCCAATTGTTTTGTAACTTTTAATAATATTTCGCAATGTATAAATTAACATTTTGCATTTCCTATCCAGCTAGGAAAATTCTTCATTAGATATGCTGACAAATTTCTAGAATTATGGGCAAGGGCACCATCGTGCTAAAAATGTGTTAGGTTCCGAATCGTACTCAGAGGTAAATTGTCCAACATTTCTTCCAATTCATTTTGCATAAATCCCAACATTGTTCTGAATTCAGGTTTCGTGTCATAGAAAAATGGTTATAAGATTGCGGTACACATAATTCCGCATCACACATTTACAGAAAATACGTACTGGTGTCTTCTTTTTGCGTTGATGAGGATTGCTTTAATCCCAATATACAGTATTGTGTCGATTAAATATCCCGTTATTGGTGAATTTGGTTTCATCTGTAAAGAGCACTCCATATGAAAAACAATCATCTTGCTATGTTTCCCCTACCAACCATCTAGCAAACTGAGTCCGCCGGCTCAACTCTCCCGAATTTAATGTATTACTGATACTACATTTTTAGGGGTGATAACTATGCCTTTTCTTTTGAAACCGAAAGATGTGCTTGCTTTATAATTAGTGAATGCTAAAATTATTTTTTCGTCTTCCTCTTTAAATTTCAACTTCTCAGTTTTTGGTTTGTTGAACGAACCGTACACCTTAAGATTGATTACCCGTTTCGCAAAAAGTCTTTTATCGGCCTGGCTTCTCTCCATGTATCGTTGGAAATACATTTCACTAGTTTCACGACATTTCTGTTACTCATATAATAACAGAAAATCATGTCATTTTTATCTTCATTCGTATACATTTTAACTTATTGTTTGAATAAAAATATGCTGGAGAACTACGTAAGTTGTAAAACTATGTTTGACGCAAGTCTGTACAATGACAGTTTGTTGATTGTCGGATTGGATGTATTCACCGCCTGCTTGGTACATAATTTTTTAAACAATTTATAATAAATCGTTTTTGTTAAATAAATCTCAAGCTAACAGAGATAACCATATCAAACCTTATGTCATTGGAATCAGAAAAAAATAATCTTTTGAAAGACGTCACAACCAACTATGATTGCGATTTAAAAAAATGCAACTTTGTGTTATCTCTTTCGACCAAGCATATCATGGACTTTTTGTTGATATTATTCTATTTTACGCAAAAATACCTACAAAATAAGGTCTTAACCTGTTTTCGGTCATTAACCGTAACGGAAATATTCAAGAATGAAAAAATCGGTCATTTTCAGTTTTTATCGAATTGCTGTTGAAATAATTCTCCCCAACTGTGCTAATTTAACCGAAACTGCATCTTCAGAAATAACAAAGTTATCCATTTTACCGAGGTTCATAATAGGCACCCTGCATATATATATATATATATATATATATATATATATATATATATATATATATATATATATATATATATATATTGTGATGATATTTAGGTAGCTGTTTATATAGTTGTAAATTTTATTTCTGTAAGTTTTTGTATTATTAATAAAGTGTATATTGTTTATTAAAGGTGTTTCATTTGATTGCCCTGATATTAGATTTTTAATTAAAAAAAAATCACTAATAGAGAGGTATCGATGGTGAGACTTTGCAAAAAAATTTTCAAATGCGCGCGAACTAGGAGCCCTAGAACCCATATCCGGGGTCAGTGTCAATTTATATATATATATATATATATATATATATATATATATATATATATATATATATATATATATATATATATATATATATATATATATATATATATATATGTATGTATGTATATGTATCCAACCGCTAACTCAAAAAATAACTAACCGATTTCGATGAAACTTGGCAAGTGCCTTTCTTTTATTAATGGCTTGGATGAGTTCGTTAGCCAAGAAAATCGAAAAAGGTTTTCCGGGAAAATTTTGAGTTTTCTTTCGACAAAAATTGTTTTCTCCGAAAATTACAAATCTATTCTAATGGAATTTGGTGCATATATAGCCTCGGGGAAGACCTTACTACTCACCAAAACTATTTTAATGAAATTTGGTGGATATGTTGCCTTGAGAAAGACCTTGCCACATACCAAAATTCTACTGTCTAAGTTTATATAAAATTGAGTTTGAAGGATTTAATAAAAATTCACTACCATAACGCACTTGCTGCGTCTTGAACTTTTTTTTATCTTTAATGTCGGAATCTGTATTTCAGAAAATATAACGGTTACAGGATACCTCTACTGTCAATTAAAACATCAAAGACCTGATTACAACATATACACCTACGTTTTATGTTAGCTGCACAGTCGGACTCTCTTATTTCTTCAGGTAATGGTTTCAAATGCCCTGCAAATGGTTTTAAACAACACGTAGCGCCAAAAACCTGCGTTTTGTTTTTGATTATTCTGAATCTCTATACTTTTATTTTTATATTTATTCTTTTGATGGTTCCAAATATATTAATCATATCATTAATACTGTGTTTTAAATTCAAAAATTATCTAACAGTTTAATAATCTTTTAATGACAATATTTTGATAATTTCTCCTTGATAATAAAAAATGTATGATAAATTTTGTGTTAATTAGCATTAATTAATTAATCTTTTCTGTTTATGTACTATGTACATATTATCGGCCTTTTGAAATTAAAACCTTTTGATAAATAACCTACTTTTAAAAAACATATAAATTAACTGTGTAATGATATAAACAGCTATATATATATATATATATATATATATATATATATATATATATATATATATATATATATATATATATATATATATATATATATATATATATATATCCATATCCGTCCGATAACTCGAAAAATAATAGACCGATCTTGAAAATATTTGGTGAGTACCTTCGTTTTGCAAGTGGCTTGGATATGTTCGTTAGCCAGGAAAATCGGACCAGGTTTTCCTGGAAAATTTTGTGTTTTCTTTCTTGAAAAATTCATACCTCTGTAAATAACAAAGTAAGGGCAACCAAATTTGGTACGCGTGTTTGTATTATATAGAGTGAACTCTGTTCCAAAACTTAGGTCCCTAGCTTTAAAGACAAGGTTATGGGCAGTTAAAGATACAAATTTTGTAGTTTTTCTCAAAACGTCAGACTCGCAATTTTAAACGTCAAAATTGGCAATGTTTAGGCAAAGAATGTGAAACAAATACCGATTGTGAAAAGAAAATGTTGCAAGAAGAGTGTTCTTCAAACCCTTAAGTTTCAGATTCAACCATCATTGCCCTTCATTTTACTAAAATATTTACAGAATATTCATTTCAAATAGCCCCTTTTTCTGATGCTTCGGCTGTCAGTTTAGTTAAGTTGAAGCTTTTTTGGATATTTATTTGTAGGTTTAGTGAAGTTTATGGTTTAACGTTCTATAATTTTTTTAGCTAATTTTCGTAGAACAAATACGTTAATGCATTTTTGCATTTTTTATCAGAATATGATGCGTTTGTAAGAAAAAATCTGGACGCAATAAGTGCGTTTTGGTAGAGAATTTTCGGTAAATTTCAAGTTTAGCTCCCGAACGCTTTTCAAAAAACTGTTTTCAGAAACCTGCCTAGCCCCCCCCCCCCGCTGGATCCACAAACCCCAAGAAAAATTTCATGTTCACACCCCCCAAGGAAGTTACGGGACCAGGAGTGAATAGGGGTGCTGGGCGGGGTAGGTAGTAAAAAGAAAATATGAGCAGAAAATGTGAATAAAACGGGCTTGAAAGTTGTCTTTTTCACATCTTGAAGCCATATCCCCCTTAAACCCTGCCTACCCCGCACAGCACCTATCCCCCCAGGTGCCGTAACTTCCTTGGCGGGTATGAACAAGACATTTTTCTTGTGGTTTATGCAACGGGGGTGGTTGTATGCACGCGAGGGGGGAAGGAAAATCCCCACGACGAAGCAGCCACCCCCAACCCTACCACAAGTCAAAGCGGGGGGGGGGTCCTGCTTCGTCGTAGGCATTTTCCTTCCCCCTCGTGTGCATACAACCACACTTGTTGCATAAACCACAAGAAAAACTTCTTGTTCATACCCCCCCCCCAATTAAGTTACTTGACCTGGGGGCGAATAGGGGTAATGTGCGAGGAAGGCGGGGTTTAATGGGGATATGGCTTCAAATAGACAGCTTTTAAGCAGTTTTCTTTGCTTTTTCTGCTCATATTTCCTTTTTACTATCTACCCCGCCCAGCACCCCTATTCGCTCCCAGTCCCGTAACTTCCTTGGGGAGTGTAAACAAGAAATTTTTCTTGGGATTTGTGCATCCAGGTGGGGTCCTAGTAATATTTCTGAAAACAATTTTTTGAAAAGCGTTCGGGAGCTAATCTGCTAATTTACCGAATTTTCATTAAATCCTTCAAATTTCAATAACTCAATTTGCTATTAACGTAAGCTTTGTTGGTTAGGAAACCAACATTTAAGTTTATTTTCGGAAATTTTTTGTATATTTTCCAACCATAAGTAATTTTGATAAAATATAGTACATTCTTTCTACTACATAGGCTATACCGGTAATCAAATTGATGCCTGGTCGCATTTGCTATTAAAAACATTTTTATGGAAATTCACTTCCATAACACATTTTCTGCATCCAGACTTGTGAAAAATGTTTATATATTTTCAAACAATAAACTTATTTCGATGAAATATGGTACATTGTTTCTACTATATAGGCAACCAAGTTTGATGCCTGCTTTCATCAAAGCAAGACATTTGCTATTAAAAATATTTTAAAGAAAATTCGCTACCATAACTCACTTGCTGCGTCCAGAAATTTTATTTACTAAATGTGTACCGTCATTTATATAGGTATTATGACTAACTAAATATTCCGGCACCACACCTGTACAATGTAACATTAGCAAGTATTTTAGCCACTCATATTATTCTCCCTTTGCTACACAAGAAAACTTCGTTTTTATTTGATGATAGACAGATTACTACAAAAGGCCCTAGCACTCCTGAGTACAGTGGGGCGCAATGTTGACACTATGCGATCGGTTTAGCGGTGTGATGAGGAACCCCACAGCATCAGAGGGGCAAGGACCCCGAAACCAAGAGCCCGTCCGCCTTCTTCTCTCCCTTATTTGGTGCTATTTCTGACTCAAATACGACAAAGTTACGTGAGCTGCATTATTTACACCACCTTTATCCTCGACTTAGCTGAAAATCTATACTTGCCAGTTGCCATTTTTATCCTCGCTCTTAACGTAGCTACTAAGAAAGGACCTGCTTGTCCCACAAAACTGTAGGTACGTTTACAGTCTGTTTCAAACTAAATCGCCATTACTGCTTACTCCGTGAAAGCTAAGAGTTCGGCTAAATTGATATAATTTTGTGTATCTTGTCATGATTGTGAATAAACAGTATAGACCATATTATGTAATGAATAAATACATTTTCTCAGTTAACATTTGTATAATTACAAAAACCTGAAACAGGTCGATTTTTTATTTTCAAATTACACTGTAGTAGCCTAAAAATTTTACCCCTCACTTTAACCCCCTCAGTGTGACATTGACAAGCCCTAAACTTAAAATTAGAATGATGGGCTTGTGACACCTCATTTGAAGGGATTTTCATTTTCTATTCGGAAGTGTAATTTATTTTTATTCTGTCGCCTAGTTACGGAGATAATGACATTTGAAATTTGACGACACTAGAAGTTCGCAGTTTGTGCCGCTCGTTATTATCGAGATAAAATTAATTCACCTTATGTAGATTCTTTTAGTGTCACAGATAAAATATCTGTGGGGTGACATAAAACGAAAACAATTAACAAATGATAACTCGATATGATTAAGAAAATAAAATCTCTGGACGCAGCAAGTGCGTTATGGTAGCGAATTTTCTTTAAAATATTTTTAATAGCAAATGTCTAGGCAGGTTTCTGAAAACAGTTTTTTGAAAAACGTTCGGGAGCTAAACTGCAAATTTACCGAAAATTCGCTACCAACACGCACTTACTGCGTCCAGATTTTTTTCTTACAAACACATCATATTTCGATAAAAAAAAGCAAAAATGCATAAACGAATTTGTTCTACGAAAATTAGCTTACAAAAAATTATACACCCCTACCCACTCCTGGTCCCGTAACTTCCTTGGGGGTGTGAACAAGAAATGTAGAAATGTTCCTTGGGGTTTGTGGTTCGGGGGGGGGGGGTGTGCTAGGCAGGTTTCTGAAAACAGTTTTTTGAAAGGCGTTCGGGAGCTAAACTGCAAATTTACCGAAAATTCGCTATCAAAACGCACTTACTGCACCCAGATTTTTTTCTTACAAACGCATCATATTTCGACGAAAAATGCAAAAATGCATTAACGAATTTGTTCTACGAAATTTAGCTTAAAAAAAATTATGTACCCCTACTCACTCCTGGTCCCGTAACTTCCTTGGGGGGTGTAAACAAGAAATTTTTCTTGGGGTTTGTGGATCCAGGGGGGGGGGGGGGGGCTAGGCAGGTTTCTGAAAACAGTGTTTTGAAAAGCGTTCGGGAGCTAAACTGCAAATTTACCGAAAATTCGCTACCAAAACGCACTTACTGCGTCTAGATCTTTTTCTTACAAACGCATCATATTTCGATATAAAATTCAAAAATGCATTAACGAATTTGTTCTACGAAAATTAGCTAAAAAAATTATACACCCCTACTTACTCCTGGTCCCGTAACTTCCTTGGGGAGTGTAAACAAGAATTTTTTTGGGGGAATAGGGGTACTGTGCGGGGTATGCAGGGTCTAAGGGGTATATGGCTTCAAGATGTGAAAAAAAGACAAGTTGTAAGCCTGTTTTATTCGCATTTTCTGCTCCTATTTCCTTTTTACTACCTACCCCGCCCAGCACCCCTATTCACTCCTGGTCCCGTAACTTTCTTGGGGGGTGTGAACAAGAAATTTTTCTTGGGTTTTGTGAATCCAGGGGGGGCTAGGCAGGTTTCTGAAAACAGTTTTTTTTTTAAGCGTTCGGTAGCTAATGTGCAAATTTATTCGCTACCAAAACGCACTCATCGCGTCCAGATTTTTTTCTTATAAACGCATCATATTTCGATAAAAAATTCAAAAATGCATTAACAAATTTGTTCTACGAAAATTAGCTAAAAAAAATTATAGACCGTTAAACCATAAACTTCACTAAACCTACAAATAAATATCCAAAAAGGCACCAACTTAACTAAACTGACAGCCAAGGCATCAAAGAAGGGGTCTATTTGAAATGGATGTTTTGTAAATATTTTAGTAAAATGAAGGGCAATGACGGTTGAATCTGAAACATAAGGGTTTGCAGAACACTCTTCTTGCAACATTTTCTTTTCACAATCGGTATTTATTTCACATTCCTTGCCTAAACATTGCCAATTTTGACGTTTAAAATTGCGAGTTTGACGTTTTGAGGAAAACTCCAAAATTTGTTTGTTTAACTGCCCATAACTTCGTTGTCTTTAAAGCTAGAGACCTAAATTTTGGTACAGAGTTCAGTAATACAAACACGCATACCGAATTTGGTTGCCCTTACTTTGTTATTTACGGAGATATGAATTTTTTTAGAAAGAAAACACAAAATTTTCCAGGAAAACCTGGTCCGATTTTCCTGGATATCGAACTTATCCAAGCCACTTGCAAAAGGAAGGTACTCACCAAATTTGATCAAGATCGGTCGATTATTTTTTGAGTTATCGGTCGGATATATATATATATATATATATATATATATATATATATATATATATATATATATATATATATATATATATATATATATATATATATATATATATATATATATATATATAACACAGATCTCCTCATTAGCGAATTAAAAAAAAATTCGCTAAAAAGTAAATGTAGATTAATTCGTATCTTTCGATAAAGCCCTACAAAGGAAGCACTGCTTAATTTTTTTTCAATTTATAATTTTTCTACAGTGTGCACTCGAGTAGATATTGTTTAATTATGGTTCATTATTTAAGTAAAACACAAAGAATAGACATTCTAATAATGATGGGTTGCGGTGATAGAATTAGAACTCATATAGAGGTATGTGAAATGTTTAATGCCAAGTATCCCGATCGTCACGTATCACAGGCAACAATTTGTGGTATAGAGCGAAATTTTCGTTAATCTGGACATGTTCGAGATAGTCCTCAATCGGGCCCCAATGTCTAATACAGAAAACCAGTTGGGCATTTTACTGAGTGTAGAGTAAAATCGAGTAGACAAATTGGTAGGGAATACAATGTAACCAAGACATCGATGTTACGTGCTTTGAAGAGACAAAATATGCATCCCTACAAAGTTTACCTAATGCAGGAATTGAATGAGGATGATGTTGATCCTAGTATCCAGTTCCAGGAAAGAAAAATGAATCTGTGTCAATTTATAAACAGAATTATTTTCTTTGACGAAGCGGAATTTTGTTTAAATGGCACCGTCAACAGACAAAATTGTCGGTACTGGAGCAGACGAAATCCTCATTCGATGATAGAGGCCAACACTCAATATCTCAGGAGAGTGAACGTTTGGACTGGGGTTATTGAAAATCAAATAATCGGTCCCTATTTTTTCGACGGTTGGTTAAATGCCGAAGGATACCTAAGATTTTTGGTACATTTTTCAGTACAACTGAAAAGAATATATCTGCTGATGGCAATCCAGATAAAATCGATCGGCATGTTTGGTTTCAGCAGGACGGGGTACCACCGCATTTTGAAAATCATGTCAGGACCGATTTAAACGCTATGTTTCTTGACAGATTAATTAGTAGGCGTGGTGCAGTAGAATGGCCAGCCCGTTCTCTTTAAAGTGAAATTCTTTGCCTGATAATAATCCCTAAATGTATACCTTCAAACAAGAGTTAAAAATTTAAAAAACATATTTTTTAACTAGAATAACTCATTTTCATTACATAATCGATTTGGCGATAAAAATTTTCTACAAAATGATATTACATACATACATATATATATATATATATATATATATATATATATATATATATATATATATATATATATATATATATATATATATATATATATATATATATATAAATTAAACCGTAACAATGTACCATATTTCACTAAAATAGCTTTATTGTTTCAAAAAGTACAAACATTATCCGAAAATAAACTTTAAAAGTTCCAGAAAAACTGGACCGATTTTCCTGGCCAACGAACCTCTTTAAGCTATTTACACATCTGCCAAGCTATAATTATTAACAAACAGCTTTAGGAGCAAAATTGAAAAAAAAAATCGCATTTTTTTTACAGAACTTGCCTTCGCAGTAATGTTTACACTAAATTATAATTTTCACAAAAATCCGACCACTTTTTTTACAATAACTTACTAAACATTTATTATTAATTACCAACATATCACAAAAATCTCACAAAAAAATGATTTCTACGGAAACACTAAAAACATTTCTGCAAAAACTTTGCAAATTCAGCCACTATTGGGGAGTACCTGTATACGGCAGCTCGATTTTTTCGACGAGTAATACGAACAAAAAGCTCTCTGAATGCGTCATTTCCATGGGGCTCCGCTATCTAGAGGTAAAAACGCCGTATCACAATTTGTGATGTTTTTGTGATATGTGCCAAAAAAAGAGAAACGTTGCAAGACAACTGAAATAACTCAAAAATGATGAACGATATCATTTTTTTTCCTTACAAAAATGCATTATAATTCGATGGAAGATACACAAACGCAATAACATAAGGGGTGTTCTATCAAGAAAAGAAAATATGTATCACCCTGTGATTGTCAAAATAGGTTTATAAGATGCAGCTTGAGACACCCAATAACGTTCACGCTCATTTGAAGAAATCTTTTTAAAATTCATAAGTCGCGGTCTTCACTAGAACTTATTTTTACTATGAAAATTTGCTAAAATATAGACTATTAAACCATAAACTCTATAGCTGCAACTACTGCCAATGCACCCGGAAAGAGGGTATATTTTAAATGGATTTTCCAAAAATATTTTAGTAAAACGAACGACAATGATGGTTGAAGCTGAAACCTAAGGCTTTGTAAAATACACGTATTAGGAATATATTTCTGCCAGACCCGTATTTGTTTCAGATTCGTTGTCTGAAAATTGCAAATTTTGACGTTTTAAATCGCAACTTTGGCGTTTTAAGAAGAAAAATTATAAAATTTTGAAAATATTTTTTCTGCCACTTCTTGACCTGTTTGCATCCAGAAAACTTAACCGTTGTATGTAAAATTCAATTGGTTTTGTTCACACAAAATATTTTGTTCGTGTGCTTTCCTCCGATCACCAGTGGCACCCAAAGTTTTTTTCTTCAAATGCCTATAACTTTTTGTTCTTTTAACATAGAGATCTAAATTTTGGTACGTAGGGAGAGTTTGATAGTGAAAACGTATATGCCTAATTTGGTTGTAATAGCTCCGTTATTTTCGGAGATAAAAAAATTCCGGAAGAAAACCCACAATTTTCCCGGAAAAACTGATCCGATGTTCCTGGATAATGAACTTGTCCAAGCCACTTACAAAAGGAAGGTGCGCAGCAATTTATATATATATATATATATATATATATATATATATATATATATATATATATATATATATATATATATATATAATATAAAAATAGATATATCAAGATTATTACTGGAAACACATACTAGTTTCGCTCTTATTTGAGCTCAGCAGTGTGTTATACCAGCAATAATCAAAACATATCTAAATTAATTGGCTTAACGTAGCCAAATTCTGACCGAAACGTGAGAGGGACAAGCAGGTTTGGCGATTTTAAAAGATCGTTTGCGGTTGTACCACGGCATAAGTAAACATATGATATGGTTGTACGGAGGCACCTGACGTACAGAATTTGTACCGGAGTCAGACAAAGTTCCTTGTTTCGTCCTAGATGTCACTAGTTTATATATATACAGAGATCTCGTTTTACGAAAAATTCGCTAACATTGAAAATTTGGAATTAGGTATAATTGATTACATTCTCCTTAACCGAAATATTTTCAGATTTTTAGCACTTCTGGTTATAGCAATTCCGGTTATACCGGTAGTAGCCATCAACTTTGTTATTTTAAATAGAATACCCTGCGCATTTTCCATTTTTCGATGTGAACCATAATTTCAAAGATTTTTTATTGTAACTATACCAGACCATCTATTCCGGTTTTTGAAAAAATATATATTTTCCGAAATTGTGACAGCTGGTTGACGTTTATAAAATGGGCTGTAACTCCAATTTAAAATTAGATAGAAGGTTGATTAAAAATATCAACAAACAATGCTACAAACTGATATTCCTATAACTAAATCAAATCGTTCTTAAGTTATTTCCAAAAAACAGAAAATTTTCATTTTTTATCCATTACGTCAAAAATAGTATAAAAAATAAATATTTTCTTAATTTGTATAATCACTATTTACGTTGTTGTTATGCCTTTTAACTCCTTTTGGTAAAAATGCATGCACTTTGGAATAGAAAAAGCTTAGTGTTTAGAAAATATTTGCAACCATTTATAGCATTTTCGACATGAGTAAAACATTCTAATTTTCTGTTTTTTTGGAAATAAGTCTAAAACGGTTTAATTTAGGTATATATATATATATATATATATATATATATATATATATATATATATATATATATATTCTATTCCAAAGTGCATGCATTTTTACCAAAATGAGTTCAAAGGAATAACAACAACGTAAATAGTGATTATACAAATCAAGAAAATATTTATTTTTTATACATAGAAAGTGTGACAAAGTCCTTAGTAGAACTTGCAGAATGTTAAAGGCAGGCTCTCCACATTCACCTCAAATGACAAAACATATATGTAAAAAAACTAGAAACAAATTATTATAGATGTTCGAAATGATGGCCATTCGCATTGAAGCATCTCGTTAAGCGTGAAGAACTATCTTGCAGTGTTGCTGTAATCGACTTCTTCAAGAGCAGACTGACTCTGTTACTGCTCGACCCGTGCTTATAATGCATCTCCTGTGTTCACCGGTATAAGCAAACCTGATGTTTGATATGTCCCCACAGGTAAAAGTCCAAAGGTGTTAATTTTGGAGATCTTGCAGGCCAATTCCATGGTCCCAACCGCCTTATCCACCTGTCTTTGAAGATTAAGTTAATTTCTTGGGATACTCCCTGGGCGCAGTGGATCCGAACTCCATCCAGTTGATCCCAACAGTTTTTCTCAAGTTCAAAGGGAGGTCGTCAAGAAAACCTACAACCAAGTCCGTAATATATTCAGGTAACGCTCCGCCGTTAACACGCCTTCCATCATGAGGCAAAAGACGTTGAAACTAAACTTAACCTGATAGTTTCTGTCTCGGATCTCATGCGGATTAGCTGAAGCCTAGACATGATTGTTACGCCTGTTAAAAAACGCTTCACGCGAAGACCTAAATTCGTCCGTCCAAATAATTTTTCCTAAAAAGTTATTTTCCTCTTGACTTCGAAAATATAACATCTCACATTGGCTAACTGTGTCGTCGGTATCTTGAGGATCGAGTTTTTGTACTAACGAAAACTTCTAGTCGTAAACGTGATGCTTCTTCAAAATCGTCTGTACTGAATATCTACTGATTCCCACATCTTCTTCAGCAGCTCGAACTGAGGAGGTGGAATTGGCCTCGAAGTAATCCAAGGTATTCAACTCTCCCTCTTCATTGTCAATTATAACTTTTGGTCAATTTAACATACATGCAAAAAAGTTGCTTCTTTATTCTAAATTTACCTTTTGTCATTGGATGTAGGTGTTAATAGTTTTCGTTCAATGTTCTGCAAGTTCTACCAACAATTTTGTCGCAGTTTTTGTGTATTAAAGATAAATAAAGAATTAATAGATTTTTATAAACGTTATTTTCGTTATTGTTGCAGATTTTAATTATTTTGAGCAATAATGTTAATGTACGTAAGTAACCAAACACAAGCAACAGAAACTTGACATTTAAAATATTAATATTGTAGGAATCCCTAGCAACTATTCATTGCATTTTCGACGTAATGGATAAAAAATTAAAATTTTCTGTTTTTTGGAAATAACTTAAGAACGATTTGATTTAGGTATAGGAATATCAGTTTGTAGCATTGTTTTTTGCCAATTCGATTATGTAACGAGAACTAGGTCATTCCATTTAAAAAATTAAATATTTTTGATATTTTTAACTCATGCCGAAAGGTATAAATTTAGGAATTATTCGCAGGCAAAAATTTTTATTGTAAAGAATATTCCCGATAAAGGGATCCTTAAAGTACAATCTTAAGTGGATATCAACCTTCTATCTAATTTCAAATTGGAGTTACAGCCCATTTTATAAACGTCAACCAGCTGTCAGAATTTCGGATTTTTTTTTCAAAAACCGGAATAGATGGACTGGTATAGTTGTGTGTGTGTTTGGTTTACTGGCTGTGGCTTTGATCAGCCATTAGCACATTATGACCCGCCTCTGCTACCCTATCCTAAAGTCGTTAGATCACCTTTACACTTTTATTTTTGTATATGAATATACGTACTTAAATTTATTCTATGCTACTTCTAAATACAAGTATTCATCCTTGATTATATAGTTTTTTTTATCTGCTGCAATCTTTTATTTCTCTTAGGACTTTTTTTTATTTCTCTCTTTTTTTGTCTTTGACTGGTATAGTTACAATAAAAAATATTTCAAATTATGGTTCACATCGAAAAATGGAAAATGCGCAGGGTATTCTATTTAAAATAATAAAGTTGATGGCTACTACCGGTATAACCGGAATTGCTATAACCAGAAGTGCTAAAAATCTGAAAATATTTCAGTTAAGGAGAATGTAATCAATTATACCTAATTCCAAATCTTCAATGTTAGCGAATTTTTCGTAAAACGAGATCTGTATATATATATATATATATATATATATATATATATATATATATATATATATATATATATATATATATATATATATAAACTAGTGACATCTAGGACGAAGCAAGGAACTTTGTCTGACTCCGGTACAAATTCTGTACGTCAGGTGCCGCAGTACAACCACAAATGATGTTTTAAAATCGCCAAACCTGCTTGTACATCTCACGTTTCGGTCAGAATTTGGCTACGTTAAGCCAATTAATTTAGATATGTTTTGATTATTGCTGGTATAACACACTGATGAGCTCAAATAAGAGCGAAACTAGTATGTGTTTCCAGTAATAATCTTGATATATCTATTTTTATATTATATTATATATATATATATATATATATATATATATATATATATATATATATATATATATATATATATATATATATAAATTGCTGCGCACCTTCCTTTTCTAAGTGGCTTGGACAAGTTAATTATCCAGGAACATCGGATCAGTTTTTCCGGGAAAATTGTGGGTTTTCTTCCGGAATTTTTTTATCTCCGAAAATAACGGAGCTATTACAACCAAATTAGGCATATACGTTTTCCAACTCCCCCTACGTACCGAAATTTAGATCTCTATTTTAAAAGAACATAAAGTTATAGGCATTTGAAGAAAAAACTTTGGGTGCCACTGGTGATCGGATGAAAGCACACGAACTAAATATTTTGTGTGAACAAAACCAATTGAATTTTACATACAACGGTTAAGTTTTCTGGATGCAAACAGGTCAAGAAGTGACAGAATAAATATTTTTAAAATTTTATAATTTTTCTTCTTAAAACGTCAAAGTAGCGATATAAAACGTCAAAATTTGCAATTTTCAGACAACGAATCTGAAACAAATACGGATCTTGCAGAAAAATTTTTCCAATACGTGTGTTTTACAAAGCCTTAGGTTTCAGCTTATCCATTTAAAATAGACCATCTTTCCGGGTGAATTGGCAGTAGTTTCAGCTACAGAGTTTATGGTTTACTAGTCTATATTTTAGCAAATTTTTATAGTAAAAATTAGTTATTGTGAAGACGGGACTTATGAATTTTAAAAAGATTTCTTCAAATGAGCGCGAACGTTATTGGGTGTCTCAAGCTGCATCTTGTAAACCTATTTTGACAATCACAGGGTGATACATACTTTCTTTTCTTGATAGAACACCCCTTATGTTATTGCAGTTGTGTATCTTCCATCGAATTCTAATGAATTTTCGTAAGGAAAAAAAATTCATATCGTTCATCATTTTTTGAGTTATTTCAGTTGTCTTGCAACTTTTCTCTTTTTTGGCACATATCACAAAAACCTCACAAATTGTGATACGGCATTTTTACCTCTAGATAGCGGAGCCCCATGGAAATGACGCATTCAGAGAGCTTTTTGTTCGTATTACTCGTCGAAAAAATCGAGCTGCCGTATACAGGTACTCCTCAATAGTGGCTGAATTTGCAAAGTTTTCTCAGAAATGTTTTTAGTGTTTCCGTAGAAATCATTTTTTGTAAGATTTTTGTAATATGTTGGTAATTAATAATAAATGTTTAGTAAGTTATTGTAAAAAAAGTTGTCGAATTTTTGTGAAAATTATAATTTAGTGTAACATTACTGCGAAGGCAAGTTCTGTAAAAAAATGGTGATTTTTTTTCAATTATGGTCCTAAAGGTGTTTGTGAATAATTATAGCTTGGCAGGTGTGTAAATAGCTTAAAGAGGTTCGTTAGCCAGGAAAATCCGACCAGTTTTTTCTGCAACTTATAAAGTTTATTTTCGGATAATATTTGTACTTTTTGAAACAACAAAGCTATTTTAGTGAAATATGGTACATTGTTACTACTATATAGGTTATATTGCCAACCAAATGTTCTTTTAAAAACAAGACATATTTTCCATTTAAAACATGTTCACGAAAATTCGCTACCATAACGCACTGGCTTCGTCCAGACTTTTTTTATTCTGGTCAGAACTGCATAAATTTTTAACGGCCTGTCTCGCTGAGACTATTGTACATTTCCGTATTTAGCAAACATTTCTGTTACACTAAAGATGCGATATTATCATGTTTAAATTGAGCTGAATTTCCCAGATTTGACTCTTCGTCTGATTGAACGAAAACGTATTTAAATTTAAAAACAAATAACGGGAGACGATTATAGTGAGCAACTGACATTCCATTATCATTCAAAAAGGCAATGACTTTTTGTCGAGAACAACACAATGACCCTTATCTGTCTTAGAAAAAAAGAAATCTGTACCATTATGGGCCAGTCAAATAAGGGGTCGGGCGTGGAAATAAGTGTTGGAAAGCTAATTATTGTTTTTATCGGTTCATTTGACATCAAATAAAAGTATCCTAGGATTTTCACGGTCCGCCAATCGCCGCTCGAGTCAGGTAGTTAAGAAAACCGAGACATTTTCTGACGTTTTTTAGTTTTTTGCCTGTAGCTTGGAAACTGTGCACTTTAGCGAATACTTTATTATTACAAAAATTAGAGAATATTAAATTATCCGTCGAACGAAAGCCCTACTTATCCAATTTAGTCAAGCAGTATAAATGAAATCGTCGGTCAAAAAACGGTGATTTTTACCAACTTTTCTGCAAAACGCCTTATGGCCAATTTCAGTCGTCCGTCACACGGAAACGACGATTCCAAATGGATAAACGTGTAAAATTTGTGGATCATCAAATTGTGTGTTTAACGAGTACTTTAAATGTTGAATTTGGTGAGGTACATACTGAGAAATTTCAAATTTTACCAAGCTTGGCATATGCTGTTTATTGCCGAGGAAAGATACGCTCGAGCTCTAACTCTACATCTTCATGAAATAACTTAAGAAGTGGTATTCTGAATTAAAACGTATGTTCAATTAATACAAGTATGAAATAATCAGGTTCATTACCCTAAGAAGTATTCTTAATGCATAGTCATGAAATATTCTTACACACGCGTTTCGAAGTCGAAGGCTCGTAGTCGCCCACGTTTGGTACAAGGCTCTTCATAAAAACTGAGTCGTCGTTGGTTGCAATTTGTTAAGGATCGACTATGAGCAACCCAACGATCTTTAGCGCGTATTGCCGATCTATGTGCGGGAAATACGAAATGTGAAATGTAGGTTTTTTTTTGTACTTTGCAGTATTTTTATATACATATTATGTGCTGTATTTGGGTAAACTCTGTTCATTATGCGATACAATGAAATTAGGCGACATGAATATAATTTTCGGAGAATCAGTATTATATATTAAAAATTATAAGATTTATCAGTACACTGCGATTTAATTTTGGTCAAAATGAATAATCATTTTGCGGCAGATATATATATATATATATATATATATATATATATATATATATATATATATATATATATATATATATATATATATATATATATATAGTAGAGGAGCTTAAGTTTTGCTCCACAAAAGTAGTGAGACCACTAACAGGATCTTAACTTAGACACAATAACAAATAAACAATCAATCTCATTAACGGCGATGTCTTCGACTTGCCCAGATAGTTTCTTGAATTTCTTTGATTTCTACAGACGACTACAACTTCAACGTAGTCGATATAAATATTAATATGTTGTCAAACTCAGAAACGTCTCAAGAAACGTTTCAAAAATTGCTGAAAAAGTCATAAAATTCAGACTACCAGGATTCTTATATATAAGCTTTCTGATAGACAATTTGATTTTAAAGCAGAAACTTCCACCATCACGAACAACAGTAGGTAGGTAGTTTTTTCTTTTGAAGATAGGGAGAGGACACCTTTATTTCTGAATATAAGAGAGAAGTTTGATTTGAAAAATAAACAAGCCGTTCATCACATTCACATGATTACTTCAGACACCACATCGCACTTTGTTCTCTAGAACCTCGGTGGTTCAGGGGTAAGAACGTGTGCCTCTGAACCGAAGGGTACTGGGCTCGATTCCGGGGTACCCCTTTCACTTTTTCAGTACAAACTGTAAAATTAACATCAACCGAGGTTCTGGCATTGTATTTGAGCAAGCTGAATGTCTGCACGTTCCGCCTTTCGGAAGGGGCGTAAAGCCGTCGGTCCGGTGTCTATGCGATGTTGGGCATGTTAAAGATCCCTACCCTTCTTACAGAAACACAGGAGTTCGGCAAAATTTCCAGGATAGTGAGGTGAAACTGCTCCCTGGCGTCGGTGATTGGCCATAGTCGCGGAAATAGGCCGACGTTAAAGAAACAAAACTCACACACAGTTTGTTCTAAAATATAAAAATATATGAACATAATATTATTCAAAATTGAGTCATATATTACCGTGTGACGAAGTCGTTTTGTGTTCAGTAAAGTTGGTATGTACCTGTACCTAACTAAATAACTATAAATACAACCAACTACAATACTTAAAAAACGAAAGTTAGAAATTAAAAAAGTCTGCTTGATTACACTATTAATTTGGCAGGAAAAAATCTATTTTATTAATGAAAGCACTTTCTGTTCACAATACATACATAAACAAAGCAAGTGCGTACATAACCTCTACTTCACATTTGATTTTTGAATCAGACAGGATAATTAACTCGTGTTCTGCGCAGTAGGTACTCGGAAAAGATCGTTGGGTTGCTCAAAGTATGTCTCCAGGACTCCAGGCGCTAGTTTTCATCCGCACTATGGGTCTACTGACCAGGTCTGATGGTTAGTAAGAGGCATGTCCACGATACACGAGTAGCTAGATATGTCCAAATTTTGGGTCCGCTGACCAAATGCCTCACGTCAGATAAGCGCACATTAGAATTTACTGCGGAAGGGGGAAGGAGGGAACCTGATTATTTCATACTTCTATTAATTATACATGCGTTTTAATTCTAAATACCACTTCTTAATTGATTTCATGAAGATGTAGAGTTGGAACTCGAGAATAGGACCTGTCTCGTGCACTGAACAGCATATGAGAAGTTTCAGAAAATGTTAAATTTTTCGGTATCTACGTGACCAAATTCAAAATTTAAGGCACTCGTTGAACACACAATTTGATGCTCTACAACTTTGATTTCACACAGCCTCTCCTTTAGAATGGTCGTTTCCGTGTGACGATTGAAAGTGACTAAAATGCGTTTTCAGAAAAGTTGCTAAAAATCACCATTTTTCGACCGTCGATTAAAGCCATACTAGTCAACCGAAGGTAATAAATGAAATACTCGTTCGACGCAAAATTCAATGGTCTTTAATTTAATAGTGAAGCATTCGCTAGGACGCACTGAGTCGGAGCTATAGACGAAAAACTGAAAAACGTCAGAAAATTTCGCGGTATTTTGAACTCCTGACTGGAGCGGCGGTCGATCGACGGAAAATACTTCTATTTGACGTCAAATGAACTGATCAAAACAATAATTAGCTTTCCAGCACTTTTTCTCAAGAGACCCCCATAATAGACCTTAATTTGACTGGCCTACTTACATTATTTAAAGAGAAAATTATCGAGCTGTATGGATGAAGATTACCTGTATCAGTTCTAAACTTGGAAATGATGTTAGAATCCAAGACACATAACAAGTCTGCGTTATCAACCCTGAACATCCTCAAGAAGGCCTCGGATTATTTAACAGTGTCAAACAAATTGATGTAATCCAAGGTGGAGTCCCTAACTTCATACGCTATGTGAAAACTTGAACCTGTGATGAGCACTAATAAGTACACTTGGAGAACACCCAAATCACCACAACACATATTTCAGAGACCTTACGATCGTTTCGTTGACAATGTCAACGTCTTCAGAGGAATAATTTTCTTCCTCTGAAGATGTTGACATTGTCAACGAAACCATCGTAAGGTCTCTGAAATATGTGTTGTGGTGATTTCGGTGTTCTCCAAGTGTACTTATTCATACGCTGTCTAAGTGAACTAATTTCTGAACGTCACACAATCTGGGATAGACATCACTAAACATTAAATGAAAGGCTTCTCACCAGACAACAAATTTAGTTAAAAATATTTCCCGATACGTTTTGACGCTCTAAGAGGTCATCTTCAGGGGATAAATCTAGAATCATAACTAAAAAGGTCTGTCAGAAAAACATTAGTCTCTCTGGTAGGCAATTGTGCAGATTAGGGCACAATGGTGGCAAGATACTCTATACAGAAAACGCCAAAGGTTAAAATCATAAGTCACACAGTAAAGGGCTAACTTACAGTCAAGCTAAACCTAAGAGAGTTACAATGAAACACAAGCAGTAACAGCACCACAAGCTAAAAAACTATGTTAAAGCTAAAACATGCAGTCAAAAATGAATTAAATTAAAACATCAGAGCAAACTGACAAGCGTTGAAAGCTACAAAAATGCAAGAAGTCAATTATTTGAAAATTAAACATTTAAAGTCTATTGCAGAAACAGAACAAGCCAAGGAGTAAAAGTGACCGGGTAAACACCACAAGTGGCAAGCACAATCAGTCATAAACCCAATGAGAACCATTAAGGTGCATACATTTATAGAAGATTAAATGCGAAAAACAAAATGGAAGCTACTCACTTGATCAATTCTTGTAATTGAATTTGAAACTATACAAAAGGTTCAATAGGCTGAAACTTCATCTATTGTACTAGAGGCTCTGCAACACGACATCTGAATTCGCCAGAAATTTGTCCTCAAACAAAAATCAATGAAAAAGATCGGCGATTTAAATGAACAGCAGCAATGAAGGTAAGCCATTATGCCAACTTGAACAGATAGGAGGCACTGGCGCAAGTGCAGAAGGATGAATCAGAAACAAGTGTCAGAAGCGACATATGTCAATGACAAAATAAGTAGAAATGGAAGGGGAGCCCCAGAACAGCCATCTTCAAATCTATCATACTTCTGGTCACATAGAAAATAATAGAAATTAGTAGCACGATTACACCAATTGGTTGTAGAAGGAAGGAAAGTTTGTTATATCAGTGTTAGACAAGTTCAAAACATCACTGGTTTGGTAGTTGAAATTTTTGAAAATCTCAATTTCTTCTAAGACAATTCTAAAATTTAATTTAAATTTTTTTTTTTATGTCAACAACACACCACGAGGGCTTACAGCCTAAATACTATCGTACCGTGGGTGTTGACAAGGAGGAAAGAGGCAACTTGTTAATTCTGGACTTGAAGGTTTGGAGGTTCGGAGGAGAAGGAAAAACATGTGCCGGCAAGGAATTCCACAACTTGGAAGTCCTCGGGACAAAAGAGCGGGCATAACAAGATGTTCTATGTCTGGTGACCTGGACAGTAAAAGGGTGCATTCGCTCTGTTCCCCTGGTAGATCTGCTGGGGGCAGCAGGTGGGGGAATTATGGAGGAAAGCTCCTCTGAGCAGTTCCCGTGCAGATATCTATAAAAGAGAGAGAGGTCACCAACGGCACGTCGGTGGGCAAGGGATGGAAGCCTTTGGGTGAGGGTAGGGTCACCGATGAGACGTATAGCTCTCTTTTGAATGGAGTCCAAGATAGCGAGTGTAGAAGCGGCTGCTGCACCCCAGATGTGGGAGCAGTATTCGAGGTTTGGCCTTATTTGTGAAGTGTATAAGGTATAGAGATTAGTTGGTGAAAAGTATTTGCGAGCCCGGAAGAGGAAACCCAATTTCTTAGCAGCCGCTTCTGCAATTGATGTAACATGTTGGTGCCAATTAAGATTTCGATCCACAGAAATGCCAACAAGAGAAAATGACTCATTACTTTGAATAACTTGGTTGTTCATTGTGATGGGTCTAGGGCTGCTGTATCTCTTGTGAGAAAGAAAGCAATACTTAGTTTTGGTGGGGTTGAATTGTACAAGATTTCTACTTCCCCAGTCTAATATTTTTTGGAGGTCTACGGAGACAGAACCCTCCATGAGTCTGCGATCCTCATCTAATTGGGCTAAAGAGACAGGCTTAGAATATTGTATGTTTGAGTGGAGGGTGCTGTCGTCCGCGTAACTGTGAACTGGGTTGGATGTGCTAGAGAGGAGGTCATTGATGTGGAGAAGAAACAAAGTAGGGGCTAAAGCTGAACCTTGAGGAACTCCTGCATTAATTGGATACAGTTTAGAGGAATGGCCATCCACAACAACAGATATGCTCCTGTTGGAGAGGAAATTTGCTGTCCAGGTACAAAGTTTTGGTGGTAGGCCATAGGCCGGAAGTTTATTAAGCAGCGCTGCGTGCCAGACCTGGTCGAATGCTTTGGATATGTCTAGAGCAACAATCTGGGATTCACCGTGTTGTTCCATAGACTTGTTCCAAGAATGGGTGACAAAGGAAAGGAGGTCGGCAGTCGATCTGCGCTGACGGAATCCATACTGCCTGCCGTGGATTAGACTGTGTTTTTCAAGGAATTTTAGTAGTTCGGTGTTTATATACTTTTCCATCACTTTAGAGATGACTGAAAGGAGAGAAATAGGCCTGTAGTTGCTAGGAAGCGCTTTGGATCCTTTCTTGGGGATGGGTTGTACTCGAGCAGTTTTCCAGTTACTAGGGAATATGCCTTTATTGTAAGATATCTGAAACAGACGAGTCAGGACAGGAGCAAGTTCTGGTGCGCATTTTTTGAGAACAATTGCTGGGATCTCGTCAAGGCCAGAGGCTTTCCTGGTATTAAGAGAAGAGAGCATCTTTCGTACCTTTTTAGTTTTGAAAATGATATCAGTCATTTTATGCGCGACATTGGGGACTGTTGGTGGTTGAACATTTGGAGGTGGGTTGAGAGTAGAATTTCCGGCGAACAACGAAGCAAAAAGTTCAGCCTTGCCCAGGGCGGTAGAAACAATTTCATCACCTGAGACGAGAGGTGCGAACGTGCTCTTGCAGAAATTATTCCCAATCGACTTAGCAAGAGTCCAGAAGGGTTTGCCGCCGTTGGAGCTTGAGAGGACTTTGTTTTTGATGTGGTTATTAAACGAGTTTTTTGCCTCAGAAAGAATGCGGACATAGCGGTTTCTTGCGTCGTTGAATGCTTGACGATTTTCTTGACTGGGATTGTGTAGAAGCGTTTTGTGAGCTTTGACCTTTTCAAGTCTGGCCTTGTCACAGGATTTAGAGAACCAGGGCTTTTGAGTGGCTGAAGAGGTTTTCTGTGTACGTGGAATAAATAATTCCATGCCAGCTTGGATAATTTCGGTGACGTTTTGTGAGATATCAGAGGGGTCAGGATGAGAGAAGCAGACAGACGCCCATGGAAATGAGGAAAAGTAATCCCGCATTTCGTCCCAGTTTGCGGAGTTGTAGTGCCAAACGATACGTGGGTGTGATGACTGTGTGACCTCGGGTTGCATTGCACAGGAAGCAGTGACCATGCCGTGGTCTGAGCGACCAAGGGGGGCGGTGACTGATATCTTATAGCATTCAGGATTTGTAGTAAGAAGGAGATCCAAGGGATTTGAGCTGTGTGTTGGGATACGAGGAAAGTAAGTAGGTTGCTGAACCATATTGGCCAAAGAATTGCTGACTGCAAAGGCCTCCGCTGCTCTCCCTTGTGGATCGGTTTTTGAAGATCCTAGCCATTCCTTATTATGGACATTGAAGTCGCCAAGAATAGTGACCTCGGAGGAAGGATATTCAGAAATCAGATAGTCGGTTTTTTCAGAAAGGTAGTCAAAGAGCTGGACAAAGTTGTTGTCAGAAGGTGACCGGTAAATGCAACAGATGAATTTAGTTGCAGCCCTGAGAGAGAGTTTTATCCATAGTATGTCTTTTCTTCCAGCTTCTAAATTGGGAAGTCTGGTGCAGGGTAGATTGCTACGGACGTATGCGCACACGCCTCCATGCAATCTAAAGGCAGTAAGGAGCTCATACCCCGGGAAATTAAGGTGATTAGTGGCTGTTTTGGCACTGATTTGGGTTTCGGTGAGGAAGAGGAGTTGGGGCCTGTTAGCCTGGAGGAAATGGTGGACGGAGTTCAGGTTAGAATTTAGGCCACATATATTCGAAAAGGATATGTTAAATCTTGATGTTGGCGCCCCCTGTACACCCCTCTCCCGGAGATCCGAATGGAGGGGTATTTTGCCTCCGGAATATTTTATACAAGGAGGAGCCATCATCATTTTTGCTTATAAGGGAAACCGACTCATACACCAGAACCGGAAACGTCCGTTGGGACTTCACCGGCCCCTTGATGTATGGGGTGGTACCTCCTCGGGCGTGAAAAAATCCTTTACTATTACATAAAGGAAAATTCCACTACCACCTGAAATTCTAAAACAATACACCAAAACTTGAAGGGTGCAAGATCTCAGCAACTGTATTTTTGTTAAAGCATTGGCCACTCTCCCTCAAATGACAACCAAAGACTGACGTGTCATTATCGGGTTGGTTTCTAGTTCTGAGGTGTTCCGAGACTCTGGTGCCCAATGATCTTCCAGTTCTTCCTATGTAGATAGCTTTACAACCAGGGGTACCACATCTTAAGTAATAGACACCTGACTTGTTCAAGTCTGGAATATTATCTTTGTTGTGAATGAACAAATTGTTAACGGTGTTCATGGACTTCAATCAAAATTTGACATTGTATGTCAAATTTACACAAGCCTTTCATTCAATGTTTTTTCCCTCAGGGCTCGTCCGCGGCCTTGCCGCCCCGATAGCACTGCAACCTTTGGTTGATTGTGCTACCTTTAGTCTTACTCCACCCATTCCAAAATCACTGTGCCTTTAACTAGTCTGCACAGCGATTGGTAGGGTGAAGTTTCCGGTCTAGACTGACCGTAGATCAGTTGTCTTTTGCGGTCCAAAGCTTTACACTCGCACAAGATGTGCTGGGCTGATTCCTCTGCCTCGCCGCAGAGTCTGCATGCGAGGTCCCCTTCGAACCGCCCCATTTTATGCAGGTGTTTCTTGACGGCCATGTGTCCCGTCAAGAGACCTGTTGTGTTTCTGAGCTGTCCTCTGCTAAGATTTAGCAGCTCCACAGCTCTCTTTGAACTGGGTCCGTCAATTATTGACTTCTCATTAGTGATGCGCAAAACGGTTATTTTCTATTAACAGTCGAACCTGTTAACGTTATTTAATAATAACCGCTGAAAATAACAGGTTCAGTTTTTTATCTGTTATTTTGAACTGTATAGTCGATGGATAGTCTCCTACGTTCCCAAAGCTGTGAGCGAGAGCGAGCACACTAGTATAAGTAACGTGTTAAGTGTTAAGTAATATGTTATGAAGTAAAATCCGCTCTATACTGCATAGTATACCCATACATATTTAGCATTCCCAGTCTCATGTCCATTCATCCCGTTAAATAATAATATAATAATATTTAATAATAATATTTATTTGCCATCAAGAGATTACATGCCGTGTCAGGTAAATAATATGTATACACATAAACACAGATGGTCAAATATTTAAAATACAATAGTTGTAAAGAACACCACATAAACAATAGGAACAAACAACAAAGAAATCAATCTATGTTGAAATATACAGACAACTAAAAAACACAAAATACACTTGAAGTCCCTAAGGAGCTGTTTTGATACCTCTCACCAACCAGTCTCAAAATACTCATCCACTGAATACAGTGTCGTCTGCAGCAGAAGTCTCTTAACCTCTCTGGCAAATCGTGATTCGGGCATTTCCCCTCAAATCACTTGGCAGTTTGTTATACAGCTTCAAACCCAGATAATTTGCACCCAATTGCGTTCTAGCCAGTCTATGATATGGTATGCTAAAGTTAACCTTCTTTCTGATATCATGGGTATGTAATTGTTCATTGGCCAGAAATAAGTCTTTGTTTTGATGCACATATTTTAAGCAGGCAAAAATGAATACCGATACTACGGTAAGTATACGCTCGCGCTCGAACAACCCACGGCATCTAGTCTTCCAAGACACGTCGCACAAGACACGCAGGGCTTCTTTCTGTTTCAGGAGCACCTGCCGCAAGCCTGGGCTGCACCCCCACAAAAGCACACCATAGCCAGCGACAGAGTGAAAGTTCGAAAAATATGCCATCTTGCAGGCCTCCCGGCCCACCACAGCTTTCATTCGCTGCATTGTAAAAAAAACTCTGGACGCAGCAAGTGCGTTATGGTAGTGAATTTTCATAAAAATGTTTTTAATTGCAAATATGTGTGTTTCCTTTTTAAGAAAGCAGGCATCAATTTTGGTTACCAGTATAACCTATATAGTAAAAACAATGTGCCATGTTTCATAAAAATAACTTTATTGTGTGAAAATGTACAAAAATTTCCAAAAGTAAACTTAAAGTGTTCCCGGAAAAACTCGTTTCTTGGTCAACCTTATAGGTTAATAGCAAATTGAGCTATTCAAATTTGAAGCATTTAATGAAAATTCGCTACCATAACGCACTTGCTGCGTCCCGAATTTCTTTTCTTACAAACATGCATCGCTGAAAAATTCAAAAATGCAATAACATAAGGCGTGTTTGATTAAAAAAAAAAAGAAAATTTGTATCACCAACGACTTATGATTGTAGAAATATTTTTTTAAGATGTAGCTCAAGACACCCTATAATTAATATATACAAATTTTCTTCATATCTTGTATAATAACGGATATATTGAGCTTTATTGATTTTTAACGAAAATTCGACAAAAATTATATACCATTAAACGATAAACTCTAAAGCTAAGGCTACTGCCAAGCATCAGAGAAAGGGTCTATTTGAAATGAATTTTCTGGAAACATTTTAGTAAAATGAAGGACAATGACGATTGAAACTAAGACTTCAGAGTTTGTAAAAGATCCTTCTTGAGACATTTGATTTCCATATCCCGTATTAGATTCAAGTTCTTTGCCTAAATGTTGCCGATTTTGACGTTTTAAATCCCAACTTTGACGTTTTGAGGAAAACCCCAATTTATTTTTCTTTAAATGCCTATAAGTTTTTTGTCTTTTGACCTACATTGGTAGGTGGCTTACCTATAAGGATATTAACTATCGTACCAAATTTGGTTGCCCTTACTTTGTTAATTCCGGAGATATAAATTTTTTTCGAAAGAAAACACAAAATTTTCCGGGAAAACCTGGGCAGATTTTCCTGGCTAACGAACTTATCCAAGCCATTTGCAAAAGGAATTTTTCCACCAAATTTAGTCAAAATCGGCCTATTATTTTTTTAATTATCGGTGTGATACATATATATATATATATATATATATATATATATATATATATATATATATATATATATATATATATATATATATATATATATAAACATATAAAAATTGAAACGGACCCCGGATATGTGTTCTAGGGGGCCTAGTTCGCGGTCATTTGAAGAAATTTTTTCAAAATTCAAAAGTCGGGATCTCCTCATTAGTGAATTTTTTTTAAGAAAATTCACTAATAGCCGTAGACGACCTTCCAAGCAGGGACGAGACATGAGCAGACCAGGCAAGGCCATCCTCCAGAATTACACCAAGAAGCTTTAGCCTCGCTCCGCCGCTGTGTCCCGCACCCAGCAGCAGTCGTTGTGTCTTATTTAAGTTCAGTTTTAGAGAGTTTATTCTAAACCACTCATCGGCTTGGTCAAGGCAAGTCCTAGTACGCAGACCCAAATCAATCATTGCTGTTGCTCTGTGAACAAAGCTGGTATCATCGGCATAAAGTCCGATTGCATCTGATGCAATGTTGGCCTGCAGATCATTCATATAGATGATAAAGAGTAGGGGGCCCAAAATGGAACCCTGCTGAACACCACAATCTACTGTCTTCTCATCGGATACCTGTTTATCCCAATACACAACCTGCCTTCGATCCTCCAGGTAAGACCCAAAGAGAGATAGGGCTGTACCTCTGACACCATAATGTTCCAGCTTCCCCAACAAAATACATGTTTATTCATCGAAGCTAGTTGCAGTGGAAAAGAAACAGATACAAGTCCGAATTCAAGTTTAGTCTAAAGCCATATTTTGTACCTGTTATTTTTATATATCGATAACAGGTGGTTACCGTAGCGGCTCGGCAACCGTTAAAAAATAACAGACAGTTAAATAACGACCCATCACTACTTCCCATGTCTGAGCCCTGGACAGTCTGCCCAGTACACCTTGTGTTGGTTTCTGACCCAAGACTTAGCTCCCCTGGCAGTGCTCTTTGTCACGCTCAAATCCGGTTCTGGTCCCATAAATGGTTCTGCTGACCCTCTCTTCGCGAGACTGTCAGCTTCTTTCATTTAATGTTTAGTTAAGTAAACTATTCTGTGAATTCCCAAAATCATGAAAGGAAGGGAGCTTTTTTAATTCCTAATTAACATTTAGAAATTACTATACATAATACATATACCTAACATTTACATATTCGTAATCAGCAAAAGTGATGCACAAGTTTGCCGATTTGATCTACGTTATAGCTCCAGAGATAAAAAAGTTTAGCCAATAGTGCCGGTTTAGCTTTGGAACGGACTATACATCACATATAATGTAATTCTCAGCGGTATAATAGGCCGTTAAACTTATCTTTATGTGGCTATTGAGAAGGTATAGCTTCTACACGATTGAATATAAATTTTTGACGGTAAACATATTCATAAATAAAAAAAGTCTTCTCGATGTGCTGAAGATTACTGCATGATAGTTCCTCGGAGGATAATATAAAGAGCAAAATAGTGGAATAAGTTACGTATACGACGTGATTGTGTACATTACGTTAGTCTCGTGGGAGGTGATAGAAATGGAATTGTAGGGGAATTAGAATTTAAATATTCTAATCTATACTAAACTGGCCATAGCTACAATAACAAATAAAAAAGAAAAGAATTAAGTAGATAATTGTCATTAAGAGTTTTCTTTTTTGGGACAATGATGTTTGAGAGTGGAATTAATACAGACAATTAGGTACGTTCGTACTATTCAACATAAAAACAATTTTTAAGGCTACTGTATAAAAGCTTTAATTCAAGGGGCGATCATAAAACTGAATAAATACAACTATATATAATATGATAATATTTTAATAAAGAGTAGAGTAAAGGCGGAGATTATGGAATACCATTTTAGTGAATTTTCTTAAAAAAATTCACTAATGAGGAGATCTCGACTTTTGAATTTTGAAAAAATTTCTTCAAATGAGCGCTAATTAGGCCCCCCAGAACACATATCCGGGGTCAGTTTGAATTTTTATATGTTTATATATATATATATATATATATATATATATATATATATATATATATATATATATATATATATATTTATATATATATATATATGTATCACACCGATAACTCAAAAAATAATGGGCCGATTTTGATTAAATTTGGTGAATAAATTCCTTTTGCAAATGGCTTGGATAAGTTCGTTAGCCAGGAAAATCTGCCCAGGTTTTCCCGGAAAATTTTGTATTTTCTTTCAAAAAAAATTTATATCTCCCGAATTAACAAAGTAAGGGCAACCAAATTTGGTACGCGGGTTTATGTCCTTATATGTAAGTTACCTACCAAAATTTAGCTCTGTATGTCAAAAGACAAAAAAGTTATAGGCATTTAAAGAAAAATAAATTGGGGTTTTCCTCAAAACGTCAAAGTTGCGACTTAAAACGTCAAAATCGGCAACATTTTGGCAAATAACTTGAAACTAATACGGGCTATGGAAATCAAATGTCTCAAGAAGGATGTTTTACAAACACTGAAGTCTTAGTTTCAACCGTCATGTTCCTTCATTTTACTAAAATGTTTCCAGAAAATTCATTTGAAATAGACGCTTTCCCTGATGCTTGGCAGTAGCCTTAGCCATAGAGTTTATCGTTTAATGGTATATAATTTTTGTCGAATTTTCGTAAAAAATCAATAAAGCTCAATATATCCGTTATTATACAAGATTTGAAAAAAATTTGTATATATTAATTATAGGGTGTCTTGAGCTACATCTTAAAAAAATATTTCTACAATCACAGGATGGCCCATAAGTCATTGGTGATACAAATTTTCTTTTTTTTTTAATCAAACACGCCTTATGTTATTGTATTTTCCATCGAAATATAATGCATGTTTGTAAGAAAAGAAATTCTGGATGCAGCAAGTGCGTTATGGTAGCGAACTTTGATCAAATGCTTTATATTTGAATAGCCCAATTTGCTATTAACCTATAAGGTTGACCAAGAAACGAGTTTTTCCGGGAACACTTTAAGTCTACTTTTGGAAATCTTGGTACATTTTCACACAATAAAGTTATTTTTATGAAACATGGCACATTGCTTTTACTATATAGGTTATACTGGTAACCAAAATTGATGCCTGCTTTCTTAAAAAGAAAACACATATTTGCAATTAAAACATTTTTATGAAAATTCACTACCATAACGCACTTGCTGCGTCCAGACTTTTTATTTATTTTTGGGATTCATTTGGAAAGTATTAGGTGGAACATAAATGAAAAAAAGTCTGGACGCAGCAAGTGAGTTATAGTAGTGAATTTTTATAAAATTGTTTTTAATATCAAATATCCAATTTGGTTACCGGTATAACCTATATAGTATTGTTTGAAAAAGTACAGAAATTTTCCGAATTCAAACTTAAAATGTTACCGAAAAAACTGGTCCTGTTTTCCTCGCCAACTGACTTCTTCATGCTATTTACCCACCTACCAAGATATAGTTATTCACAAAAATCTTTTCGACAAAAGTAGAAAAAAAATTTTTTCATGAAAACATTTTTTTAGAATAACTTACTAAACATTTATTATTAATTATCAAAAACAAAAAATTTAGAAACAATGATTTCTACGGAAACACAAAAAAATTGTATACAGGACCTCGATTTTTGTCACGAATAACTTAGTTTAGACTGGAACCTGTGATGAGCACTAATAAGCACAATTTGAGAGCCCAAATCACCACAACACATTTTAAAAGACATGACGATCGTTTCACTAACCAAGCTAGCGTCATCAGATGATGAATAATTATAAATATCTTATATCCGCCACTCCATTTATATTCTTCTGCAATTCTGCAATTCTGCAATTCTGCAATTAGTCGGTCACTAGCGACATAGCGAGGTTCAACGACACCTAAATTAACATATTTTCGTTTGGCTTTCGCAATGCGGTCGCGTGCTTATATGTGCTTTTCACGAATAATATAAACCCAAACATTTTTGAATGCGCTATTTTTGTGGGACTCTGCTATACAGGGTGTTTACGGAAATCGGGAACAATAGCTATCTTCGTTATTATTTGAGCTACGAAGTCGGATAAATGGGCAAAGTTGACCAATTGGACACCCCGCTTCTGAATATGTCACGGATATCTAGATTGCACAACAACCGTCAAATCTGTTGACATAACCTCATTTTTTTTAAATAGAACGATATGAATATTTTGCGTTCAATCGACTCAGGGCAAGCCTTTCTATACGTACGCATAATAGTCTTTTCATCCCAGTACAGTATTCCGAAGATAACTTGATCCCAAACGTTGCCAATTGTAGGTGTTTACGGAAATCGGGAACAATAGCTATCTTCGTTATTATTTGAGCTACGAAGTCGGATAAATGGGCAAAGTTGACCAATTGGACACCCCGCTTCTGAATATGTCACGGATATCTAGATTGCACAACAACCGTCAAATCTGTTGACATAACCTCATTTTTTTAAATAGAACGATATGAATATTTTGCGTTCAATCGACTCAGGGCAAGCCTTTCTATACGTACGCATAATAGTCTTTTCATCCCAGTACAGTATTCCGAAGATAACTTGATCCCAAACGTTGCCAATTGTAGGTGTTTACGGAAATCGGGAACAATAGCTATCTTCGTTATTATTTGAGCTACGAAGTCGCTTAAATGGGCAAAGTTGACCAATTGAACATCCCGCTTCTGAATGTGTCACAGATATCTAGATTGCACAACACCTGTCAAATCTGTTGACATAACCTCAATTTTTTTAAATGGAACGATATGAATATTTTGCGTTCAATCGATTCAGGGCAAGCCTTTCTATACGTACGCATAATAGTCTCTTCATCCCAGTACAATATTCCGAAGATAACTTGATCCCAAACGTTGCCAATTGTAGGTGTTTACGGAAATCGGGAACAATAGCTATCTTCGTTATTATTTGAGCTACGAAGTCGCTTAAATGGAAATGCTATTATGTATGCATATAGAATGGCTTGCCCTGAGTGGATTTACCGCAAAATATTCGTATCGTTCCATTTAAAAAAAATGAGGTTATGTCAACAGATTTGACAGGTGTTGTGTAATCCAGATATCCGTGACATATTCAGAAGCGTGATGTTCAGTTGGTCAACTTTGCCCATTTAACCGACTTTGTAGCTCAAATAATAACGAAGATAGCTATTGTTCCCGATTTCCGTGAACACCCTGTATATTGATAAAAACGCCGTATTAGCGAATTTTTCGTAAAACGAAAAATTCACAAATGAGATCTGTGTTTATGTATATATATATATATATATATATATATATATATATATATATATATATATATATATATATATATATATATATATATATATATATATATATATATATATATATATATATCATACCGATAACTTAAAAAATAATTGGCCGATTTTAATGAAAATTTGTACGTTCCTTTGTTGTAACTGGCTTGGACAAGTTCGTTTGCCAGGAAAATCGCACCAGTTTTTCCGGGAAAATTTTGGGTTTTCTCTCGGAAAATTTTTGCATCTCCGAAAGTAAGAGAGCTATGCAACCAAATTTGGCACATACGTTTCTACTATCAAACTTGCCCCACGTACCGAAATTCAGATCTCTAAGTTAAATGAGAAAATATAGGGATTTAAAGAAAAAAAAAATTGGGTGCCACTGGTGGTCAGAGGAAAGCACAATAACAAAATTTTTGTGTGATTAACAAAACCAATCGAATATTACACACAACGGTTAAGTTTTCTTGACGCAAAAATGTCAAGAAATAGCAAAAAAATATTTTAAAATTTTTATAGTTTTCCTTCTTAAAACGTCAAAGTCGCGATTCGAATTTTCAGACAACGAATCTGAAACAAATACTGATTATGTAGAAGAAACGTCATAATAAGTGTGTTTTACAAAGCCGTCAGTTTCAAGTTCAACCATCATTGTCCTTCATTTTACAAAAATAATTTCGGAAAATCCATTTCAAATAGACCATCTTTCCGATGCTTTGGCAGTAGTTTCAACTATAGAGTTTATCATTTATTAGTCTATATTTTAGCAAATTTTCGTAGAAAAAAATAGTTATTGAGAAGACCGCGACTTATGAATTTTAAAATGGTTTCCTCAAATGAGCACGAACTAGAAGCCCTAAAACCTATATACGGGGTAAGTTTCAGTTTTTGTCTCTTTATACATATACAGTGTGACGCATTTCTACGGTAAAGCTCAATATATCCGTTATGATGCGAGATATGAGAACAAATGATATACGTTAATTATAGGGTGGCGTCTCGAGCTGCATCTTTTAAACCTATTTTGGCAATCACAGGGTGGCCTATAAGTCGCTGGTGATACACATTTTTTTAATAACAACTCCTTATTGCATTTTTGTATTTTCCATCGAACTATAATGCATGTTTGTAAGGAAAAAAATTGACCCATCGTTAATCGTTTTTGAGTTTTTTCAATTGTTTTGGAACCTTTCACATTTTTGGCACATATCGCAGACACATATCACAAATTGTGATACGGCGTTTTCACCAATATAGATAGCGAAGCCCCATGGAAATGGCACATTCAGAGAGTTTTTTGTTTGTATTACTCGTCGAAAAAATCGAGCTGCAGTATACAGATACTCTCCAATAGTGGCTGAATTTGAAAAGTTTTCGCAGAAATGTTTTTAGTGTTTCCGTTGAAATCATTTTTTGTAAGATTTTTGTGATATGTTGATAATTAATAATAAATGTTTAATAAGTTATTGTAAAAAAAAGTTGTCGAATTTTTGTGAAAAATATAACTTAGTGTAACATGTACTGAAGGCAATTTCTATTAAAAAAATGAGGATTTTTTTTTACTTTTTTGGGTCAAAGCTGTTTGTAAAGAATTATATCTTGGAAGGTGTGTAAATAGCTTGAAGAGGTTCGTTGACCAGGATTATCAGACCAGTTTTTTCTGGAACATTTTAAATGTATTTTCGGAAAATGTTTGTACTTTTTGAAAGAATAAAGCTATTTTAATAAAATATGGTACATTGTTACTACTATATATGTTATACTGCCAACCAAATGTCCTTCTTTTAATAACAAGACATATTTGCAATTAAAACCATTTTTACGAAAATTCGCTACTATAGCGTACTTGCTGCGTCCAGACTTTTATAATTGTTGATATGTGCCAAAAATATGAAACAATTGAAATAGCTCGAAAACGATGAACGCTATCAAATTGTTGTTTACAAACATGCATTATAATTCAATGGAAAATGCAAAAATGCAATAATTTAAGATGTTCGACTAAAAAAAAAAAAAAAAAAAATTGTATCACCAACGACTTTGATTGTCTAAATAATTTTGTAAGATGCGGCTCAAGGCATCCTATAATTAACCTATACAAGTTTTTCTAGTAACGGTAATGTTGAGCGTTACCGTAGAAATGCGTCACCTGTATATATGTAAACAGAAAAAAAAACTGAAACTAACACTGCATATCGGTTCTAGGAGTTGTAGTTCGCACTCATTTGAAGAAATTTTTTCGCAATCCCAAATGTCTCGGTTTCCTCATTAGCGAATTTTTTCTACGAAAATTCGCTAAAAATTATTGTATTGAACCATACTGGTGAACCTGTGCAGTGGTGGAAATTCGACCGTAATTCATTAAATTTTTAAGTTTGAACGTTATTGATGTTCTTTTCTCATAAAGTAGACCTCTACAATCTCAGTGCGTGTGTTTCTTAATGAAAATTCACTAAAATCGCCTAATGTAGGGTTATCTTAAAATATATGTTCATTGAATAATTTTTCTACTAAGCAGACAGCGTAACCATTATACTTAGCAAAGTTCTTAATGTATTCCCGTTATTAGTGAATTTTCTTTTTAAAAATTCACTAATGAGGGGATCCCAACTTTTGAATTTTAAGAAAAATTGTTCAAATGAGCGCTAATTAGGCCCCCTAGAACATATATTCGGGGTCAGTTTCAATTTTTATATGTTTATATATATATATATATATATATATATATATATATATATATATATATATATATATATATATATATATATATATATATATATATAAATTGAAACTGACCCCGAATATGTGTTCTAGGGGGCCTAATTAGTGCTCATTTGAAGAAATTTTTTCAAAATTCAAAAGTCGGGGTCTCCTCATTAGTGATTTTTTTTAAACAAAATTCATTAAAATGAGGTTTATATGTCAATCTCAACAATTCGATCCGCGACTGTTTTTTTGACGTCAGAATAGATGTGGTCATGAAAATTTGGACAACTTACCCCTTTTGCACCACATTGTAGCTCCCATAATAACGAAGATAGCTATTGTAAGCGATTGCCGTGAACAGCCTCTATAGGGGGGTCGTAACTGAGAAAAAAAAAAAAATAGAACAAGACTAGGGGTTTCAGGAAATGTAAAAATAAGATAACATTGTAATTCGAATATTCTGAGATAACAACCTTCGAATAGTTTTATCCGAAAAAGCGCCATCTGGTGCCAAGAATAACAAAATAAATTTTTCCTGAATTATACCCAAAATAGCCTGTCAAATAGTTTTATTCCGAAGCTCTAGTTGCCATAGTTACGGAGATATGAATGTCGCTCATCTAATGAATTACCGTGTATATGTTGGCTCCGATGCACTTTGAAAAATTTTTTCCCACTATTACATATGTTGTAATTGGCTACTATCAAAACATGCTAGTTTTATTCGTGGCCGCTAAAAATGTGATCATCCCAAAATGACCATACACCTTTGATGCAATTTATTTTAATTTGTGTGTGTGTCTTTTGTTTCTTTAACGTCGGCCTATTTCCGAGACTATGGCCAATAACCGACGCTAGGGAGCAGTTTCACCTTACTATCCTGAAAATTTTGCCGAACCCCTGTCTTTTTGTAAGGAGGGTAGGTATCTTTAACGTGCCCAACATCGCATGGACACGGGACCGACGGCTTTACGCCCCCTCCGAAGGGAGGAACGTGCAGACATTCAACTTGCTCAAATACAATGCCAGAACCTCGGTTGATGTTAATGTTACAGCTTGTACTAAAAAAGTGAAAGGAGAACCCTGGGATCAAACCCAGTACCCTTCGGTTCAGAGGAACACGTTCTTACCCCTGAACCACCGAGGCTCTTTTTTATTTTAATTTTTTTGAAAAAGCTTTTTGTGAATAATTATATCTTGACAGGTGTGTAAATAGCTTAAAGAGGTTCATTGTTCAGGAAAATCGGACCAGTTTTTTTAGTAAGATTTTAAGTTTCCTTTCGGAAAATTATTGTAAATTTTCAAACAATAAAGTTATTATGATGAAATGTGGTACATTGTTTCTACTATATAGTTATACCAAAAATGTCTTGCATTCTATTAAAAAAGACATAGGTACATATTTGCCATTAAAACCATTATTATAAAAATTCACTACCATAATGCACTTGCTGCGTCCAGACGTTTTATAGTTGAAGATAGCTGTTGGATTCAACTTGCAATAACAATGTGTTTTGTCTCACGTTTATGCTATTTTTAAGCATGTTGGTTTTGTTTACATCAAAGCTACTTAATAATAATAGTAATGAAAGGATGTTATTTTAATAAATAATAAATGTAAATAAAATTGTACATTATTGCTAGTTTATTGTGTAATAAAATCAATAAATCAGAAAGAAATGTAAAATGATGTTAGGTTAAAATAAATAAATAAATAAATAAGGTATGTTTCGCTTCGCTAACGAGGTTGATGTAATATTTAGCAAAATAATGAACTAAATTACTAAATATATTATAAAGCATGCGATCTCCAATTCTATTAGGACAATGTTCAATTTAAAAAAAGCTAACGCCCGAGCAGGGACTTGAACCCTGGACCCTTGGATTAAAAGTCCAATGCTCTACCGATTGAGCTACCCGGGCTACGTTAGAGTATCTTGCGCTTTGGCGGTATATGACTGACTAGCTGTAGAATAGATGTGAGAATTGTATGTTGCATCAGCACCTAAATGTCTAATAATAGTGTAATCTATGTACATAATTTATTAGGATTAATCATACAGTGTAGTATATACAACAGAATATACTTATACAAATATAAGACAACATCGGAATGCTATATTTTATATTCTCTAGTAATCAACCTACTTATTTAATTTTCCAAATATGTATTAGCAACATAAGTATGTAATACCTATTATATTGTGAAACAATGTTAAAAAATGAAATAAGGATGTGGCACTATTATTTGCAAAATATTTAGGTGCAGCAGGTGCATTATGGTAGCGAATTTTTATTAAAATATTTCAAACCAAAAAAGAATAATAAAATATTTAGTTTTTGGGAATTACAAATTTAATTTGAGAAACAATAGCTTTATAGAACATTGAGTTACGGGTAGGTATTATTTTGTCCTTTAGGAGACCAAAAGAGAGCAGAAATTAAAATGTTTTGTAGGCATGATAAAAACAATGTACCAATTCAACTTCACTGACAAAAAGATTGATAAAATTCGCAAAAAAGTGTTTTCTACAATAATGTTTTTATTTTATTTTTTATTTCAACAACACACCACGAGGGCTTACAGCCTAAATACTATCGTACCGTGGGTGTCGACCAGGAGGAAAGAGGCAACTTGTTAATTCTGGATTTGAAGGTTTGGAGGTTCGGGGAGAAGGAAAAACATGTGCCGGCAAGGCATTCCACAACTTGGAAGTCCTCGGGACAAAAGAGCGGGCATAACAAGATGTTCTATGTCTAGTGACCTGGACAGTAAAAGGGTGCATTCGCTCTGTTCCCTTGGTATATCTGTTGGGGCAGCAGGTGGAGGAACTATGGAAGAAAGCTCCTCTGAGCAGTGCCCGTGCAGATATCTATGTGAGAGAGAGAGAGAGAGAGAGAGAGAGAGAGAGAGAGAGAGAGAGAGAGAGAGAGAGAGAGAGAGAGAGAGAGAGAGAGAGAGAGAGAGAGAGAGAGAGAGAGAGAGAGAGAGAGAGAGAGAGAGAGAGAGAGAGAGAGAGAGAGAGAGAGAGAGAGAGAGAGAGAGAGAGAGAGAGAGAGAGAGAGAGAGAGAGAGAGAGAGAGAGAGAGAGAGAGAGAGAGAGAGAGAGAGAGAGAGAGAGAGAGAGAGAGAGAGAGGTCACCAACGCCACGTCGGTGGACAAGGGACGGCAGCTTTTGGGTGAGGGTAGAGTCACCGATAAGACGTATGGCTCTCTTCTGAATGGACTCCAGGATAGCGAGTGTAGAAGCGGCAGCAGCACCCCAGATGTGGGAGCAGTATTCGAGGTTTGGTCTTATTTGTGAATCATATAAGGTATAGAGATTAGCTGGCGAAAAGTATTTGCAAGCCCGGAAGAGGAAACTTAATTTCTTAGCAGCCGCTTCTGCAATTGATGTGACATGTTGGTGCCAATTGAGATTTCGATCCACAGAAATGCCAACAAGTGAAAAGAACTCATTACTTTGAATAACTTGGTTGTTTCTTGTGACGGGTCTAGGGCTGGTGTATCTCTTATGAAAAAGAAAGCAAGACTGTGATTTGGTGGGGTTGAATTGTACAAGATTTCTACCTCCCCAGTCTAATATTTTTTGGAGATCCACGGAGACAGAACCCTCCATGAGTCTGCGATCCTCATCTAATTGGGCTAAAGAGACAGGCTTAGAATATTGTATATTTGAGTGGAGGGTGCTGTCGTCCGCGTAACTGTGAACTGTGTTGGATGTTCTAGAGAGGAGGTCATTGATATGGAGAAGAAACAAAGTAGGGGCTAAAGCTGAACCTTGAGGAACTCCTGCATTAATTGGATACAGTTTAGAGAAATGGCCATCCACAACAACAGAAATGCTCCTGTTGGAGAGGAAATTTTCTGTCCAGGTACAAAGTTTTGGTGGTAGGCCATAGGCCGGAAGTTTATTAAGCAGCGCTGCCTGCCAGACCTGGTCGAATGCTTTGGATATGTCTAGAGCGACAATCTGGGATTCACCGTGTAGTTTCATAGGCTTGTTCCAAGACTGGGTGACAAAAGAAAGGAGGTCGGCAGTCGATCTGCGCTGACGGAATCCATACTGCCTGTCGTGGATTAGACTGTGTTTTTCAAGAAATTTTAGTAATTCGGTGTTTATATACTTTTCCATCACTTTAGAGACGACTAAAATGAGAGAAATAGGCCTGTAGTTGCTAGGAAGCGCTTTGGATTCTTTCTTGGGGATGGGTTGTACTCGAGCAGTTTTCCAGTTACTAGGGAATATGCCTTTATTGTAAGATATCTGAAATAGACGAGTCAGGATAGGAGCAAGTTCTGGTGCGCATTTTTTGAGAACAATTGCTGGGATCTCGTCAAGGCCAGAGGCTTTCCTGGTATTAAGAGAAGAGAGCATCTTTCGTACCTTTGTTGGCCAGGAAAATTGGACCAGTTTTCTCTGGAACTTTTTGAGTTTATTTTCGGAAAATATTTGTACTTTTGGAACAACAAAGCTATTTTAATGAGATATGGTACATTGTTAGTACTATATATATATATATATATATATATATATATATATATATATATATATATATATATATATATATATATATATATATATATATATATATATATATATATATATATATATATATACAGGCTGTATCAAAAACATGCACCATCGCTCGTGGGGCAATTCCTTACTAAAAAAATAAGAAAAAAAGTTACTGTGCACATGGGCCCGGAAACGCATAGTTTCCAATATACAGGGAGTTGAATTTTTTTTTTAATTTTTTATAAATAATTTCAAAACCACTGGATTGATTTTAATGAAACTTGGAAATTGAAAGTGTATTATGAAAGTGCATATTTTCAAGTAAAAATCTACTTACAACTGCGTCAGTGGCGTGCGTACGGGCTAACTGTAAAAATTCATTTGGGGAAAAATATGTGCGCCACTGTCTTTTTCCAATTTTGACACATCAGTTATGAAGCTTATTACATAAGCCACAAAAGCTACCTCTTGGTATTTTTTCGTTCAGGGTATCCCCTAGGAGATATGATTAATTTTATAAAAAGGGGCAAAGTACCGATTAGTCGGCGTAATAATAATAATAATAATAATAATAATAATAATAATAATAATAATAATAATAATAATAATAATAATAATAATAATAATAATAATAATAATAATAATAATAATAATAATAATAATAATAATAATAATAATAATAATAATAATAATAATAATAATAATAATAATAATAATAATAATAATAATAATAATAATAATAATAATAATAATAATAATAATAATAATAATAATAATAATAATAATAATAATAATAATAATAATAATATATGTTTACTGCAACCATAAGAATATGAAAAACAAAACATACAGTAAACATTACAGCAATAAACGTGCAAATAACTAACCTACGTAAAACTTATTGGTGATAAACATTGAAATGAATATTACAAACATTGATAAAAAATGATAAATGAAAAATAAAAATAAAAAATGAAAAAAGTAATCGTAAAGACACCATGATTTTTCCAAACTCTTGTTTTTTGTACATTACTCAATTGACTTTAATAACAAAGCTAAAGAAAATGTTGAAAGTGACCACCATTAGCGTCGTTACAATTATTTAACCTTCTGCGCAAAGATGTTCTTACTCTTCTGCAAATATTTTGATCTTCTCTAATGCTGTCAAATGCATATTCTATTCTTCCCAACAATTCTTCTCGTGTATTTACTGGTGTTTTATACACTATTTCTTTTAAATGACCCCACAAATAAAAATCGAGAGGATTCAGGTCCGGAGATCGAGGTGGCCATGACACCGGACCTCCACGACCAATCCATCGGTGACCGTATGTGTTGGCTAAATATGTTCTTACAACTGCTAGAAATGTGCGGGCGCACCATCATGCTGGAACCACATTGTACCATTTCTCATAAAAAGCGGTAGTAACAACGGCAAATCATTTTGTAAAAAGTTTAAATATGATTCATGGTCAAGACGATTCGGTAGAACAACAGGACCAATTATGTGATTTTCAATAATAGCAGCCCAAATATTGATGGAAAATTGATACTGCGAATTTGCAACTCTTAGAGAGTGTGGGTTTTCATCGGCCCATGTATGTAAATTGTGAAAATTTACGATACCTTTTCGCGTAAATGACGCCTCATCAGTAAATAGTGCACGTTTAGAAAAATGTTGGTCGTGCCTAAGTTTGTTTAAGAACCACTGACAAAACATTACCCTTGGTTGAAAGTCTCTAGGTAGAAGTTCCTGTACACGTGTAAAATGATAGGGATATAAACTTTGATCCTTCAGAGTTCTGTGAACTGATGATGCCGAAATATTACCCAATTCGGTGGCAATAATTCTCGTAGTTGTACTAGGATCACGTTCAACTCTATTTAATATTGCCTCTTCAACTCGTACAGTTCGGCGGTATCTTCTGCGTCCAGAGTCAGCTTTTAAAGGTTTTAAAGAACCAGTTTCTCTCAAATGTCTTACAATACGTGGGAAAATATTTTTGTCAGGAATTCTTCTTTGCGGATAAGTTTCCTGATAAACTCGCACAGCTTGTCTAGCATTTTGATTTGTTTGTCCATAAATTAACAACATATCAGTCAAATCCGCTGAAGTGTACTTAATGAAAACCATCTTGAGAGGAGGAAATAATATTAATGAGCAGCTCAGTATCAACAAATAACTAAAAACGAAAATACTGCACCGTATCAAAATTTAAAGAATAGCACGAAAACTCTTTTGACGCCTACAAAGCACTTCAAAATTGTAGAATTTAGAGAACTGTCAAAAATTATAGTTTCATGGCACTTTACGATCACGGTTTTCATTACTCCAACGAATCGGTACTTTGCCCCTTTTTATAAAATTAATCATATCTCCTAAGGGATACCCTGAACGAAAAAATACCAAGAGGTAGCTTTTGTGGCTTATGTAATAAGCTTCATAACTGATGTATCAAAATTGGAAAAAGACAGTGGCGCACATATTTTTTCCCCAAATGAATTTTTACAGTTACCCCGTACGCACGACACTGACGCAGTTGTAAGTAGATTTTCACTTGAAAATATGCACTTTCATAATACACTTTCAAGTTCCAAGTTTCATTAAAATCAATCCAGTGGTTTTGAAATTATTTATAAAAAATTAAAATAAATTAAAATTCAACTCCCTGTATATTGGAAACTATGCGTTTCCGGGCCCATGTGCACAGGAACTTTTTTTCTTATTTTTTAGTAAGGAATTGCCCCACGAGCGATGGTGCATGTTTTTGTATATATATATATATATATATATATATATATATATATATATATATATATATATATATATATATATATATATACATACATACATAGATATATATATATATATATATATATATATATATATATATATATATATATATATATAAACATATAAAAATTGACCGCGGATATGGGTTCTAGGGGTCCTAGTTCGCGCTCATGCGAAGAAATCTTTTCAAAATTCAAAAGTCGCGGTCTCCTTAACGCCGAATTTTTTACGAAGATTTGCTAAAACTTATATACTATTAAACTATAAAATCTATAACTAAAACTAGTGCCAATAAAGCATTAGAGAAGGGGTCTATTTGAAATGAATTTTTTGCAAATATTTTAGTAAAATAAAGGACAATGACGGTTGTAGCTGAAACTTGAGGTTTTGTAAAACACACTTGTCACATTTTCTCTACATAACCCGTATTCGTTTCTGGTTATTGTACTAAAAGTTGCCAGTTTTGACGTTTCAAATCGCGTTTTAAGAAGAAAAACTATAAAATCTTCAATGTAATTTTTCTGGTACTTCTTGACTTTTTTGAGCCAAAAAACTTACTCTGTCGATAATATAAAATAGATTTTGTTATCAACACAAAATATATTGATTTTGTGCGATTCTCTGCTCATCAGTGGCACACAAAGTTTTCTTTAAATGCCTTTTTTTTTTTTTTTTTTTTTTTTTTTTTTTTTTTTTTTTTTTTTTTTTTTTTTTTTTTTTTTTTTTTTTTTTTTGTTAAGACAAGATACACCTACAAGAAGGCAAATAAAAGTGTCTTATAAGATCTGAAAGAAGAAAGATGCTTGCTGAAATAATTTGAGCTGAGAGATGCAACATTTTTTGACATATCCTGAGACATAATAACTTTCTGATAACATTATTTGAAGGACACATACTTGGAAAAAGGTAAGAGGTAGGCCCAGAGGAAAACTTTTGGAAAACCTGGCACAAATGATGAAATGTGGAAGTTAGAAGGAAGTGAAGATAACCGATGGAGACAGAAAATTATGCTTGCGACCAAAGGGCGACATCGCTCTCAGATTGTTATGATGATGACCAGGCACCAGGAAATTGAGAGGAGGAAGACATATTTGTTGGGCCTAATTATAGACAACATTACATTTTAACAACAATATTTGAAGAACACATCCTTTGGAAAAGGGAAGAGATAGACCCAGAGAAAAACTTTTGGAAAACCTGGCACAACTGATGAAATGTGGAAGTTACATGGAAGTGCAGAGAGCTGCTGGAGAGAGAGAGAGAATTATGCTTGCGACGACAGGGCGACATCGCACTCAGATTGTTATGATGATGACCGGGCACCGAGAGAAAATAACATTTTAACAACAATATTTCAAAACACGTACTTGGTAAAAGTGGAGAGGTAAACCCAGAGAAAACATGACACAACTGATGAAGTATGCAACCTACAATTAAATGAAAAGACCTGCTGAAGAAGAAATAAGCTTATCTAAAGACATCAGAAGGGAGAAGGCAAAATATGTTGGAACATATTGAGTGATACAATAACTTTCTCATAATAACCTTCAAAGAAAGCATTTTGTAAAAAATAAAGGAGGCAGCCCTAGAGGAAGTTAGAAGGAAGTGAAAAGAGCAGTTGGAGACAGTGAATTATGGTTGCGACGACAGGCGACATCGCCTCTAGATTGTTATGATGATGACCGCGCACCAGGAAATTGGGCCTAATTTGAGACAAAATGACATTTTAACAATAATATTTGAACAACGTATACTTGGGAAAAGTGAAGACGTAGACCAAGAGGAAAACTTCTGGAAAACCTGGCTCAACTGATGAAGTGTGCAACCTACAATTAAATGAGAAGACCTGCTCAAGAAGAAAGAAGCTTATATAAAAACATCGGAAGGAAGAAGGCAAAATATGTTGGAACATATTCCGTGATACAATAACTTTGTCACAAGAACCTTCAAAGAAAGTATTTTGTGAAAAAGAAAAGTGGCAGACCAAGAAGTAAGTTTCAGAGAAACCTGGCATTAGGTGATAAAGTTTTGAAGCTAAAACAAAATGAAAAGGATCGTTTGAAGACAAAGAGTGTTAGTTTTGATGACAAGGCGACATCGCTTTTAGACTGCGATGTTGATTATGATCATGATGATGATGGTGACGAATAAATTTTAAAAAGTGACCGGCTGCAGGAGTATGCGAAACCGCAAAATAAAGTTTAAAATATTGCATAAAAGTTTCCGCCATAGTAAGTATTAACACTTGCATTGAAACTTAATACAAACACATAAACCAAGTGCCAGGTCAAATTTCTAAAACAAATGGTCGCAATTATCGTACAAAGACTTTCAAAATAAGCTTTCATCAAGCATATTTGATGTAAATTTAAAGGGCATAGTAATAACAGAGGCAGGGCGAGCAACAGAAGCACGGCATGAGCAAGGAGCAGAAGGCGCGTAAATCGTATCTGAAGCATGTAATAACCATCCACTCCATTGCGTTGCGCGTCTCTTCAGCCCCTGGGGACCGGCAGACTCGCAGATTTACGTAAATGACTAAACTTGCACCACCAAATTAGAAATATCTCCTTCCTCCCCGTTATATACACTGCTATTAAACTTATAATCTCTGCTGTAGCTTGAAATTAAGTTTATATCTACATAAAAACTGCTGAAGTCAGCTATCGAATTTCCTGCTAAATTAGGCGGAATGACTTCATTTCATATTCGACTGCGAATTGCATTAAGCTAAATAAACATCATTTTGAACTTTTGATAAGCATAACCGACTGTATCAGTTAGAGAAAAAACTGTTACGTTTTAGTCCCGTTTTTCGGCCTTTTAAGACTCATACAATTATTATTATCTACATTGTCATTCTGTGAAAAAAAGTTTGACGTAACATGTGCGTTATGGTAGTGATATACATTTAATATGGGTAATGAAGCATATAAATAGATTGTATATTGCATATTCTTTAATAAGTCGTTGGCTTCTCAGCTCTTCGACCCTGATGGGTCTTTTGTGCATGAGTCTTTTTCCCTATACTTGTCCAAAATGTTCAAACTTTTTATATAGTCTACTATCTTTTTAGAGGCTATTTTACATTTTTCCTATGGTGCTAAAGTCACTCTTCCAAGGTAATTGTGCCTTTTGCAGAACTGAGCCACGCAGTCGCATAGCAAGTGTTTCTGTTATTTCTGCTGCTTCAGTACAGTATCTGCAGTTTTCACCTTACTTATCTTCATAAGGTGATACCTTACTGGGAAGTGTCCTGTGAAAGGTCCCGTGATTAAATCTCAAGTCGTTCCTATTAAATTCAAGAAACAGTTCAGATTTCTCTTTGAATATGGTGATTAACCGTTTTGCCTGCATTAGGCCTGGCGTTTTTCTCCAGTATGATATCATTTGGTTCCTCCCCCAAGTATCAAATTCATTTCTTACAATAGGGCTCTGGACCATGAAATGGTTTTGTTGCTGCGCTTTTTGGAAGGCTATCGGCTTCCTCAGTTCCTTCAGTGCCTTGATGACATGGTAACTTTGTTGTTCGTAGTCGGTTGCTTCATGGATGTTTTGCAGCCCCTGGTCAATTTAGACTTTTTAAAGATTTCAGAGTCTTTAATACTGTCTGACTGCCTAAGATGATCTAGATCTCTATTTTTGAGTCGCCTATGTATGCATTTCTGTGCATGCAGATTTAAATGCTTGAAAGATTATGGAAGTTTTTCCTAAGGACTTAGCGAGTCTAAAATTAGGTCCTCTTATTCCCAGTCCTGGTCGCTCCATTTGTTTAGACCTGTCTGTATACTGCACCGATAAGTTGTTTGTCAGAATTTTACTCTCTCTGTCCCAAGCGGTAACTTATGACCACGTCAAATGAAACTATAAAATCCAATTTAGCTGACATTTGATCCGTTGGTTTCGCGAGTAACTCCCATAGGATGATTTCCAGAATCTTCAAATGGCAAACTAAGTCTTCTGGTTTAAATTTGCATGCTTGAAATAGTCGTGAAGCACTTAGCGCTATTTCCCTACTCACGCCTTTCTACATTAGTGTAATATTCAGCATTGCATCTATTGCAGCTGTAGACGACGATGCCATAGCTCTCATTATTTCAGGACAGAGCAGCATCTCCAATTTTTCCAATTTGTATCCTGGTGAGCCTGGTTCTGTTTTTGGCCACCATACTATAGATGCATATGTGACCACGGGTTTAACCACAGTTTGGTATATCCAATATATTATCCTGGAATTCAGCCTCCATGTCTTTCCTACGAGTATGGCCAGTCCAGCTTGCAATTGTGACCCTTGAAGGGTTTTTAAAGTGTATGTTCCAGTTCAGTTTTTGGTCTAACAAGATCCCTAAATATTTAGCTTCATTGGAAAATTGTATCTGTGTTTCATTCAGAGGGGGAGCTTCTAAATATGATTTAGGGCAAAATTAATCAGATTCCGCTGAAAACTAAACATAAAGAGATAGATGAATAACAACATTTCTGTGCGTACTAGTAACAGGGTTCTTAGCGACACAAAGTACTAACCACGCAGTGTGTGTAGAACAACCCAACAAATGTTAAATCGTTCTTTAGCAGTGCTTGTCCCTTGTCAAGAAAAGGAAAGGTAAAAGTGTTTGTTAAATGTATTGTACCTTTCATAAGAGTCACATACCGGCTCCGCTGTTATTGGAGTTCATCAATGTGCCATAAATGTAACCGCCAAAATACATATAAAACAAATTGTCTAAATAAAATCAGGCTTGAGAGTGCTAAGAGAGATGAATCATAAGTAGTGACATGTCCGCGTACTTGCTATGAACTAGGTTCTCACTCCAGCCGTAATGAACACAAGTACTAAATATACAAGCTTGTAAAAGAAATTATCGATTTTCAAATCGTGGGCCCTATTGATACTTATTCCTTGCCAAACGAGAGGAATGTAAAAGTGCATGTTAGAAGCATTTTGTCATCATAAGCGACACATGTCTACTGGTTTTGCTCTTATGGAGTTTATTCACTGATACACACACTTGTCATACCCATAATCACCAAAACGCATTGAAACCAATTGACTAAAGGTAGTATGTACAGAGATGCCGCTACTTTATATACATTTTACTTCATATATATATATATATATATATATATATATATATATATATATATATATATATATATATCATTTCTTCAAAATCCGTGGAGATATGGATGATCGAATTTGACTGTGTAGCTATGTGAGGTGTTTAACGTGTGCATAAAAGTAGGTCAGGTGCCAAGTGAATGGAAGGACGCTATTATGGTGGCTTTGTATATAGGTAAAAGACGCAAGAGTAAATGCACATATTATCGAGCGATAAGTTTGTTAAGTGTTGTGGGGAAGCTATTTTGGAGATAATTGATAGAACGAGTAAGACATCTGATTGAGGCAAATATTTTCGATGTACAGTGTGGGTTCATGGCAGGAAGAGGCTGTACAGAGCAACTATTCTTACTTCAGCAGGTAGTTGAGAAATTCTTCATTGTGGGAAAAAAGTATATTGCACATTTGTAAAATTGAAAAAAACGTATGATACCATAGACAGGCAGAAGCTGTGGAGTATTTTGAAATAATATAGTGTAGATGATTGGCTAATTCGAGGTACTAGGTCGCTATATGATGGCAGTAGAGCATGTGTGAGAACTTATGGAATGCTTAGTGATTATTTCAGAATTGAGCAGGGTGCCAAACAAGTATGTATGATGTCTTCATGGTTATTTAACGTAATCATGGACAAATGTATAAGATAATTTTACTCGGAGACAGAAGGCATAAAAATAAATACTGTGGTAAAAGTCTTACTGTACGCTGATGATGCAGGACTACTTAGTGAATCTGAAGACGAAATGGAGCGTGTGCTAGAGAGACTGATGACATTAACAAATAAAATGAATCTACGTGTGCAGAAATGAGTAAAGGTATGGTGTTTGATAAAGAGGGTGGAACAAGTAATTGCAGCCTCTTGATGAATAGTAAGCTAGTAGAAAAAGTGAATAAACTTGGACATTTTCAAAGACCGTTTTCAACTGACGAATAAATAGATAAAATATACAGATTAGAGTAAATGCAGGCAGAAAGGTGCTGGGAGCTATGACCACTGTAGACAGGAGTGAACGTATATCTAAAGAAGCCAAACCGACTGTTTATAACAGCATTCTTGTGCCAACTATTCTATATGGGTGTGAAAATGAGGTGTGTTAGGCAAAGCTTGTAAGAAAATTAAATGCTGTTGAAATGGACTACCTGAGACGAATGACGAGGAAATCAAGGAAAGACAGTTAGACATGAGCCAACCCGTTGTGTGTATCTTATGATTGCCAAAATTTTTCGAGCAAACTCCTTTATATTCCATCTCATTAGCAAGAGACAACTAGTGTTGCGACCAACTATATAACAAACGTTGCTTTGTTCTATAGAACCTGTGGGGTTAGCATTTTATGTCCATCACCACTGTGGTGAGCACCAAGTTTCTAGTACGTGCAGAGATGTTACTACTTGTGATTTATTTGACTAATTACTTCAAAGCCTGATTATATTTAGTCAATTTGTTTTAGATGTGTTTTGGCGATTATAGGTGTGCCACACTGATGGCCTCTTATAAGAACGAAAACGGTATGGGTCTTTTATGATGACCAAAAGACATCTTACAAATTCTTTTATATTCCCTTCGCTTCGCAAGAAGGCTTCGAACTTCTCTCCGTAATTTTGAGAGATTTTGATTCCACCAAGATCACACTCTTTTCTTTTTTTGTCTTTAGTGGAGAGTTTTCGGGATAGGCTGAGATAATTGGACCCCTTATTTGTCCCTGTATCTCATCACGATCCTTTACTGTGGGGATTGCGGATACAAGTCAAGATCTGACGGCCCCTAATGCAGACCAAACAGCTTACATACTCTCTCGCCTAACCCTCGTTTTTTGCAGAAATTATTCTCATGACTTATTCGATGGTGCATTGTAATGTGGTTTTCTCTTTCCCAGCTTTTTACTTAACGGAACGAGGATATTTCAAGAAGAATATGAGAGAGTGGGTTAGAGGACTGGTTTGAATGGGCGTTTGGTAGGGGTTTATTTATTCCCCTGGGCTTCTTTCTATAAACTAGTTTTTTACATTTTGCTTTCATACTTTCTTTTAATTCTTCTCCGCCCAACACCCAAATTTGCTCTGGGTCCTGTAACTTTCTTGGTGGTTGAAATCATAACCTTTATCTTGTTGTTTGTGCATACAGAGGTAATTGTAAGGATGTGTCTTAAATTAATTTTCAGAAACTGGCGGTGAAATAATTCTCAAAATCACCAACAAATTGTTTTCAGCAACTTGCCTAAAAAATGTAACATATAAATAAAAGAATATTTTCAGCAACTCTCCTCACAAACATTCCTCAGAAAATAAAATCCCATAATTCTCCAAAAGTCCAAAAAAACTCCTAATTTTTGGGAAAATCCCCTAATCTGGCGGTACACACTGATGCGGTGTGTGCACGTGCATCTACGTGTTGGTGCGCCTGTACACATAATGTGCTCGTCCGCGCGCACGTGTTTGTGTGTATGTGTGACTGTTTATAAAACTTGGCTACTGTATTCTCTAAACAACTTGGATGAGTTCGTGGGCTAGTTCAGTCGAACCATGATTTTCTTTGGGGGTCTGGTTTCCTGAGAATAAAAATGTAATTTGAATAAAATTTGGTATACATGTTGTCTTTACTGTAAAGCTGGGTCAATAGCATTTGAAGATTTTTATTTCTTTCCCCGACTTCTTTCTGTTAGCTAATTTTTTACATTTTGCATTCATACTTTATTTTAATTCTGTCGAGCACCCATATTCGCTCCGGGTCCCGTAACTTTCGTGTGCCACAACATTTATCTTTCGGTTTGTGCATACAGGGGTGATTCTAAGAATATTAAAGGTACGAAAGATGCTCTTTTCTCTTAATACTAGGAAAGCCACTGGCCTTGACGGGATCCCAGTAATTGTTCTCAAAAATGCTCACCAAAACTTGTTCCTGTCCTGACTCGTGTGTTTCAGACATCTTACAATAGGGCATATTCCCTAGTAACTGGAAAACTGCTCGAGTACAACCCGTCCCCAAGAAAGGATCCAAAGCGCTTCCTAGCAAATACAGGCCTATTTCTCTCCTTTCAGTCGTCTCTAAAGTGATGGAAAAGTATATAAACACCGAATTACTAAAATTTCTTGAAAAACACAGTCTAATCCATGACAGGCAGTATGGATTCCGTCAGCGCAGATCAACTGCCGACCTCCTTTCCTTTGTCACCCATTCTTGGAACAAGTCTATGGAACTACACGGTGAATCCCAGATTGTCGCTCTAGACATATCCAAAGCATTCGACCAGGTCTGGCACGCAGCGCTGCTTAATAAGTTTCCGGTCTATAGCCTACCACCAAAACTCTGTACCTAGACAGCAAATTTCCTCTCCAATCTGAGAATTTCTGTTGTCGTGGATGGCCATTCCTCTAAACTATATCCAATTAATGCAGGAGTTCCTCAAGGTTCAGCTTTAGCCCCTATTTTGTTTCTTCTCCACATCAATGACCTCTCTCAATAATGAGTCATTTTCATTTGTTGGCATTTCTGTGGATCTAAATCTCAATTGGCACCAATTGGTGATACCTACATTTTTTTGAACATTCCTTATTGCATTTTTCCATTTTCATCGAAATATGATGCATGTTTGTAAAAAAAATCGAGAGGCAGTAAGTGCGTTTTAGTAGCGAATTTTCATTAAACGCTTCAAAATTCAATAACGCAATTTGCTATTAACCTAAGGATCGTCATCTAGGAAACGAGTTTTCTTGGAAACATTTTAGGTTTATTTTCGGAAAATTTTTGTACATTTTCAAAAAAGTGATGTTGGTAAAATATGGTGCGTTGTTCCTACTATATGGGTTATACCAGTGATTTCTGCTTGCATTAAAGAGACGTATTTTCTATTTAAAACATTTTAAGAAAATTCACTTCTATAATGCACTTGCTGCGTCCAGACTTTTCATACCTCGCATTAGTTAGTTAAGTTTTATTATAAAATATGAAAATCTAAAAAAGTGCACCATTTTTTCAAGATGGCTGCGATTCCTCAAGCTCAATTGTTGGGGACTTTTTACACAATGAACAATAAAGTCTAATAAATATCTCCGCCAAATTTCAAAGCTTGCCTATTTTTTTCTCCTATTCATTGAAAACCGAACTTCGGTTCCTGGCCCTAACGTAGCAACAGATTTTTATTTCTAGTTGTCATGAATTCGTATAAATTAATTCAAATTTCTTCTGTCTGAGGATGATATAAAGCAGCGAAACCGTGCTGTTTAGTATTGAACGGTTTCACCAATTACGAGCAACAACAATTAAAGAATCGATATTTTAAGTGTGTTTTGTTTTGTGGTCTTTGATAAATATGAAGTATACAAAAGTTGTTACAGCTAAAAATACCTTTCCTTGATAAATAACTGCTTTCTTATGCATTTTAAGTAACTATAAATAGTAGTCTTCGAGACGTAACCCACAATCATAAAGACCAGTGCATTACATTTTTAACAGGTGAAGTAGGTAAGGCACCTGTAATTGTTTCAAAAGTCGGTACGAAATAATGTACCCTCGTTACGTAATTCTTAGTTTATGAACTGTAAACAACCAAGAATTTTAAATGCCATATAATTGCTTCAAAGGAACAGGTCAAAGAAACAATAAACTTACACATATATACATTTGTAACATTTTATGTAATAACATGTTTTAACGCTTTTAGTTCATTTTACCCTACGTAATAGAAACACGAAATTATATAAGGTGGTATTTTCATAAAATTTTGTGCAATATTAAATGTGATACATGTAAACAATAAGTATCGAAAATAATAATAATAAGTTTGAGAAAAATTACACATGGCATAAGAAAAGATGCCTATTAAAAGTCACAGAAACAATTAGATTCATAAACCAATAGATTAAAATTCGGGACGCAGCAAGTGCGTTATGGTACCAAATTTTCATACAAATGGTATACGATTTTTTTTACGATAATTCGTTAAAAAAACTTTTCCAGGCAAAAATTTGCTAGGAGTTTTGTCTACGAGAAATAGGATTTTTTTTTAATTTCGTTACGAGTGATGTATATCAACTGTCATCGAGGTTTGAAAACGACAAATTTTCTGTTCTTAGTGAATTTTCGTAGAAAAAAATTCACTATTGAAGAGATCGTGGCATGTAAGGTAGTAAACCTCATCTATCAGCAGTCGATTTACGTAAAACTAGTTGGCACCTAATAGCAGTATCACTATTTCTTCAAATGAACTCGAACTAGGCCTCCTAGAATACGTATCATGGGTCAGTTAGAGTTTTTATATGTTTATATACAGAGTCTTAATTAAGAATGTACACAAACTTTAAGTATTAAGAGTTTACTTAATTTTAAAGCAAAACGTTTCTATAAATATTATACCTAAACGGCTTCGTTTCGAAAATACAGGGTGGTTTAATTGAAGAAGAAAATAGTACGACACTATTTTTTTGTGAATTTTCTTCAAAAAAAACTCACTAATGAGGAGATAACGAATTAACAACACTTGTACTTAGGTTGCTTTTTTTAATTTAGCAAACTATTTAAGCTACTTAAGAACAAACTGACATAGTTACTGCCTAAAATATAACTGAACTAATATTATACAAAACAATGGCTTTATATAGTAATCGGACAAGTGTTCGTTGCAGGTTCTCACGAGAACATGCTGATTTGGCTTCTCGCGAACTCGCACTGCTGATACTATTTGCAACGGTCGGTATCATTCGTGGAATCTGCTGAGGTAAACTGCTACACGGGAATGTAACTCGATATCATCTACGTGACTTATCGTGGGAAGCTGTTTGTTAACTCTCGACTTTGAAATTTTGAAAAATTCTTTAAATTAGAGCGAAGTAGACCTCCTAGAACACATATCCGGAGTCAGTTTCAATATTTATATGTTTATATATATATATATATATATATATATATATATATATATATATATATATATATATATATATATATATATATATATATATATATATATATATATATATATATATATGTATATATGTATATATATGTATATATAGGTATCACACTGATAACTCGAAAAATAATGGACCGATTTTGTTCAAATTTGGTGAGCACCTTCCTTATGGAAGTGGCCTGGATAAGCTCGTGAGTTTATTTCATTAAAAGTAAACTATGCACCAACACTCAGATCTGTAAATTAGAAGACAAAAAAGTCATAGGCATTTAAAGAAAAAAAATTGAGGTTTTCCTCTTAACACGTCAAAGTCGCGATATCAAACGTCGAAATTGGCAAGTTTTAGTTAAAGAACTTGAAACAATGACGGGCTTTGCAGAGAAAATGTCGCAAAAAGAGTGTCTTACAAACCCTTAGGTTTCAGCTTCAGCTTTCATTGTCTTTCACTTTACTAAAATATGTTGAGTTCAAATAGATCCCTTCCCTGATGCTTTGGCAGTAGTTTTAGTTATAGAGTTTAGGGTTTAATAGTCTATAATTATTTTTATCAAATTTTTGTAGGAAAAATTCGCTAATGTGGAGACTGCGACATTTGAATTTTAGAAAGATTTCTTCAAGTGAGCGCGAACCAAGCGTCCTAAAACCCATATTCGGGGTTAGTTTCAGTTTTTATCTGTTTACATTTATACAGGATGACGCATCTTTACGGTAAAGCTCAATATATCCATTGTTATACAAGATACGAGAAAAAATTGTATACATTAATTATAGGGTGTCTTGAGCTACATCTTATAAAATTATTTTGACGATTACAGGGTGGCCCATAAATCGTTAGTGATACATTTTTTTTGCGAACATTGGCATTTTTCATCGAATGCATGTTCGTATTTGATAACGTTCATCGTTTTTGAGTTATATCAATTATTCTGTAACTTTTCACATACATATCAAATACGTTTTTACCAATAGATAGGAGAGTCTCATGAAAGTGACGCCTTCTGAAAGGTTTTCGTTTATATATTTTTTTTCAAATAGTGACTGAATTTAAAAAACTTCAAACTGTCGTAACTATTTTTTTCATATTGAACGACTCCCTATACCTACAAACTCTAGTTTTGGAAATATTTTTTTGAATTTTCTTCATTCTTTCAATCTTAATTACAGATTATTTGTATAATTTAAATTTTATGTATTCTTTAGGCGAATGTTTTGTAAAAAATTGTTAGTTTTTGTAGAAATTTTGTTGTTTCCGTAGAAGTCATTGTTCTTAAGATTTTTGTGATATTTTGATAATTAATGAATTTTTTTTTCTGATTTTCGTGAAAAAATTAATTGCATTTTTTTTGGGAGTCTCGTCGAAAGCTTTTTGTGGTAGGTGGGTAAATAGGTTGAAGGGGTTCGTTGGCTAGGAAAATTGGACCAGTTTTTTCTGGAATATTTTGTTTATTTTCGGAAAATTGTTGTACTTTTTCAAACAATAAAGTTATATTGCAATATGGAACATTGTTTCCACTATATAGGTTATACCTGGTAATCACATTTGATGCCTGCTTTCATTAAAAAAGACATATTTATGAAAACATTTTAATGAAAATTCACTACTATAACGCACTTGCTGCGTCCAGACTTTTTTAAATCTAATACATTTTTCTGACATAAAAATTAATTCTGAACAAAAAGAACCCTTGACATTTTTCGATTGAATTAGCCGTTTTCGTGAAAAATAAAACATATTTGAAATACTGATTTTCAACTAATTTCCGTAAAAGCATCAAACTTCCATGGAAAAACGTTTGACGTTTTTTATTTTTAATTCGTATCAACAATTAACTAAAATGTAATTAATGTCAACAAATATAAAACGAAACATTTTTCTTAAACTGAACGGTGACATTTCCCTACAATAGATGATTGAAATGACTACCTTAACTATTAAATTAAATTTGATGTGCTTTGAAAAATAATTGCAGTATTTAGTAAACAATTTCTCAGTTGTCAATTTATTGACAAGGTAATTATTTGCAGTTCTTGTACTTCTCTACTATGTATATTTGATATAAAATTTCCGTCTAAAATAGTTGAATTTACTAATGGTGAAATGATATGCATTTCTCTTATGGAATGGCTCATGGTAACGCTCAAAATGCAAGAGGTAGCTATCATGAACAATACCCTCAACCTGCAGTAACTAATGTAAGAACTTTTTATAAGCATCCACGCACGACTTTCCGAAACATGCAGTTAGAAGATATCAACAGTTGTCATAAGACCCGCAACGGTAAGAACTGTTCTGATTGAGGAAGCTGTCCGAAATGAAATTGAAAGAAACCCTGAAACTAGCACATTACCCATGTAATAGTGTGGTAAATTTTAAGAGACCAGCAGCTGTATCCATATCACATGCAACGCGTGCAAGCTCTATTGTCGAGGGATTTGCCTCTGAGAGTAACTTTTTGCCGTTGGTTACGAGAAAAATAATAAGAAATCCTGATTTCTTGAGTAAACTGCTGTTTATGGATGAAGCTTGTTTTTCTAGAAATTCGATCATGACCTTCGATGATAACCACGTATGGACTGAATTTAATCTACACAGAAAATAAATGTGGGTTGGAGTTGTGGGTAACCACCTCATTTGACCTAATTTCTTCCCTATAGAGCTAATGGGGAACAATACCAAAGGTGTTTAGAGCAAGTTCTTCCTGAAATTTTAGTTTTCAGGTTTAGAGGAGGTTCCAAATAGGGAAATATGTCGTATATGGTACATGAACGACGGTGCTCCACCATAATTCAGTCTAGTTGCGTGTCAATCGTTGACTGTAAATTACCCTAATCGTTGGATTAGAAGAGGAGGCCCACGAGCATTGCCTCCTTGATTGCCCGATATAAATCCTTTGGACGACTTCTTATGGGGACACCTTAAATCATTAGTGTATAAGACTTCTATTCAAAATGAAGATGACTTACGAAATAGAATATTTGATTTTTGTTTGATAATCACAAGTACACCAGGTATTTTCGAGAGAGTCCGTAACTCAATGGTCAGACGAATAAACAATTGTATTGAAGCCAAACGTGGTCATTTCCAGCACCTATTGTAGGAAACTGCCACTGTTTAATAAAAATTACTATTAATATTAATAAAAAAATACTGTTTCATTTTCCTCGAAAACGGCTATTTCAATCGAAAATTGTGAAGAGATGTCTTTTGTTCAAAATTCATTGTTATGCCAGAAAAATGTATTGGAACTAAAGAAGAATTAAGTAAATTCACTAAAAAAATTGTGTCGTACTATTTTCTTCTACCTTGTATTTTCGAAACGAAGCCGTTTAGGACCTATATTTACAGAAACTTTTTGCTTTAGAATCAAGTAACTTTCATTCTTTAAAAGTTTGTGTACATACCTTATTAACACCCTATATATATATATATATATATATATATATATATATATATATATATATATATATATATATATATATATATATATACACTTTTGAATTTTGAAAAAATATTTCTTTAAATGCGCCGAACCGGGGTCACTAGAATTCAGATCCGATGTCACCTACAATTTTTATATGCATATATATATATATATATATATATATATATATATATATATATATATATATATATATATATATATATATATATAGGGTGGCGCATTGAAAACGAAACAGACCGATTTGCGTCCAGAGAAATTTTTTTTAAGAAACGCTGAAATACGCCAATTTTAATATTGAGGGGGACATGTTTTGACATACAACTGAACATTGTCACATCAACCCCTTATATTTTAAGTAGGGAACATAAGTCGAGTGTTACATCATTTGAAAGCTCTTTCTTTTCTGAATTCAGCACACTAATTTTTTTGGAACTTTTATCGACTAGTTTAAAAATTATTCACAGTTGGATTTGCAAGAACGTATTTCATTCATTGTGATAAGAAATGCACTAATTAGTCAATTTTTCGTTAAAAAAACTAAAAACAAAACCAAACGTTCAAAAATGTTTATTCAGTTAAGTAAGTGTTCAAATTGTTGACCACCAGCTTCCATACAAAAGTACAAATTTTGTTCAAAACGAGCTCTGACATTCTGGAGCATTTGTGAAGTTATTAGACGGCATTCTTCAACAGTGCGTCGTCGTAATTCTTCCAGAGACCCCGGTTCTGTTGCGTAAATTCTACCCTTTAAATGGCCCCATAGAAAGAAGTCTAAATAAGTTAAATCCGGTGATCTAGGGGGGCACTCAATAGCACCTCTACGCCCAATTCATTGCTCTGGAAACTCTCTGTTCAAGACTCCCTAACACGTTGTGAAAAATGCGGAGGAGCTCAATCTTGTTGAAACACTAATTGATTTTCTTGATAGCGATCATCATTTTCAACAATGTCAATTAGAAGAGGGTAAACGTTATCTTCTAGTACCTCCAAATACGTTTCGCCACTCAAATTACCATCAAGGAAAATTGGTCCGATTAAACGGTCTCCAAAACTGCCAGTCCAGACATTCAATTTCTGTGGAGTTTGAGTGTGGACTTCGTGAAAATTTCTTGGATTATTATCTGCCCAATAAAGACAATTATGACGATTGACTGTAGAGTTTAATAAAAACGCACACTCGTCTGAAAAACAGATATTGAACAGAAAGTACCCGTTATCAGCTATTCATGCAGTCATAACTTCACAAAACTCCAGCCGGCGATCAAAATAATCTTCATTCAGTTGTTGTAAAAGATGAATTTTATACGGGTGAAATTTATGATGCTTCAATATTCGCTGAATAGTTCTTCTTTTGATGTTTGAAACAGCGGCCAATTTTCTCGTGCTCAAAGTTGGGTCTGCAGCAATTTGTCCTAAAGCTTCAATATCAGTAATCTCATTTCTAACCGGAAATTCACGTTCAGGATCCCGTTTTTTGTTGGCTACTGAACCACTTTGTCGAAATTTTGCAACTAACTCCAAAATGTGTTTTCTGTTAACATGTCGGTTCGGATGTCGTTCATTAAACAAATTTGCGGTACGGTTGGCACAGTCATCGTTTTTGAAAAAAAGATTAATTATTTCAACTCTTTCTTCTACAGAATACACCATTGTGAAATTAATTTTCGGTGGTACTATCAAGTGTCAAACCGACCGATAAACTGAAATAATAAACCGCAGTTCTCTCATTCCGATAAGAAATGTTCTGATAGTCAATTTTTTGTTTACAAACCAACAAAACATGGACTATCAGCACATTTCTTATCGGAATGAGTGAAATGCGTTTTTGCATCTACAACTGTGAATAATTTTTAAACGAGTTGATAAAACTTCCAAAAAAATTAGTGTGCTAAATTCAGAAAAGAAAGAGCTTTTAAATGAAGTAACACTCGACCCATGTTCCCTATTTAAAATATAAGCGTTGTTATCACCACCCTTAAGGGGTTGATGTGACAAAGTTGAGTTTTATGTCGAAACATGTCCCCCCCAATATTAAAATTGACATGTTTCAGCGTTTCTTAAAAAAATTTTCTCTGGACGCAAATCGGTCTGTTTCGTTTTCAATGCGCCACCGTATATATATATATATATATATATATATATATATATATATATATATATATATATATATATATATATATATATATATATATATATATATATATATATATATATATATATATACAATATATATTTAGGTGGCACACTGATGAGAAAAAATAATTGGCTGCTTTTGATGAAATTTTGTACGTTTGTTCCTTTTGCGGCTTGGACTAGTTAAGACAAGAAAATCCAGAATAGTTTTATTGAGAAAATTTTTGTATCGCCGCACTGCAAAAGACCAAAATATTGTGTGTGGTAAAAAAATCTATTAAGTATTACAGGCAAATTGTAATTTTTCTTGGTGCATATATAATTTGCCTGAAATAAATTGCGTAATCATTTCGACGATAATTCACTACCAAAAACTCACTTGCTAATATACAGGCTGTTTCAAAAAACATGCACCATCGCTCGTGGGGCAATTCCTTACTAAAAAATAAGAAAAAAAGTTCCTGTGCACAGGGGCCCGGAAACGCATAGTTTCCAATATACAGGGAGTTGAATTTTAATTTTTATTTTTATTTTTTATAAATAATTTCAAAACCACTGGATTGATTTTAATGAAACTTGGAACTTGAAAGTGTATTATGAAAGTGCATATTTTCAAGTGAAAATCTACTTACAACTGCGTCAGTGGCGTGCGTACGGGGCAACTGTAAAAATTCATTTGGGGAAAAAATATATGCGCCACTGTCTTTTTCCAATTTTGATACATCAGTTATGAAGCTTATTACATAAGCCACAAAATCTACCTCTTGGTATTTTTTCGTTCAGGGTATCCCCTAGGAAATATGATTAATTTTATAAAAAGGGGCAAAATACCGATTCGTTGGAGTAATGAAAACAGTAATCGTAAAGTGCCATGAAACTATAATTTTTGACAGTTCTCTGAATTCTACAATTTTGAAGTGCTTTGTAGGCGTCAAAAGAGTTTTCGTGCTATTCTTTAAATTTTGACACGGTGCAGTGTTTTCGTTTTTAGTTATTTGTTGATACTGAGCTGCTGATTAATATTATTTCCTCCTCTCAAGATGGTTTTCATTAAGTACACTTTAGCGGATTTGACTGATATGTTGTTAATTTATGGACAAACAAATCAAAATGCCAGACAAGCTGTGCGAGTTTATCAGGAAACTTATCCGCAAAGAAGAATTCCTGACAAAAATATTTTCCCACGTATTGTAAGACATTTGAGAGAAACTGGTTCTTTAAAACCTTTAAAAGCTGACTCTGGACGCAGAAGATACCGCCGAACTGTACGAGTTGAAGAGGCAATATTAAATAGAGTTGAACGTGATCCTAGTACAAGTACGAGAATTATTGCCACCGAACTGGGTAATATTTCGGCATCATCAGTTCACAGAACTCTGAAGGATCAAAGTTTATATCCCTATCATTTTACACGTGTCCAGGAACTTCTACCTAGAGACTTTCAACCAAGGGTAATGTTTTGTCAGTGGTTATTAAACAAACTTAGGCACGACCAACATTTTTCTAAACGTGTACTATTTACTGATGAGGCGTCATTTACGCGAAAATTTTCACCATTTACATACATGGGCCGATGAAAACCCACACTCTCTAAGAGTTGCAAATTCGCAGTATCAATTTTCCATCAATATTTGGGCTGCTATTATTGAAAATCACATAATTGGTCCTGTTGTTCTACCGAATCGTCTTGACCATGAATCATATTTAAACTTTTTACAAAATGATTTGTCGTTGTTACTACCGCTTTTTATGAGAAATGGTACAATGTGGTTCCAGCATGATGGTGCGCCCGCACATTTTGCAGCAGTTGTAAGAACATATTTAGCCAACACATACGGTCACCGATGGATTGGTCGTGGAGGTCCGGTGTCATGGCCACCTCGAACTCCGGACCTGAATCCTCTCGATTTTTATTTGTGGGGTCATTTAAAAGAAATAGTGTATAAAACACCAGTAAATACACGAGAAGAATTGTTGGGAAGAATAGAATATGCATTTGACAGCATTAGAGAAGATCAAAATATTTGCAGAAGAGTAAGAAGATCTTTGCGCAGAAGGTTAAATAATTGTAACGACGCTAATGGTGGTCACTTTCAACATTTTCTTTAGCTTTGTTATTAAAGTCAATTGAGTAATGTACAAAAAACAAGTGTTTGGAAAAATCATGGTGTCTTTACGATTACTTTTTTCATTTTTTATGTTTATTTTTTATTTATCATTTTTTATCAATGTTTGTAATATTCATTTCAATGTTTATCACCAATAAGTTTTACGTAGGTTAGTTATTTGCACGTTTATTGCTGTAATGTTTACTGTATGTTTTGTTTTTCATATTCTTATGGTTGCAGTAAACATATATTATTATTATTACTCCAACTAATCGGTACTTTGCCCCTTTTTACAAAATTAATCATATCTCCTAGGGGATACCCTGAACGAAAAAATACCAAAAGGTAGCTTTTGTGGCTTATGTAATAAGCTTCATAACTGATGTATCAAAATTGGAAAAAGACAGTGGCGCACATATTTTTCCCCAAATGAATTTTTACAGTTACCCCGTACGCACGCCACTGACGCAGTTGTAAGCAGATATTCACTTGAAAATATGCACTTTCATAATACACTTTCAAGTTCCAAGTTTCATTAAAATCAATCCAGTGATTTTGAAATTATTTATAAGAAATTAAAAAAATAATTAAAATTCAACTCCCTGTATATTGGAAACTATGTGTTTCCGGGCCCATGTGCACAGAAACTTTTTTTCTTATTTTTTAGTAAGGAATTGCCCCACGAGCGATGGTGCATGTTTTTTGAAACAGCCTGTATAATTAAAATATCAAATAAAATTAAAACAATTGTATTTTAATCTCACACAAAATGAAATAGAACAAAGGCATTTACCTTTCTATGCGTGAGATAATACTCAAGCTCTTTTTACTTATTTTTCTTTATCAAATATCTATATGCTGTGCCTTTTTTTTGCAGATCTACACGGACTGGGCTAATCACTATCTGGAAAAGGGTCGCAGCAAGAAACGTGTTAATTCATTGGCAGCTGACTGTAGTGACGGTGTCCTGCTTGCTGAGGTCATCGAATCTGTCAGTAAGTATTCTTAAAACAGTCTTAGCTATTACTGTTACGACTGCTTCACTGTCAACATATAAATAAAAATAAATTATTTTTTTCGTCCACTAATGATAATGGTACCAATACAAAATGTCACATTTTCTTGATTAATTACTTTATTTCAGTTGTTAAATCTCGATAATCGCAGTTGAATTGGGGATGCTATACAACATTTTGAGTAAATAAATGTATGTTATTAAATGTTATATAATAATGATGTTTTAATTCATTAAAAAGCATCCTTATGATAATTACGTTTTATATGCGTATTATTTTTATCATCCTCCTTCAACTGCTGTGATTGCAGTAGGAGTAGTTTACACACTTAAAATTTCACTATGCCTGAACGACATCCAGAAGTGATTATAATGATAATCAGAACAAGTTGCAATCTTGGATGCAGAACCCTCTCCATGGGCGACATCTGAATGAGACCTCCCAGGCACATGCGGCAAATCGGCGTCCAACTACTGGTTGGTGTCCGGACAAATGTTTCCAGAGACTTGAGGGGTTTTTGCTGGCCATACAAGATCAGGTATTTCCAACAAGAAACTACTTGAAGTATATAGTTGGAGATAATTCCGTCCAAGATAATAAATGCAGATTTGGGTGTTAGTCATCAGAGACTATCCAGCACGTCACCGGAGCATGTCAAGCGTTTGCTGCAACAAAGCACAAACAGAGGCACGACGCAGTTTCAAGAATTGTCCATCAAGAACTGGCTCTGAAAATGGGACTTTTAAATCTTAGTAAGGTGCCCTACTATAAATGTATTCCTGAGGATACAGGTTGTACTGAGATCGGACTGTGCTCATAGACACATAGACAAGCGAGTTGCCCACAACCGGCCAGATATAATAATAATGGTCCTGCAAACAAGTGACGCTGATTGATGTTGGCATTCCGAATACCAATAACCTAGAGACAAAGTACAACGAGATCATTAAGTACAGAAACCTGGAGATGCAAGTAAAGAGGCAGAGGAGGGTAGATAGTATCCAAATGATCCCGATAGTCTTGACGTCAACCGGTGTGGTTCCTAAGAGTCTTTGAGAGAACATTAAGAGACTGGACCTTGAAGAGCATCTTAGCGAATTTTTCGTAAAATGAAAAATTCACTAATGGGGAGATCTGTGTTTATATATAATATATATATATATATATATATATATATATATATATATATATATATATATATATATATATATATATATATATATATATATATATATATATCGTATCGATAACTCAAAAAATAATGGGCCGATTTTAATAAAAGTCGGTACATGCCTTCCTTTTGTGAGTGGCTTGGATAAATTCGTTAGCCAGGAAAATCGGAGCAGTTTTTCCGGGAAACTTTTAGGTTTTCCTTCGGAAAATTTTCGCATCTCCGAAAATAACAGAGATATGACAACCAAATTTGGACATACGTTTCTACTGTCCAACTTTCCCTATACGCCGAAATTCATATATCTAAGGTGAAAGGAAAAAAACTTATAGGCATTTTAAGAAAAAAAATTTGGGTGCCACAGGTGATCAGAGTACAAGTACAAGAGATTTTGTGTGATTAACAACACTAGTTAAATAATACATCCAACGGTTATGTTTTCTTGACGCAAAAACGTCTAGAAGTAGCAGAAAAAAGATTTTGCAAATTTGATATTTTTTTTCTGCAAACGTCAAACTCGCGATTTGAAACGTCAAAATTTGCAATTTTCAGACAACGAATTTGAAGCAAATACGAACTACGTAGACGATATGTCGTAAGAAGTGTGTTTTACAAAGCCTTAATATTCTGCTTCAACCATCATTGTCCGCCATTTTACTAAAATATTTTCAGAAAATCCATTTCAAAAAGATCCTCTTTCTGATGCTTCGGTAGTAGTTTCAGCTATAGAGTTTATTCGTTATTGAAAAAACTGCGACTTATGAATTTTAAAAAGATTTCTTCAAATGAGCGCGAACTAGAACCCCAAAAACCCATATACGGGGTCAGTTTCAGTTTTTGTCTGTTTACACATATACAGGTGACTCTTTTCTACGGCAATGCTCAATATATCCGTTATTATACAGGATATGACAAAAAAGTGTAATCGTTAATTATAGGGTATCTCGAGCTGCATCTTATAAATTTATTTTGACAATCACATAAGCCGTTGGTGATACACACTTTCTTTTATAAATAGAACACCCCCTTATTTTATTGCATTTTTGTATTTTCCAGCGAATTATAATGCATCTTTGTAAGAAAAAAAAATTGATATCGTTCATCGTTTTTGAGTTATTTTAATTGTATTGCAACTTTTCACGTTTTTGGCACATATTTTAAACACATATCACAAATTGTGAAACGGCGTTTTTATCAATAAATAGCGGAGCCCCATGGAAATGACGCATTCAGAGAGCTTTTTGTTTGTATTACTCGTCGAAAAAAACGTGCTGCCGTATACGGGCACGCTCAAATAGTGGCTGAATTTTAAAAGTTTTAGCATAAATGTTTTAAGTGTTTCTGTGGAACTTATTTCTGTAAGATTTTTGTGATATTTTGGTAATTAATAGTAATTAATAGTAAATATTGTCAAAAAAGTGGTCGAATTTTTGTGAAAAATATAGTTTAGTGTAACATTACTGTAAAAAAAATAGTGATTTTCGGTAAAATAAATTTTTGCAAATTTTCATGTTTTTTTTTCTTCAATTTTGACCCTAAAGCTGTTTGTGAATAATTATATCCTGGCAGGTGTGTAAACAGCTTAAATAGGTTCGTTGGCCAGGAAAATCGGACCAGTTTTTTTTTCTGGAACTTTTAAAGTTTATTTTCGGAAAATGATTGTACTTTTTAAAACGACAAAGCTATTTTAATGAAATACGGTAGATTGTTACTAATAAATAAGTTATACTGCCAACCAAATCTCCTTCTTTTAAAAACTAGACATATTTGCCATTATAAGCATTTTCACGAAAATTCGCTACCATAACGCACTTGCTGCGTCCAGACTTTTTATAAGGTTATGGAGAAAGCGGTAAAACTTGCAACTGCCCACGCCGTGCGGAGATTCCTGGGAAATAAGAATGTGTGGCGTTGTCGTTCTGGGCCCATCTGAGCTCAGTCCCTTTGGGATCTGAGATACCTGGGATGAGTGAATGTTCCTCTTTGAGAGAGTGTGAAAGCCCTACAGGCTAAAGTCGATAATAATAATATTTATTTGCCATCAAAAAACTACATGGCGTTTTAGTTGAATAATATATGTTTACACGTAAAATTATCTAAGTTAGAAAGGGTGAAATAGATAAAATACGATTGTAAAGAACACTAGAGAAACAATAGGAACAAATAACAAACAAATCAATCCATGTATAAATACAGGCAATAGAACAGCACAAAGTACATTGAAAATCTCTAAGGGTTGCTTTAACGCTTTTACCAATAAGACGTAAAATATTCATTCACTCAATAGTGTCCTCCGTGGCAAAAGCTTTTTAACCTCTCTAACAAATAAGGATTTAAGGATTTCTTTCAACCCACTTGGCAGTCTGTCATATAGCTTTAAACCCAAATAATTCGCACCCAATTGCATCCTGGTCAATCTGTGGTATGCTATGGTCAAGTCATCTTTTTTTCTTGCTTATGTAGGAATGTAAATATTCAGTAGCAGAAAATGAGTTTTTATTTTGATGCACATGTCTTATAAGCAGACAAAAATGAACACTGATACTATGGTAAGTATACGTTCCTGCTCGTACAATCCACACCAGCTAATCTGCGAAGACACGCTGCACAAGACACGCAGGGCTTCTTTTTGCTTGAGGATCACTTGCTGCAATCCTGAACTGCATCCCCACAGAAGCACAGGATAACGAGGCTTAGAGTGGAAGTTGGTAAAATATGTCATTTTCCAAGCCTCCCGGTCTACCACAGCTTTCATTTGCTGCATTTGTAAAAATACATGTAGACAACCTTCTAAGCAAGCCGATATAAGCAGACCAGGTAAGACCATCTGCCAGAATTAAACCAAGCTCTGCCCCAATGTTTTGTCTCGTATTTAGCACCAGTCGTTGTGTCTTAAATTATTACCCATGAGGTACTGTCGTCCATGTCGTTGCTTAACTTAAATTAAGTAACATCAAAATACCTTTGAACTACACCACCAAAAGTGCAATTACGTAATTTTTTCATGTTACAAACAAACGTGTAACACACCAGAGCAGTAACCAACAGAGCAGACATAGACCGGTTTCGTCCTTATTAGGATTCATCAGTATGTCAGACCTACGCTTCAACAGGTCAGCGTTAAGTGATGTAATGTAACGCCTGTCGTGGTATTAGCCAGAAGAGTAGTTGTGGAAGCCTAGAACCGTCAAAAGCTTCACGCTATTCTCCACCACATAGTATGGCTATGCCTGCTATAAGGCAGACTTGTTGGAGCGTAGATATGACATGCTTATGAAAAACACTAGAAAGGATGAAATTGGTATATTTCTCCTCTAGAAATTAGTGCTCTAGTGTCATGCACATCATACCGCAAACCTCGGCATTACTGACGTAATGGTGGCTAGCGAGTGAAGTAGTTCGACTCCCGTCGTAGTATTATCCGGGGGAGTAGTTGTTTTCGCTCGATAATTTCTTCCCATAGCTTTTTTTTGTGGCACTGTGTACATGGAACCTGCCGTGGAAGGTAAAACCATCACAAACTCCCAAATAGCGCTTCGTGCTATTTTCCACCACATGTTTTGGCCCTTATAAGCCTGACTAGTTGGAGCATAGGTATAACATATTGACGAGTCCTTGCAAGGACGAGACCGGTCTATGTCTGCTCTGGTGATTTCTGCTCTATTGTTTCGCTAGCTAGTTTCTTGTTGCACTGTGTATGTGTAAGCTGTTGTGAAAGCCTAAAACCATCACAAACCCATACAAGGCACTTCACGCTATTTTCCACTGCGTGGTATGACAATACCTGTCTTAAGGCTGACTTGCTGGAGCGTAGGTATGACAGCGATGTCCTTACAAGGACAAAACCAGTCCATTAATTATCTGGGGATTACTGCTCCAGCGTGCTACACATCATACCGTAAGTTCTGGCAGCACTGAATTAGTCGTGGCTGGCGAGTGATGCAATTCAACGTTCGTCGTAGTATTAGCCGGGGGAGTAGTTGTTTTCGCTCGATAATTTCTTCCCATAGCTTTTTTTTTGTTGCACTGTGTACATGGAACCTGCCGTGGAACGTAAAACCATCACAAACTCCCAGAGATGGCGCTTCGTGCTATTTTCCACCACATGTTTTGGCCCTTATAAGCCTGACTAGTTGGAGCATAGGTATAACATATTGACGAGTCCTTGCAAGGACGAGACCGGTCTATGTCTGCTCTGGTTATTTCTGCTCTAGCCTGTTTACATAACATACCGCAACAGGAATAATGGTGGCTGCCCAATGATGTAATTCAACGCATGTCGTGGAATTATCCAGGAGAGTAGTTGTTTTCGCTAGCTAATTTCTTGTTGCACTGTGTATGTGTAAGCTGTTGTGAAAGCCTAAAACCATCACAAACCCAGACAAGACACTTCACGCTATTTTCCACTGCGTGGTATGACAATACCTGTCTTAAGGCTGACTTGCTGGAACGTAGGTATGATAGCGATGTCCTTACAAGGGCAAAACCAGTCCATTTATTTTCTGGGGATTACTGCTCCAGCGTGCTACACATCATACCGTAAATCCTGGCAGCACTGAATTAGTGGTGGCTGGCGAGTGATGCAACTCAACGTTCGTCATGGTATTAGCCACGGGAGTAGTTGTTTTCGATCGCTAGTTTTTTCCACTGCTTCCGTCTTGTTGCACTGTATGTGCGTGTAAACGGCTGTAAAAGCCTATAATCATCACACACCCAGAGATGGCGCTTCATGATAATTTAGACGAGATTTGGTACCAACAAGACGGCTGTCCAGCTCACAATGCTAGGATCGTCAAAGAATTTTTGTACCAAAATTTTAATAATCGTGTCATTTGTAACAATGGGCCAGTTCATTGGTGTGCTCGAAGTCCTGATATAACACCCATGGATTTTTATTTTTGAGGTACTCTGAAGAATGATGTGTATAAATTCGATCCACCACAAAATATCAATGAATTACGAAACATAATCACGGAAGCTATAAATCATATTAACCAAAACACCCTCACCAGAGTTTTCAGGCATGTTTCAAAAAGGGGTATAAAGTGCATTGAACAAAACGGTGGCCATGTTGAACATTTTTTTACTTAGTATATTTTTTAATTTCTATTTTATTATTTGTTGGGTTCCATTTCTCATTGTGTTGTTTTGTGGAGTTTAAGTTTCTATTTGTTATTGCCGGGTTTCGTTATTCAACTGTTTCACATAATATCACCTAGCATTATTACCTAATTAAGTATTGTAAATTAAATCACAATATTTTTTTATCGTGAATCATTACGGAAAATTATGTTAAAAGTAAAAGTCTACTGTTGCACTTCATGGCCTACTGCTTTTTAAACACTTTTTTTGTCATTTGTTTTCTGGTATTGGATTTCATGGCCTACTATCCTCAAAACGTATTTTGTCAAAAGTGTCAGTGCAATTACAAGATTTCAGGGCAAAATACAAGTCATATTTGGAACAAGCATGAAATTCTACAAAACATTGCTTATTTAACAGTCTCCCTATCTCTCATAATAACGGAGATAGCAATACATTCCCATCCAGTTTGGTACGCACTGTATATCGATCGCAATGACCAGAACATCATATTGCAAACCTAACGAGAATGCGGTGGTAACAATTAAAACATTAGCATCAGCATCATCTTCTTCAGCTTGGTCGGCTGTTATCTCGGAATGTTAAAGTTCATTTTTGAGAAATGGCATAAGACGTTTTTTGCTATTTTCTTTAGACACTAATTTCTCTTAAGGCATTCGACAAACTTTTGCTTTGTCAAAAATAACTTCACCTGAAGTGGGACCTTTCAGCACTCTTAGTGCTTCTTAGTTTACGATAGCAACAGAAAATAACCGTGACTGTAGAACCGTAATGATTTTGTATATACTTCTTAAACTCTTCACAGATAGAAAGTCATGGAGAAAAAATCCATCGGCCATTACGACTATTTGTGGCGGAGGGAGTTTCTAGTCACTTGTCAGTTGCGAGAATGCGGAATGCAATGTTAATTTTATGCCCTCACTAATTCCATCCTTACTGGATGGAGAAATATGAAAAGGACCGAGCACATAGGTTAAATGCTTTTGTTATTTTCTGAATGTGACTGGGTCGGCAGTAACTTTTCTGTCATATACCGTGAGTGAATTCAAGTCAGATGCTAGTGCCATCATCTTGTTACTTTTTTTAAACATGATTGATCCAGACGTTTCCCCTATGATTTTGAAACCTCATGTCATCCCACTTTCCTGAAATGTGTGACAATTGACCTCTCGACTTCCCACAACTCTAGAGCTTATGGACACTACTACATAATTTTCCGGAAACAAAAAAGGATCTGCACCAGGTCACTTGTGCAGCTTCTGTACCTCCAGGCAATCACAATGGATTCAATAACTCCGCATTTTCATATGTTGTTCAGAAGGCGTTGATGCGAGGTTGCTGGATTCCTCTACTTTACCAGCAATGTTCCGTAGGTAAGCCATTCCAAGTATCCACCATATCAGTGTGCTCTCTGTTATCCCTCACCCATGACCAAAATTTGTCTGCCCTTCTAATCGTGAAATATCATTGCGAGGTGAAGTTTTGGTAATTAATAGGATTAATTGATCAATTGATTACCAAAAATTCACTTCGCAATGACATTTTACGATTCGCAGGGCATACAAGTTGTGGTCAGGGACGGGGGTTAACAGAGGGCATATTCATGTGATAGACACTTGGAATGTCATACCTACAAAACATAGCTGATAAAGTGGAGGAGTTCAGCAACCTCACATCAATATAATCTAAACAACATGCGGAAATGCGGAGTTATCAGATCAATTGTGATGACTTGGAGGTTTAGAAGCTGCATAAATGACCTGATGCAGACCCCTTTTTCTCCCCATTTATTCTGTTAAGCAGCATCTTTCTTGTAAGTATAGATAAGCACTTTTGTCAAAAAAACAGTGCCCAGCAGCGTGGAAAAATTAAATATTTTTTATTTGGGGTTCAATAAAGTGCTTTCCAAGAGAGAGCATTTTGAAATATTGAACCTAAGCCCTGCAGTGATACCACCACTTTGTAAAAGTTGTAGCGCCTTAGTGAACTTCTTCTTACAAGCTCGGAATGGGCATAAAAGCAGTCAAGGCTTCCACACAATTCAAAAGTCTTCAAATTTTGTAGCATAGATCGTCGTCTATAAATTCAGTTTTTCCAGGATCAATTAGTTCAAAGTTTGTGGGCCAAAAGATGTGCCCTAGCTTCTCCCAAATATGCATGGCCAGAAAGCATTTTCTGAATACTGTTTTTAGCACAAATACGAGTAGTACCTATAAGCCCAGTAAATTCATTTCCGGCCATAACACCTTCGATCGTCCCCATGAAAGACATCGATAGATGTAAGCATCCAGCTTCGTTATGACATTGAACAACTCATGTTTTTGGTCATTGTAAAGATTATATTGAGCCTCTATGTACAGAGGTTGATCCAACGTTACGAAGCAGGTGTTTTGATTTACAATGTCACACTTCTAACGATCATTAGGGAGGTCTGTGTGCACTGTGCGTACTGACCAGACGATGCAATTCCATTTGGTTTTTTACCCAAAGAAATATGTACATAGTTACCTGCAAACATTATATAAGTAAAATTTATATGCATGTCTGCTAAGTATTATAAATATTAGAACAGATATTAAAAACCTGTATCTTGTATGGTCTATGAAAATTATCTCCCATGAGGCACCTGCTGCCTTCAGACTTGTTTTTTTTAAATTGAAGGAACGTTTTATTCTGCAAGACATTAACTTGGCTTGTTTTTAACTACATTTGTTACAGTCTGCGAGAAGTGTGACTTATGCACAAAACTGCAGCCTTGCCCGTACGTGCATATTTATATAACAGCCGTAAGCAAATATCGTTTACAATCACGCTTAATGAGTATGAAATTTAAGACGTTTAAGCCGGTAGATCATGTGTTTTTATGGACTCTAATAAAACTAAATAAAAAGGTCGGGTTGTATTCGACATTGCCGAATGTCAAGTGTCTTATTTGTATTTCTAACAATGTTACTGAGCCTCGGTGGTCCAGTGGTGAGACAGTGTGCCTCTGGACCCAAAGATAATGTGTTCGATTCCCACGGTTCTCCCTTTACTTTTTCAGTACATACTGGAAAACTAACATCAACCAAGGTTGTGGCATTGTATTTGAGCAAGTTTAATGTTTACATGTTCCGAACTTCGGACGTAAAGCCCTCGGTACGTGTACCATGCGATGCTGGGCACGTTAGATATCCCTACCCTTCTTACAGAAAAGCAGGGGTTCGGCAAAATTTCCAGGATAGTGAGATAAAACTGCTTCTTCTCGTCAATGATTGGCCATAGTCGCGGAAAGATCTACGTTAAAGAAAAAAATATGCACGTTACTAGAGCCAAACAAAGTTCCATTTTACGCAAGTTTTGTATTATGATTGTGTTCTAATGGCACACAATTTTATATAGGTGATTGTAACTTTTAATTGAGTAGGTTAAGCGAAATTTTATAACAGAGGTTACATTTTGTGTGTTTTTTTTTTTAGAACAAGACATGCTGTATGGCATTTGTATATACCAATCACAAAGATAAATTTTTTGTGAATTTTCTTTAGAAATATTCACTAATGAGGAGATCCCGCCTTTTGAGTTTAAAAAAGTTTCTTCAAATGAGCTGGAACTAGGCCCCCTAGAACCCATATCCAGGGTCAGTTTCAGTTTTTATATGTATATATATATATACATATAAATATATATATATATATATATATATATATATATATATATATATATATATATATATATATATATATATATATATATATATATGCATATGTATGTATCGCAACGATAACTCAAAAAATAATTTGCCGACTTTACCGGAAAATGTTACGTTTATTTTCGGAAAAATTGTATATCTCCGGAGATAACAAAGTTGGGGCAACCAAATTTGGTACTCGCTTTTATATCATAAAAAGTAAATCCCGTATCAAATCGAATCTGTAAGTGTAAAGACAAAAAAATATATAGGCATTTGAAGAAAAAAAAATAGATTTGAAACGTCAAAATTGGCAACATTTAGGCACAGAACCTGAAAATAATATGGGCTATGTAGAAAAAATGTCGCAAGAAGAATGTTTTGTAAACCCTTAAGGTTCACCATCAACCGTAATTGTCCCTTATTTTACTAAAATATTTCCAGAAAATTCATTTCAAATAGACCGTTTCTCTGATGCTTTGGTGATAGTTTTATAGAGTTTATGGTTTAATGGTATATATTTTCCAGTGTCTTTGATATGAAGAATTCGCTCTTCAGGTCGATTTTTATTGTCAAAAACTAACTTTTTGATACAAAAATCTCTCCCCTATCGTCATACCTCTTCAGATGGTAACTACCGCTTCGAAATTTTGAAATTGGATGGTGGGTAGTGTGGTACATCTTTTTGAAGCTAATCCATTTCTCTATTCACCAACAAATGTTGTTTTGTAGGAATAAAATAAAGTGAGTAACAACATTTTTATTATCAGTAGGTATCACTTAACACAAACGAAGCCTGTAAAGAATTACATAGTCCAGTCTTATAGAGAATAGAGAATATAGAGAATCACAGACTGCACATTCTAAAATTATTTGTGATTAAACAGTGTCACTTTGAGTATAATGTTTGTTAAGTAACGAAGATATTGTGCATTCATAAACATAAGCTCCTGTTGTCTCTCCTTATATTCTTAACCACCTCACCGTGGCCTAGTCTAGTTTGTTCCGAGAGGGTGGAGAAGTTCCAGCGGGTCCCTGAACCGCACTCTTGTATCCCTGTCTTTCCTTTTATTATAGTTCATTAAAAAAAACAAGAAAAAACACTATTAAGGAAATAAATTATATATATATATATATATATATATATATATATATATATATATATATATATATATATATATATATATATATATATATATATATATATATCTGTCTGTGTGTGTGTGTGTGTGTGTGTGTGTGTGTGTGTGTGTGTGTGTGTGTGTGTGTGTGTGTGTGTGTGTGTGTGTGTGTGTGTGTGTGTGTGTGTGTGTGTGTGTGTGTGTGTGTGTGTGTGTGTGTGTGTGTGTGTGCGTGTGCGCGCGCGTGCGTGTGTGTGTGTGTGTGCATGTGTGTGTAGAAAATAATTTGCGATAACAATTTCATTATGGGAACTATATGATTATATCTGTGGGTGCATACTAAGCGATGTGGTATGGTTTAATCCTCAATTTTGTTGCTAGTATTGTTAGTCATAAGCTCTCGTCTCTCTAATATAACAGTTTGTAACTAATGGACCCAGTTTTAATACATGTATTGTTTGTGATTTTTTTGGTGATAAAGCAGAATCGTAGGAATCGAATGGTCCTTACCCCAGGTATCTACAAGCGACGGAAACCGAGCTACGATTTTTTAGTTCAGCAAGGTCAGTTTTTTCGGTAGGTCCCAATTCACGTGCCAATATCTCGCATAATATTGAATCTAGAGCAAATACGATGTGACCGTTGGCTTTGTGAGGTCGAGCTTGGTAAGATAGTTATTTTCAAAAAATGTTTGTACATTTTCCAACAATAAAGTTATTTTGACGAAATATGTGGCATTGTTTCTACTATATCTGTTACACCGGTAACCAAATTTGATGCCTGCTTTTTTTAACAAAAAGTGCGTATCGTCGAATTCGCGAGGGAACAAGGGTTACAACTGATTATAGGTTGTGACGCCAACTCTCACCACAGATTGTTGGGCAGCACAAATATCAACCCACGTGGTGAGGCTCTACTAGAGTATTTGACTACAACGAACCTGGAGATATTAAATAGGGGTACAGCTCCGACGTTTGTCAATCGTATCCGGTAGGAGGTGATTGACATTACATTGGCGAGCAGAGGATATATCTAACTGGAGGGTGACGGAACACATATCATTGTCTGATCATCGTGTGATCAGCTTTGAACTGAATGTGGACCGTGAGGGTCCTCCCCCCAGGAGAAATCCAAGGAAGACCGACTGGGATGCCTACGTAATAGGTCTCGGTGGGTCGCCAAGGAGCCCAGAGGGGAGAGAACTCGCTATAGAGGCATTAGATAGCAAGGCCGAGGCCCTAGAAGGTAAAATAATGGCAGCCTACGAGGCCGCGTCACCACTCAAGGGAGAGCCGTCCATCAAAGTGCGATGGTGGAGCAGGTATCTCGCCGCACTACGCGGGCGAACTCGGAGGGCCTTAAAACGAGCTGTCCGAGAATCCGGTGAGGCGGCCTGTGACGAGTTTAGAACTGCCACAACGGAGTTTAAGAAGGAATTACGACGGAGTAAACGAGCTGGTTGGCGCGCGTACTGCGTGGAAGTTAATTTCCTGCCGGACGCAGCCAGGCTGGTAAGGGAAACTCAAACAGGAGTCAGGCAGTACTTTGGATCCTTAAGGAAACCGGTCGGGAGTTGGACCAACACCGGCTCTAGAGGGGCCTGGATATACTGCTTCCCAACGTAAGAGAGGTTTTCCGGGTCAGCCTGGCGTGGGGCTAAGTCCCAAAATCCTGGCGCCGGGTTAGGGGGGTCTTCATTCCCAAACCGGGAAGAGAGGACTACACGCTGGCCAAGGTGTACAGGCTAATCAGCCTTACATCCTTCCTGCCTAAGGCATTGGAAAATATAGTAGATAGGTTTATGTTGGGAGGGGTCCTCAGGGATCACCCCTCCCATAAAAGATAGCACGTGTACCAGCGGGGGAAATCGACGGAGACAGCGCTCCACTCTGTGGCGCCAAAGGTGGAAAGGGGCCTACACTACGCGGAGAGCACATTAGCTGTGTTCTTCGATGTGAAGGGGGCCTGTGGTAGGGCAAGGACGGATACGGTCTGTGCCGCCCTACAGGATAGGGGATCGCCGAGGTCCCTAATAAGCTGGGTGGCGAGCATGCTGGAGGATAGGAGAGTCTCGCTGACCTTGAGGGGCCGGGGGCTGGACGTTGGGGTGACGGGCGGCTGTCCTCAGGGCAGCTGCATTTCGCCTCATCTATGGTGTCTGGTCATAGACGGCCTCTTGGAGCGGTTCTTCGAGAATGGCTTCTACGCCCAGGCGTATTCTGATGATGGGCTGGTCTTAGTCACCGACAAATTCCTCGGCGTCGTCTGTGAGTGCATGCAAGCTGCCTGTAGCATAATTGAAAGGTGGTCCGGTGAGCTGGGACTCTCCGTAAACCCAGCGAAGACGGATATGATGCTATTCACCAAGAAGGGGAATATGGAGGGGTTCAGGGCGCCCGTGATGTTTGGAAAACCTTTAGCTTTAGTGCGCCAGGTCAAATATCTGGGTGTGTTCCTGGACTCCAAACTAACATGGGGGTCGCATCTAGGACGAGTAGTGAGGAAGGGAGTAGCGACCCTCTGGCAGCTGCGTCGAGTGATAGGGAGGATCTGGGGGCTTAACCCTCGGATCCTTCATTAGATTTACACTGCGATCGTCAGGGCGAGGATCCTCTATGGGGCGTTGGTCTGGTGGTGTGGTGTGAACCAAACCACTACCAGGAAGCTGGCCAAACTACAAAGGCTGGCAACCCTGGGTATCACAGGCGCTATGAGGAAGACACCCTCAGCCGCGCCAGAGGTCTTGCTGATGCTGCCACCGCTTCCCATCTGTATTAGAAGGCAGGCTATGGAGTCGCATCTTAGAATGTGAGACTCTGGAAACTGGTGCGGAGAGGTAGCAGCAATAGGGCATGCAGGGGTTGACAAGGAGGTGGAAAAGAAAATTCCGATTTCCGCCACTAAGGTACAGAATACAGAGGACGATATTAGGTTGACTAGGCCATATACCCTCAGGATCCCCAGTAGGGATCAGTGGAGGGAAAATGAGGTTTCATTCCAGCCCACAACCCTGGTCTTTTTTACCGACGGATCGCGGCTGGAGGATCAACAATCCTCCGGGGCAGGAATATATATCGAGGGCCTGGGGGTGCGCGAGAGTTATGCTCTGGGCGCATGTACCACGGCATTCGAAACGCAGGTGTACGCTATCCTGTCTGTGGCCAATAAACAGGATGTAAGGATGAGCCCCGAGAAATGTGTATACATTTGCTCGAATAGCCAGGCAGTCCTCCGGGCAGTCTGCGCGGCCAGAATCAGGTCAACACTGGTTCAGAAGTGTGCTGATGCCCTTAACAGACTAGCCAAGGCAAAGGAGGTGCAACTGGTGTGGGTTCCGGGACACTGTGGCGTAGCGGCGAACGATGTAGCGAATGATCTCGCAAGGCTTGGTTCCTGTCGGCCGTTCTGTGGCCCGGAGCCTGCGATAGGCATCAGTAGGAAGACGGTATCTGTCGCCTTAGACACTGGGGGTCGGTTGGTAGCTGCAGGCAGGCAAGGGACTTCGTGGAGGGGCCGGGCAGAGATAAAACTGTCTGGCTACTCAGTAGGAGTCGACCTACGCTTCGCCGCATCCTTGGGTGCTGACAGGCCACTGCGCCCTTAGAAGACACCTCACATTGATAGGCGTAGAGAGGGATCATATTTGCCAGGAATGCGGCGAGGATGAAGAAACGTGTTACCACTACCTGTGTGAATGCGAGCCTTTTGGGAGTCTTCGAGCAGAATTGTTCGGTTGGAGGACTCTGCAAAGGAATCAGGTACCGTCCAATTGAAGACCGTCACGGCTTTCATTTCGAGGTCGAGGCGGTTCGGCGACGAAACCGAGGAAGTGTAGAGCATGGTTGCTGGGTTGCTGGGGTTGGCAAAAAGGGCCCATTGTGGCCTACTTGCTTGGCGTTAGTCTCACCACCACTGCTACTACTACTTAACACAAAGACATATTTGCTATTAAAAACATTTTAATGCAAATTCACTACCATAACGCACTTGCTGCGTCCAGACATTTTTTGAAATGTGGACATGGAGAAAAAAACGACAAAAAAAGATACACCAACAGGAAAACGAAATGAAGTATGCTAGAAAAGGTAAGAGGTCGAGGCGGTTCGGCGACGGAACCGAGGAAGAGTAGAGCATGGTTGCTGGGGTTGGCAAAAAGGGCCCATTGTGGCCTACTGGCTTGGCGTTAGCCTCCCCACCACTGCTACTACTACTTAACACAAAGACATATTTGCTATTAAAAACATTTTAATGCACATTCACTACCATAACGCACTTGCTGCGTCCAGACATTTTTTTAAATGTGGACATGGAGAAAAAAAACGACAAAAAAAGATACACCAACAGGGAAACGAAATGACGTATGCTAGAAAAGGTAAGAGAAAAGGGTGCTCAATAAAAAAATTAAAAAGGAGGAAGGTAACATGTATTGAATATTTTGTGGGACATAATAACTTTCTGACAACATAACTACAGGACCCACACCTGGAACAAAGGCAAACGCAGACCAAGAGAGAACCTTTTGGTAAAACTGTTCGAAGTGTTGAAGCTACAAGAAATGAAGATGTCCTAGAAACAGACAGTCGTGATTGCGACAATAGGGCGACATTGCCTTTAGACGGTGGTGATGATAAAAGTGAACTCTATTATTTTCCATAAATTTAGTTGTTCATAAAAAGCCTGTTAGACGTGTATACATAATATATCATGTAGTTATCTTCTTTAATAAATGCATGTAAATGTCTACCATCGTCGTTTGTAATGAATTAGACATGTATAGTGTAGACACGATCTTTCTCCACTTTTCATAAACACTAATTTAAATATTGTAATAGAGAGACTTTAACATTACAATAATGGCCGTATCCATACCTAATATGGGTCTCTGACGAAATCATAAGGCAAGTAATGTAAAGAAGTTTATACCATAAGGTACTTGATCGTCACTATTTACCCACAACAAATACATATTCAGCAGAATTACACAATGCTCATTCTAAACGCCACTCTATTCATCGGTAGTGGTTAAAAAATCAAACACCAACATTGCCTGTCACACCCTCGTCCCATGCATGATAATCAATTATTCTATGCAAATACGAAATTCACCCGTTCAGTTATGAGTTATGATGTTGTCTCCACTTGAACCTTTAGTAAATGTGTAAATCATATAGAACACATTATAAAGTTTGGCCTCTAAGTTAAGCAACGTCAAATTATAATTTCTGTCTAGCCAAACATCTCTTTCCGTTCTATTCTAATAAAATAGTGAAAAGTTAACCAAAAGGTTTATTGAAGTAAACTGGACATCGTAATCGAATGCTAATTCTTTTAGGTATATTCACCTCTTAAGGGCATATGACCATTATATACGTTATGCAAATTGGAATTTCTCAGCGCGTATGTCGTATATATTAGGGCTGGGAATCGAATACGAATAGTTCGAATATTCGAGTATTCGAATACGAATTATTTCAACGAGAGTGTATTCGAATATTCGAATATTCTAATATTCGAATATTCTAATATTTGAATATTCTAATATATATATATATATATATATATATATATATATATATATATATATATATATATATTATGGCTGGAAATGATCCTCAAAAGATTCTTAGAAGCACTCACCACAGGGAGCACTAGGAGAAAAAAGTAGATCATTCAAATAAGTGATTATGAATAATTTGTTAGCTTTGCACTGTATTCTCACTGTAGGCTCTCTTTGCTTGGTTTCAACTAAATATTTCTAAGAACCATATAATTTTGTCGAGTATTTCTATGAATCTTTCCGTTTCTTCACGCCTTCATGAGCCAATAAAAATCTGCAGAGAAACAGCATATGTCGGATTACTAAGCGGAAGGTGTCGCAATACATTTTGAAACTTTGAATTGTAGGGCGCTTTTATCGAGTTGAAAGCGATAAATTATCGGGTTTCCAGATTGGGGTATAGTTTGGTTTTAGTGAATTTTCTTAAAAAAAATTCACTAATGAGGAGATCCCGACTTTTGAATTTTGAAAAAATTTCTTCAAATGACCGCGAACTAGGCCCCCTAGAACACATATCCGGGGTCAGTTTCAATTTTTATATGTTTATATATATATATATATATATATATATATATATATATATATATATATATATATATATATATATATATATATATATATATATATATATATATTTATATATATATTTATATATATATATATATATGTATCACACCGATAACTCAAAAAATAATAGGCCGATTTTGACTGAATTTGGTGGAAAAATTCCTTTTGCAAATGGCTTGGATAAGTTCGTTAGCCAGGAAAATCTGACCAGGTTTTCCCGGAAAATTTTGAGTTTTCTTTCGAAAAAAATTTATATCTCCGGAATTAACAAAGTAAGGGCAACCAAATTTGGTACGCTAGTGAATATCCTTATAAGTAATCTACCTACTAAAATTTAGCTCTGTATGTCAAAAGACAAAAAAGTTATAGGCATTTAAAGAAAAATAAATTGGGGTTTTCCTCAAAACGTCAAAGTTGCGACTTAAAACGTCAAAATCGGCAACATTTTGGCAAATAACTTGAAACTAATACGGGCTATGGAAATCAAATGTCTCAAGAAGGATGTTTTACAAACACTGAAGTCTTAGTTTCAACCGTCATTGTCCTTCATTTTACTAAAATGTTTCCAGAAAATTCATTTGAAATAGACGCTTTCCCTGATGCTTGGCAGTAGCCTTAGCTATAGAGTTTATCGTTTAATGGTATATAATTTTTGTCGAATTTTCGTAAAAAATCAATAAAGCTCAATATATCCGTTATTATACAAGATTTGAAAAAAATTTGTATATATTAATTATAGGGTGTCTTGAGCTACATCTTAAAAAAATATTTCTACAATCACAGGATGGCCCATAAGTCATTGGTGATACAAATTTTCTTTTTTTTTTTAATCAAACACGCCTTATGTTATTGCATTTTCCATCGAAATATAATGCATGTTTGTAAGAAAAGAAATTCTGGATGCAGCAAGTGCGTTATGGTAGCGAACTTTGATCAAATGCTTCATATTTGAATAGCCCAATTTGCTATTAACCTATAAGGTTGACCAAGAAACGAGTTTTTCCGGGAACACTTTAAGTCTACTTTTGGAAATGTTTGTACATTTTCACACAATAAAGTTATTTTTATGAAACATGGCACATTGCTTTTACTATATAGGTTATACTGGTAACCAAAATTGATGCCTGCTTTCTTAAAAAGAAAACACACATATTTGCAATAAAAACATTTTTATGAAAATTCACTACCATAACGCACTTGCTGCGTCCAGAGTTTTTTTTTTTTTTTTTTTTTTTTTTTTTTTTTTTTTTTTTTTTTTTTTTTTTTTTTTTTATGTCAACAACACACCACGAGGGCTTACAGCCTAAATACTATCGTACCGTGGGTGTTGACAAGGAGGAAAGAGGCAGCTTATTAATTCTGGACTTGAAGGTTTGGAGGTTCGGAGGAGAAGGAAAAACATGTGCCGGCAAGGAATTCCACAACTTGGAAGTCCTCGGGACAAAAGAGCGGGCATAACAAGATGTTCTATGTCTGGTGACCTGGACATTAAAAGGGTGCATTCGCTCTGTTCCCCTGGTAGATCTGCTGGGGGCAGCAGGTGGGGGAATTATGGAGGAAAGCTCCTCTGAGCAGTGCCCGTGCAGATATCTATAAAAGAGAGAGAGGTCACCAACGGCACGTCGGTGGGCAAGGGATGGAAGCCTTTGGGTGAGGGTAGGGTCACCGATGAGACGTATTGCTCTCTTTTGAATGGAGTCCAGGATAGCGAGTGTAGAAGCGGCAGCTGCACCCCAGATGTGGGAGCAGTATTCGAGGTTTGGCCTTATTTGTGAAGTGTATAAGGTATAGAGATTAGTTTGTGAAAAGTATTTGCGAGCCCGGAAGAGGAAACCCAATTTCATAGCAGCCGCTTCTGCAATTGATGTAACATGTTGGTGCCAATTAAGATTTCGATCCACAGAAATGCCAACAAGAGAGAAGGACTCATTACTTTGAATAACTTGGTTGTTCATTGTGATGGGTCTAGGGCTGCTGTATCTCTTGTGAGAAAGAAAGCAAGACTTAGTTTTGGTGGGGTTGAATTGTACAAGATTTCTACTTCCCCAGTCTAATATTTTTTGGAGGTCCACGGAGACAGAACCCTCCATGAGTCTGCGATCCTCATCTAATTGGGCTAAAGAGACAGGCTTAGAATATTGTATATTTGAGTGGAGGGTGCTGTCGTCCGCGTAACTGTGAACTGGGTTGGATGTGCTAGAGAGGAGGTCATTGATGTGGAGAAGAAACAAAGTAGGGGCTAAAGCTGAACCTTGAGGAACTCCTGCATTAATTGGATACAGTTTAGAGGAATGGCCATCCACAACAACAGATATGCTCCTGTTGGAGAGGAAATTTGCTGTCCAGGTACAAAATTTTGGTGGTAGGCCATAGGCCGGAAGTTTATTAAGCAGCGCTGCGTGCCAGACCTGGTCGAATGCTTTGGATATGTCTAGAGCAACAATCTGGGATTCAGCGTGTTGTTCCATAGACTTGTTCCAAGAATGGGTGACAAAGGAAAGGAGGTCGGCAGTCGATCTGCGCTGACGGAATCCATACTGCCTGTCGTGGATTAGACTGTGTTTTTCAAGGAATTTTAGTAGTTCGGTGTTTATATACTTTTCCATCACTTTAGAGATGACTGAAAGGAGAGAAATAGGCCTGTAGTTGCTAGGAAGCGCTTTGGATCCTTTTTTGGGGATGGGTTGTACTCGAGCAGTTTTCCAGTTACTAGGGAATATGCCTTTATTGTAAGATATCTGAAACAGACGAGTCAGGACAGGAGCAAGTTCTGGTGCGCATTTTTTGAGAACAATTGCTGGGATCTCGTCAAGGCCAGAGGCTTTCCTGGTATTAAGAGAAGAGAGCATCTTTCGTACCTTTTTAGTTTTGAAAATGATATCAGTCATTTTATGCGCGACATTGGGGACTGTTGGTGGTTGAACATTTGGAGGTGGGTTGAGAGTAGAATTTCCGGCGAACAACGAAGCAAAAAGTTCAGCCTTGCCTAGGGCGGTAGAAACAATTTCATCCCCTGAGACAAGAGGTGGGAACATGCTCTTGCAGAAATTATTCCCAATAGACTTAGCAAGAGTCCAGAAGGGTTTTCCGCCGTTGGAGCTTGAGAGGACTTTGTTTTTGATGTGGTTATTAAACGAGTTTTTTGCCTCAGAAAGAATGCGGACATAGCGGTTTCTTGCGTCGTTGAATGCTTGACGATTTTCTTGACTGGGATTGTGTAGAAGCGTTTTGTGAGCTTTGACCTTTTCAAGTCTGGCCTTGTCACAGGATTTAGAGAACCAGGGTTTTTGAGTGGCTGAAGAGGTTTTCTGTGTACGTGGAATAAATAATTCCATGCCAGCTTGGATAATTTCGGTGACGTTTTGTGAGATATCAGAGGGGTCAGGATGAGAGAAGCAGACAGACGCCCATGGAAATGAGGAAAAGTAATCCCGCATTTCGTCCCAGTTTGCGGAGTTGTAGTGCCAAACGATACGTGGGTGCGATGACTGTGTGACCTCGGGTTGCATTGCACAGGAAGCAGTGACCATGCCGTGGTCTGAGTGACCAAGGGGGGCGGTGACTGATATCTTATAGCATTCAGGGTTTGTAGTAAGAAGGAGATCCAAGGGATTTGAGCTGTGTGTTGGGATACGAGGAAAGTAAGTAGGTTGCTGAACCATATTGGCCAAAGAATTGCTGACTGCAAAGGCCTCCGCTGCTCTCCCTTGTGGATCGGTTTTTGAAGATCCTAGCCATTCCTTATTATGGACATTGAAGTCGCCAAGAATAGTGACCTCGGAGGAAGGATATTCAGAAATCAGATAGTCGGTTTTTTCAGAAAGGTAGTCAAAGAGCTGGACAAAGTTGTTGTCAGAAGGTGACCGGTAAATGCAACAGATGAATTTAGTTGCAGCCCTGAGAGAGAGTTTTATCCATAGTATGTCTTTTCTTCCAGCTTCTAAATTGGGAAGTCTGGTGCAGGGTAGATTGCTACGGACGTATGCGCACACGCCTCCATGCAATCTAAAGGCAGTAAGGAGCTCATACCCCGGGAAATTAACGTGATTAGTGGCTGTTTTGGCACTGATTTGGGTTTCGGTGAGGAAGAGGAGTTGGGGCCTGTTAGCCTGGAGGAAATGGTGGACGGAGTTCAGGTTAGAATTTAGGCCACATATATTCGAAAAGGATATGTTAAATCTTGATGTTGGTGCCCCCTGTACACCCCTCTCCCGGAGATCCGAATGGAGGGGTATTTTGCCTCCGGAATATTTTATACAAGGGGGAGCCATCATCATTTTTGCTTATAAGGGAAACCGACTCATACACCAGAACCGGAAACGTCCGTTGGGACTTCACCGGCCCCTTGATGTATGGGGTGGTACCTCCTCGGGCGTGAAAAAATCCTTTACTATTACATAAAGGAAAATTCCACTACCACCTGCTATGCATTGGATTGGATCAATGTCTACCCCTTTAAAAATAAGATTAATAAAGGGACTATCAATTGTCCAGTAGTTATGATTTTCGACATAGTAGGAGGATACAAAACATTATCATCATTTTGCATCCATGCCTATTGTCGGTTTAAAGTTAGTTGAAAACACTTGAGTAAGTCGAAAGCTGTATTTGTCCTTTAACTCATAGGCGGCGCATAGAAGTTCATAAACACAAAAATGTAATCAAAATATGATGATAAAGTTATTGTATTGTATGTTGTAACAAATCGACTGATGGTTATCCATATCGCATTCGAATTATGCAATGAAAACAAACATGAATTTACCCTTTAACACATAGAGGATTATAAATACGAAAATAGAAATGCAAGAGATTCTTAGATATACTAACAGCACGGCATAGATTACAAGTTCGTCTTGCAAACTACATTATAATATAATATACCAACATTATAATCGTCATTAATTTTTCTAAAATAAACAATGAAAAATTTCCCGAATTATTTGAAAGTTAAGAATTAAATAGCTAATTTTCTAGGAAGCAGAGGCAGATTCAAAAAATGATAACGACACACATTCATGGGCTTAGGGGAGTGTTTATTACTGTGCGAATATTCGAATACTCTGCGAATATTCGAATACTCGACGAATATTCGAATACTCGACGAATATTCGAATACTCGACGAATATTCGAATACTCCACGAATATTCGAATACTCCACGAATATTCGAATACTCGAATAATTCGAATAGTCGTGAAGCTTTTGGAACAAATATTCGAATACACAAACGGATAAATTCCCAGCACTAGTATATATTCGGATTGTAGAAATCTGAGTGAATCGCTATGGGCTGGTCGTAAATATCCGCCTGTGGTATATTATACGTTAAACGATATTAGGAGGAATCGCGTGGTATAACTTGTCTCGACTTTTACGGAGTATGCGTCACATAGTGAGGTGTTGAATATACCATACCTGTGTTGTATTAGAGTCTAAGATAATTCTGAATATTTCTAGTTTTGTCCAAAAATATTATTAGTGGTAAGTATTCTATATACATATTTACTATCCCCATGTGGCGGATATTTGTACTTCCCCTTCTTTTACACTTCCTCTTCGCCGACAAAGTAATGTGTGCAAGTAAGCACGAGAATAGATTGCGGGATCTAGTTTTTTTTATTGGCTGTGCATATTATTGTATATTTTCATTACATGTATTTATCTTCGTAGGCTTAGCCATGGAGAAAAGAAAACGGAATGAGTCAAGCAGTGATTCGGATGATTTAGGTGTAGATGATAATTTGACTTTCTCGGACGAATCTGATGAAGATAATTCATATGATTCCGAATCTGATTCCGTAGTTGATGATGTGATACAGGAATTTGATGTTTCATGGAGTAACAGTGGTGTAGGTCGTCCACCGATTCCCTTTACCGGTAATACAGGTATTCAAGAATCGAATCTAAGTAAAGATAATATACTCAGCATTTTCGAAAGTTTTTTTACTGATGATTTGATTAACATGATAGTTATTGAGACTAATCGTTATGCTTGTCAATTTATGGCAAAAAATTTAAGGAAAAAATAAAAAATAGGTATAGAGTAAAGAACTGGACAGAGACAAATAGCGACGAGATAAAAACATTTTTGGTACTTTTGATTTTACAAGGGGTTTGTTCTAAACCTGAAAGTAAGATGTATTTCTCGAAAAGAGAAAGTATTGAAACATCATTCTCTTTTCACATTATGTCTGAACAGCGATTTCACCTGTTACAAAAATTTCTTCATTTTACAAATAATGAAGAGTTTGATAGTACAACAATGAATAGAAAATTATTTAAAATGCAGCCAGTTTTAAATTACTTGAAAGAAAAATTCATGTCGCTTTATATTCCTCAAAAATATATAAGTGTCGATGAATCCTTGATTGGCTGGAAAGGAAGATTGGAATGGAAACAATATATTCCATCCAAAGGTCAGAGATTTGAAATGAAGATGTTATCCTTATGCGAAAGTGAAACAGGATATGTTTAGAATTTTATTTTGTATACTGGTGCATGTACTGTATATGGTGACTCAAACTATACTAATGAGCCCATCACATCAAGAGTTGTCTTGGAATTGGCACATTCACTTCTTAATAAGGGATATTGTCTATATTTAGACAATTATTACAATAGCATTGACCTCTCAGATAAACTTGCAAAACGTAAAACTGACTGTGTTGGAACTGTAAGACTACTGCATACAGACTTGGAGAATACTTCTCTGGCTTCACTGTTGGTTTTTAGTGGTGAAGGACGTAGCCAGCGCGTGAGCTAACTGGAGCAAGTGGCCCTTCGAATTCTGGAAGTTCTAGGATGTTCTTCAGTTAGCTTACGCGCTGGCTACGTCCTTCACCACTTAAAACCAACAGTGAAGCCAGAGAAGTATTCTCCAAGTCTGTATGCAGTATGGACAAGTTTCACCAAGTAAGGGCAACAACAATCAATGAACTGTAAGACTAAATAGAAAAGGTATTCCATTACCAATCAAAACTACCAAGTTGGAAAAAACATGAACATACTGCAATGTCCAGGAAAAAGCAGGTGATATTGAAGTGGCGAGATAAAAAAGATATTGTAATGATTAGTTCTCTTCATAGAGATAGCAAAGAACTAGTAATATCCACAGGAGGAACAATGGTAGAAAAGCCATCAGTTATAGTTGATTACAATAAGAATATGGGAGGTGTTGATTTGGCGGACAATTACTTACACTTCTATTCGTCAGCAAGAAATCGATTAAAAAAATATTACATGGAACTTTTTTGTCACTTTCTGGATATAACAGCATTAAACTCCTATCATATTTATAGCAAACTTGGAGACAATAAACAAAGATTATCTTTCCTTATAGAACTTGGAGAAAAAATAGTAGAAAAATATGCGGAGAGTAAACAAATCACAGAACGTCGGGCACGTACACCAAAGCCTTCACGATTAGTTGAAGCCCATTTTCCTGCGCTAATACCACCAACAAAAGGTTCGTAAGGAGTCACGATACTGGTGTCCCGATTGCAGAACAGGACTTTGCCCCGCTCCATGCTTCAAAATCTACCATACGAAAGAATGAAAATTATTTCAATAATATTCTTGACAATTTTTTATTTTGTAATAATGTAAAACTTTCATTTTATGTTCCTACATTATCAATAAATAACTTAATATTATTCATTTCAAAATTCTTCTTTTTCTTAAAAATTATCAGATAATGCGTAAGACGTATACACTCGCATGCGGTGAAAATCATCGCCTGAGCTGACCGCTGAACGACGACGCAGTTAATCTGGGTGTGACCACAGCATAATCAACTATTATGCCGTGTCTGACTAACACTCACGGTTCAGCCGGTCTTGCTACGACCTTACTGAACGCTGGATGACATGAAAGTGAAGTGCTCTAGGGTTATCTTTTAGCTCCTCGCTTGATTGGTGACGCTCGATGACAACTGTCATAGGGATACCAATGTTGTACGCCGGTGGTGGCTGTTGTTGCCAACTGTTGCAGGGGTGCATATCTCGTTCCTGCGCCTTTGGTTGCTGTTGTTGCCAACTGTGTCGTAGTTACCTCTGGTGGTTGTTGTAGGCACCGAGGGAAGTTTTCAGGATGGGAATGTACATAATCGGAATCGGGGAGATTGAGCGTGGGGATCAAACAATATTAGAACACAACAACCAGTAATGGGCGACTATAAATGATACAATCGAAATATATCGATTATGCCGGTATAATCGATCATTCGATTGTGACGAGAAGATCATTCGATTATGACAAGAAGATCATTCGTTAACTCGTTAAAATCATTTGGTATAATCATTTGATTCGTAACCGTAACGAGTCTAGGCGACGGGCAGAACAGCAACTATTTTACGTGTCGATTGGACTCGCAACTCATACTCATAACCGATTGGAAATATGAAACATGTATCTAATTAATTCTAATCGGTAGGCACCCGGCATTGATAGATCAAATATAACATCTAACAGCTCAGGGGTAGGCTGACAGGAATTAATCTGGCGTAAAAAGCAAAAACAAAAAGCGAAAGGTTATGTTTCATATGTTTCATCGTTCGTTTAATTAATTTTTAGTTTAATGAAATGAAAAAATTCTGGACGCAGCAAGTGCGTTATGGTAGTGAATTTTCATAAAAATGTTTTTAATAACAAATATGTGTTTTTTTAAGAAAGCAGGCATCAAATTTGGTTACCAGTATAATCTATATATTAGAAACAATGTGCCATGTTTCATCAAAATAACTTTATTGTGTGAACATGTACAAAATTTTCCAAAAGTAAACTTAAAGTGTTCCCGAAAAAACACGTTTCTTGGTCAACCTTATAGGTTAATAGCAAATTGAGCTGTTCAAATATGAAACATTTGATCAAAATTCGCTACCATAACGCACTTGCTGGGTCTAGAATTTCTTTTCTTACAAACATGCATTATATCTCGATGGAAAATGCAAAAATGCAATAACATAAGGCGTGTTTGATTAAAAAAAAAGGAAATTTGTATCACCAACGACTTATGGGCCACTCTGTGATTGTAGAAATATTATTTTGAGATGTAGCTTAAGACACCCTATAATTAATAAATACAAAATTTTTTCATATCTTATATAATAACGGATATATTGAGCTTTATTGATTTTTTACGAAAATTCGACAAAAATTATATACCATTAAACGATATACTCTATAGCTAAGGCTACTGCCAAGCATCAGGGAAAGGGTCTATTTGAAATGAATTTTCTGCAAATATTTTAGTAAAATGAAGGACAATGACGGTTGAAATTAAGACTTTAGGGTTTGTAAAACATTCTTCTTGAGACATTTTATTTCTATAGCCCGTATTAGATTCAAGTTATTTGCCTAAATTTTGCCAATTTTGACATTTTAAATCGCCACTTTGACGTTTTGAGGAAAACCCCAATTTATTTTTCTCAAAATGCCAATAACTTTTTTGTCTTTTGACTTACATAGCTAAATTTTGGTAGGTAGCTTACTTATAAGGATATAAACCAGAGTACCAAATTTGGTTGCCCTTACTTTGTTAACTCCAGAGATATAAATTTTTTTCGAAAGAAAACACAAAATTTTCCGGGAAAACCCAGGCAGATTTTCCTGCTTAACGAACTCATCCAAGCCATTTGCAAAAGGAATTTTTTCACCAAATTTAATCAAAATCGGCCCATTATTTTTTGAGTTATCGGTGTGATACATATATATATATATATATATATATATATATATATATATATATATATATATATATATATATATATATATATATATATATATATATATATATATATATATATATATATATATATATATATATATATATAAACATATAAAAATTGAAACTGACCCCGGATATGTTTTCTGGGGTGCCTTATTAGCGCTCATTTGAAGAAATTTTTTCAAAATTCAAAAGTCGGGATCTCCTCATTAGTGAATTTTTTTCAAGAAAATTCACTAAAAAGTTCGGGGCGCAGCAAGTGCGTTATGGTAGTGAATTTTTATTAAATGCTTCAAATTTGAATAACTCAATTTTCTATAAACTTAGAAAGTTGAATGTCGGTATGTAGTAAGGTCTTTCTTAAAGCAACGTATCCACTAAATTTGTTTAAAATAACTTTGTAATTTTCCGAGAAAAAAAAATTTTTTTTTGAAAGAAAACTCAAAATTTTCTAGGAAAACCTTGTCGGATTTTCCTGTTTCCCAAGGCAACATATATAGTAAATTTCATTAAAACAGCTTTGTAATTTTCGGACAAAACAATTTTTTTTAAAGAAAACTCAAATGGCACTTGCCGAGTTTCATCGAAATCGGTTAATTATTTTTTGAGTTATCGGTTGGATGCATATATATATATATATATATATATATATATATATATATATATATATATATATATATATATATGGTTTGGCAAAATATGACACCAGCTTGACATACACATGTAATCATACCATGATATAAAGTATACGTTATTTAATAGGGCATAATATTTAAAGAACACTGTTCAAAAATTTGATGTTTTATTTTTTTTACAGCCTGCCAGAAAATACCTGAAATCAATAGAAAGCCCAAAACCGCCACCCAAATGGTAAGTAGTTCAGCTTTATTTTACTTTATGAGAGAGGTTACTAACATGACATCTATTTAACCAGGAAAGAGTAGATTTAGAGAAAACAAAATAGTCGACATATGAATCTTTATTAGTTTAGTTAACACTTAGTCCAAGGCTTCCCTACTAACGCGACACACTCCAACCATTTTTCTTTCCGCACCTCCGCAAAAAAAAAGAAAATGACCTCTTTCAGTTTTTCATCTGGAGCAAACTGACGTCCTCGCAAGTGTTTCTTTAGTTTATAAAAGGCGTAGATTGTAGCTTGTGTAATGAGTCGTATAGGCCTTTAGCCTCGCAGCTCAGCTTCAGCTGCGACCACAATAATATAAGGTACGGCAATGGGCAATCCGCTATCGCCATTTATTGCAGACCTTTTCATGAGCAGATTTTAAACAGATCTTGAAAGTGAAAGTAGTTATTTTCCTAGAGTGTGGTTTCGTTACGTGGATGATATTTTTGCAGTGTTTAATACAAACACTTGCAGAATAGAAGATTTTATTGCCAGATTAAACAATAAATGTGATTCTATAACATTTACCCACGAATTAGAAATTATTAATAAATTACCCTCTCTAGATGTACTAGTTATCAAGAATAAAGACACTTTAAAATTCGATGTCTATAGAAAGGAAACCACCACTATAAGCTACATTACGAACGACTCACATCATACGTACGCACAAAACATGACCAGTCTAATTTTTTTTTGGTAAATCGGTTAAATAATTTTCCTTTAAACAAAAGTAGATATACCAAAGAATTAAATTATATTAAGAACGTGGCCGAATATAACGGATACACTGCTTGCCTGGTGGAAAAATTAATCAACAAACACAAAACAAAGAAAATGTTGACGGAGTCAACAACGTTTAAAAGAGAGAAATCCGAAATAAACTTTGTTTACTTTTTTTAAAAGTCAACTTGCAGCTAACATTTTCGACAAAAAATACATTAAAACACTTGCTAGGTAACCCAAAAGACCAGGATAGCACGGACAAAATGTCGGGAATTTATGAAATAAGTTGTAAATATTGTAATCTTAAGTACGTCGGACAAACAAAAAGATCGATTGGAGTTAGATTCAAAGAACACTTAGCCCAATTACGTTACGGTACTATAGATAGATCTACTGTCGCTCGACATATTTGGGACAATAATCATCACGTTAATGAAGATAATCTGAAATTAATAAGAAATGTTAGACAACCAGGACAGCTAAACTCATTCGAAAGTATATATATATATATATATATATATATATATATATATATATATATATATATATATATATATATATATTGCGAAATATAGTTACAACAAAAATTGCATGAACGTGGCACCACCGCCGATTGCGAGTCACCTGATCGATTGCTTCGTTAAATAAAAATCCCACGTTTTTAACACGTCCTAAAGATAACATAATAATACAGATATTTCCGACAAAGAAAACTATATTAATTTAGGTGTCGTTGAATCTTCCAAAAATTACTAGAGATGGACATATTTTAGATAAGTTAGTAGGGACAGTGCAGACCTCGTCCTGCGATGAAAATACAATACACTGCAGAATTTGCCTGTGTTTATTTTCCAATCTCAGTTCGGTCCCTTTACCTAAGATCCGGTATATAAGGTGATGTTAGTTTTTAAAATAGTTAGAATTTTTCATCCTCTGATGATGGTAACTTGGTTAATGAAACGATCGTCAGGTCTTTTTTTTTAAATGCGTTGTGGTGATTTGGGTTCTCCAAGTGTACTTGTCAGTGCTCATCACAGGTTCCAATCTTAGAAATTCTTGTTGTTACTGTTGTATTTCGGACTAGTTCGTAGACAGGACACTCAACATGATGTGCACTAAAGATTATTTTTTATTCATGTTGAAGACTGTAGGCAAATTATAAGAAATGATTACGTGATAACTACCGTTGGCTATTAACTTAAAAAATCTACTGGAAGATGTTCGTAACTAATATCAAACTTTATTTAGAGAAATTAGGGATACCTTGTTTCTTGTAGCTAAACGTACAATATGAAGCGAATGTATACAATGCACACATCTAAATCCAGACTGGATATACCTGAGGTCTAAAGTAAACCAAGATTTTATCAGTATCAACCGACAAAGCTCTTATGCGTGGGTGTTCGATTCTTCTTTCAGCTTATTTATAGCACTTAAGAAGAAAATAGGATTACCAGAATTATATTTTTGGATTATATAATATTATATTTATGTGACGCGGAAAGATATAAAAATAAACACCTGTGAGCTATACTGCAGGGACGAAATAATGCGTTTTATATATTTTATCCATGATTCTTTGTAGCACACTTGGAGAAAACCAAATCATCATAACACATTTAACAAAACCTGACAATCGTTTCACTAACCAAGTTATGTGTGCGTGAGTTTTGTTTCTTTAACGTCGGCCTATTTCCGCGACTATGGCCAATCACCGACGCCATGGAGAAGTTTCACCTCACTATTCTGGAAATTTTGCCGAACCCCTTCCTTTCTGTAAGGACGGTAGGGATCTTTAACGTGCCCAACATCGCATGGACACGGGGCCGACGTCTTTACGCCCCCTCCAAAGGGCGCAACGTGCAGACATTCAACTTGCTCAGATACAATGCCAGAACCTCGGTTGGTGTTAATGTTACAGTTTGTACTGAAAAAGTGAAAGGGTAACCCTGGGATCGAACCCAGTACCCTTCGGTTCAGAGGCACACGTTCTTACCTCTGAACCACCGAGGCTCTTTAACCAAGTTAGCGTCATCAGAAGCCGAATAATTCTAAGTATCTTATATCCACAACTCTATTAGTGAATTTTCTTAAAAAAAATTCACTAATGAGGAGATCCCGACTTTTGAATTTTGAAAATATATATATATGTATGTATGTATGTATCACACCGATAACTCAAAAAATAATGGGCCGATTTTGATTAAATTTGGTGAATAAATTCCTTTTGCAAATGGCTTGGATAAGTTCGTTAGCCAGGAAAATCGGTCCAGGTTTTCCCGGAAAATTTTGTGTTTTCTTTCGAAAAAAAATTATATCTCCGGAATTAACAAAGTAAGGGCAACCAAATTTCATATGCGGATTTATATCATTATAGGCAAGAGACCTACCAAAATGTAGCTCCGTAGGCTGAAGGATAAAAAAGTTACAGGCATTCAAAGAAAAATAAATTTGGATTTTCCTCAAAACGTCAAAATTGCGATTTTAAACGTCAAAATTGGTGAGTACATTCCTTTCGCAAGTCGCTTGGATAATTTTGTTAGCCAGGAAAATCCGCCGAGGTTTTCCCGGAAAAATTTGTGTTTTCTTTCGCAAAATATTTATATCTCCAAAATTAACAAAGTAAGGGCAACCAAATTTGGTAAGCTGGTTTATATCGTTATAGGTGTGCCACCTACCAAAATTTAGCTCTGTAGGTCAAAAGACAAAAAAGTTATGGGCATTTAAAGAAAAATAAATTGGGGGTTACCTCAAAACGTTAAAGTGACAATTGAAAACGTCAAAATTCGCAACATTTAGGTAAATAACTTGAATCTAATACGGGCTATGGAAAGAAAATGTCTCAAGAAGAATGTTTTACATACACCGAACTCTTAGTTTCAACCGTCATTGTCCTTCATTTTACTAAAATATTTCCAGAAAATTCATTTCTAATAGACCCTTTCTCTGATGCTTGGCAGTAGCCTTAGCTATAGGGTTTATTGTTTAATGGTATATAATTTTTGTCGAATTTTCGTAAAAAATCAATAAAGCTCAATATATTCGTTATTATACAAGATATGAAAAAATATTGTATACATTAATTATACGGTGTTTTGAGCTACATCTTAAAAAATTATTGCGACAATCACAGGGTGGCCCATAAGTCCTTGGTGATACAAATAAAAAATTTTTGTCGAAAACGCATTATTTTTTTGGATTTTCCATCGAAATATAATGCATGTTTGTAAGTTAAGATATTCTGGAGGCAGCAAGTGCGTTGTGGTTGCGAATTTTGATTAAATGCTTCATATTTGAAAAGCTCAATTTGCTATTAACCTATAAGGTTGACCAAGAAACGGATTTTTTCAGTAACACTTTTGGTTTACTTTTGGAAATTTCTGTACGTTTTCAAACAATCAAGTTATTTTGATGAAACATGGCACATTGTTTTTACTATATAGGTTATACTGGTAATCAAATTTGATGCCTGCTTTTTTTCTATATAGGTTATACTGGTAACCAAAATTGATGTCTGCTTTCTTAAAAAGAAAACACACATATTTGCAATAAAAACATTTTTATGAAAATTCACTACCATAACGCACTTGCTGCGTCCCGAGATTTTTTATATTCTTCTGCAGGTAGTCGGTCACTAACGATTTAGAGAGGTTGTGTGTGTGTGTGTGTGTGTTTCGGTTTACTGACTGTGGCTTTGATCAGCCATTAGCACATTATGACCCTCCTTTGCTACCCTTTCCCAAAGTCATTAGACCACCTTTACACTTTTCATTTAGGGAGGTTCAAGGACACACAAATTAACATATTTCGTTTGGGAAATTTTAATTTTTAATTCTTTTAATATCTATCGGATGTGCTTCTGCCTGTATTTTTTTGTAAAGTAATCCATCAGTAGATTACCCATAAGCGGCGGAGCCAAATTCGTACACTTTTTATTATTACTATATTTAGCAATATATATACTTTCGAAGGCGTTTAGCTGTCCGGGTTGTCTAACACTTTTTATTAACTTTAGATTCTCCTCATTTAAATTAAGGAGAATGGGGAGTATCTAAAATTAATAAAAAAACATTAGACAACCCGGACAGCTAAATGCTTTCGTACGTGCATATATATATATATATATATATATATATATATATATATATATATATATATATATATATATATATATATATTGCTAAATAAAATAATAATAAAAAGTGTATGAATCTGGCTCCGCCGCCTTTGGGTAGTCTACTGATAGATTACTTCACAAAAAAATACCGGCAGAAGCACCTCCGATAGATAGTAAAAGAACTCAGATATTTTTGCCATTGAACATCCCTAAATCGTTGGTGACCGGCTACCTGCAGAAGGATATAAATAGAGGTATGCATATCAGATATTTATCATTATTCATCATCTGATGACGCTAACTTGGTTAGTAAAACGATAGTCAGGTTTTTTAAAGTGTTGTGGTGATTTGGGTTTCTTCAAGTGTGCTTATCAGTGCTCATGACAGGTTCTAATTTTCACTTCGTGAATATGTGTTGTAATTTAAATTAATTTTCGTAATATACAGGCTGTTTCCACGGGTAACAGGACGGTCTCTTACGTCTAAACGGTACACTTTTTAAGACTTTTTTAAGCAACGTTATGTAGACCAATAGTGTATACATTTTAAAAGGGTGTTCCAATAAAGGGTAACACATTGAAGTTATCTTTTTTCTTATGGAACAGTCTATGTTCGGCTGCAATTTTGAATTCTATGCGAAAATAAGTTCCACTTTTATTAGGGTTCCCTATGCCTATATATTACGGTTTTATTGAATTTTCATTAAGAAAATTAATGCGGGAGTCCCTCAAGGTTCAGCTTTAGCCCCTACTTTGTTTCTTCTCCACATCAATTACCTCCTCTCTAGCACATCCAACCCAGTTCACAGTTACGCGGATAATGGCACCCTCCAGTCAAATATACAATATTATAAGCCTGTCTCTTTAGCCTAATTAGATGAGTATCGCATATTAATGGAGGGTTCTGTCTCTGTGGATCTCCAAAAAATATTAGACTGGGGAAGTAGAGATCTTGTACAATTCGACTCCAACAAATCTTAGTCTTGCTTTCTATCTCATAAGAGATACACCCATCACAATGAACAACCAAGTTATTCAAAGTAATGAGTCCTTTTCACTTGTTGGCATTTCTGTGGATCGAAATCTCAATTGGCACCAACATGTCACATCAATTGCAGAAGCGGCTGCTAAGAAGTTAGGTTTCCTCTGCCGGGCTCGCAAATACTTTTCACCAGCTAATCTCTATACCTTATATACTTTAGAAATGAGGCCAAACCTCGAATACTGCTCCCACATCTGGGGTGCCGCTGCCGCTTCTACACTCGCTATCCTGGACCCCAATCAGAAGAGAGCTATACGTCTCATCGGAGACCCTACCCTCACCCAAAGACTGCCATCCCTTGCCCACCGACGTGCCGTTGGTGACCTCTCTCTATTTTATAGATATCTGCACGGGCACTGCTCAGAGGAGCTTTCCTCCATAGTTCCTCCACCTGCTGCCCCCAACACATCTACCAGAGGAACAGAGCGAATACACCCTTTTACTGTCCAGGTCACCAGACATAGAACATCCTGTTATGCCCGCTCTTTTGTCCCGAGGACTTCCAAGTTGTTAAATTCCCCGCCGGCACATGTTTTTCCTTCTCCTCCGAACCTCCAAACCTTCAAGTCCAGAATTAACAAGTTGCCTCTTTCATCCTTGTCGACACCCACGGTACTATAGTATTTAGCCTGTGAGCACTCATGATGTGTTTTTGAAATAAAATAATAATAAAAAAATCCGTCAGTGTTTGACTCGAGGCATTATCATGAAGTCCCGCATCCGAGCAGCATCCAAGTGAGGTAGTTTGCCCGTTTCGAAAATCAAGGCCTCAATCTCTAGTTGTAATCTACCCCTAAAGAAAGCTCTCCTCCGGGTTCGACTGTCTAGACTCGAACTCAGCAGCTACAGAAAGCCCAAAGGTCCAACAAAAGCTAATGTCAAACATCAAAAATAAGCCCTAACGGTCATGCAAACTAAGCTGACAGAGTGTCAGGAGTTAAAACAGCGTTTTTTACAGCTTTAAAACAGGACTAAATCCCACAATGATAACACTCTGAATGAGTCAACACAAGTTAAAAGTCATTAATTAATCAACTAACTAAAAGCAAAGCGACAAACACAACATAAAAGGCAAGCAAGCTGTACAGCTGAGAACATCTGAACAAGCTAAATTCAGAAATAAACGAGAAAAAAGGTGCCTATCTGGCAATGAATACTTCCTATTTCTGTTTGTGTTACAGAAAATGTGCTGTATGGAAAATTGTCAAAGTTTTAATTTCATCTATGGTCTTCAGATTTCCAAACGAAAATAACATTGAGGAAGAGAACAACAGCATCTTCAGACAATTGAAGCGCGGAAGCTATAATGATATGGAATGGAAACGGCCGCTGGAGGCAGAGTCACGGTAGCAGCGATAAGATGACATCGCCTATAAACTGTGATAATTTTGCAATAAATTGTCAAAGTTTTAATTTCATCTATGGTCTTCAGATTTCCAAACGAAAATAGCATTGAGGAAGAGAACAACAGCATCTTCAGACAATTGAAGCGCGAAGCTACAGTGATATAGAATGGAAAGGACCGCTGGAGGCAGAGTCGCGGTTGCAACGATAAGATGACATCGCCTGTAAACTGTGATAATTTTGCAATATATTGTCAAAGTTTTAATTTCATCTATGGTCTTCAGATTTCCAAACGAAAATAACATTGAGGAAGAGAACAACAGCATCTTCAGACAATTGAAGCGCGGAAGCTACAATGATATAGAATGGAAAGGGCCACTGGAGGCAGAGTCACGGTAGCAGCGATAAGATGACATCGCCTATAAACTGTGATAATTTTGCAATAAATTGTCAAAGTTTTAATTTCATCTATGGTCTTCAGATTTCCAAACGAAAATAGCATTGAGGAAGAGAACAACAGCATCTTCAGACAATTGAAGCGCGAAGCTACAGTGATATAGAATGGAAAGGACCGCTGGAGGCAGAGTCGCGGTTGCAACGATAAGATGACATCACCTGTAAACTGTGATAATTTTGCAATATATTGTCAAAGTTTTAATTTCATCTATGGTCTTCAGATTTCCAAACGAAAATAACATTGAGGAAGAGAACAACAGCATCTTCAGACAATTGAAGCGCGAAGCTACAATGATATAGAATGGAAAGAGCCGCTGGAGGCAGAGTAGCGGTTGCAGCGATAAGATGACATCGCCTGTAAACTGTGATGATTTTGCAATACATTTGCTCTTTCAGATAAAAACATGCATTAACAGGTTCAGTAACGAAACCAACTCCAAATCATATTTCATTCAAATAAAAAGTATTGTCTACACAGATTATTCCGGTCACATGTTGTTTCCTTTTTCCTATTCATATTTACTTGAATGTTCAATATTGCGGAATTGGTAGAAAAAGACAAAGGGACGATGCCACATGAATATAAATCGTTTTGTTGTCCTGCGATAATACGAGACTAGTGAAATTACATATAGTTTTCGTTAATAAATTATTTAAGTGGTATCAGTATTAAAAGTAATTGGCCTCTTTCTTGCCAAATAAATATTTGCAAATTTTATAATCAAACCTATATTGGCGACTTATTTCATTCCTATCTATTATGTTGATAATTAAAACTGTCTGAAAAAATGTGTTTTGTAGACTATCAAGCAAAGTAATCTTAACCTTCATGATAATTAAGTGTGACGCCGAAATTTATTTATCAATTCGTTATTTGACAAATTGTTTTTATTGGAATTTTTACGATTAGCTAGCACGGACCTTGCTAAAGCAAAGGTTGTATGATGTAGTATAGTAGTAAGTAGTCTCTACTTAAAAATATAAACTGTCAATATGGTCACTATTTGAGGGAAGACTAAAATTAAATATACCTAGCCATGAAACAAACGCGCTGTCATGACAATTGTTTACCGTTAAGTTGCTGCAAAATAAGTACACTTGGAGAACCCAAATGACACAACACATCTTTTTAAAAACCTGACGATCGTTTCACTAACAAAAATAGTGTCATCAGAGGATGAAAAGTTGCAAACTGATTACCTACTACACATTATATTAGTGAATTTTCGTAGAAAAAAATCACTAATGGGAAGATCCCGACTTTTGAATTTTCAAAAAAATTCTTCAAATGAGCGCGAACTATGAACCCTAGAACCCATATCCGGAGTTGCGGTGCTGTCGGGGCGGCGAGGCCGTGGACGAGCCCTGAGGGAAGAAAAAAATACTCGGGGTCAGTTTCGATATATATATATATATATATATATATATATATATATATATATATATATATATATATATATATATATATATATATATATATATATGTATGTATCACACCGGGAACCCAAAAAATAATGGACCGCTTTTGATAAAATTTGGCAGGTACCTTCCTATTGTTAATGGCCAGGAAAATCGAACCAGGTTTTCCGGGCAAATTTTGGGTTTTCTTTCGGAAAATTTTTATCTCCGAAAATAGTAACCAAATTTGGTAAGTAGGTTAAAGATATAAAAGGTAAACTATATACCAAAACATAGATTTCCAGGTTAAAAGGAAAGAAAGTTATAAACACTTAATGAAAAAATGTTTTGTTTCAGATCATTTCTATGAAAATTCCCTACCATAACGCACTTGCTGCGTGCAGAGTTTTTTATACTATACGTTAGGTAAAAATACCGAAAAACTAGAGGGAGGAATCACATACAACCTTTCTGCGTCTATATTTCAATTGCCGGACGGCCTTTTTGAAAAACCGCTATAACTGTACTTGCCGAGTTTCGGAATATCTTTTACATCAAAGAGGCAGAGTAAATAGCGAGCTATTAACCAGTGGTGGAGCACAGTTTACAGCCATTTTGCTGTTTATTGCTTTAGAGATATAAATACTTTCAAGGGCGTCTAGTCTGACCGGTTTCTAATATTTTTGATAAGCTTCAGGTTTTCTTTATCTGTGTTCAGGAGTGCGCTGACGCCCTTAAGGGACTAGCCAGGACAAAGAAGGTACAACTTGTGTGGGTTCCGGGACACTGTGGCGTAGCGGGGAATGAGGCGAATAGTCTCGCAAGACTGTGTTCCCGGCGGCCGTTCTGGTGCCCGGAGCCTGCGAAAGGCATAAGTAGAAAGACGGTCTCTGTCGCCTTAGACAGATGGACTGAGAGCCATGGAGAGGCACTACGGGGGTCGGCCGAAGGCTGTATCAGGCGAGGGACTTCATGGAGGGGCCGGACAGAGACAAGCCTGTCTGGCTTCTCGGTAGGAGTCAAACTGCGCCTTGCCACATCCTTGGGGTGCTGAGAGATCGCTGCGCTCTTAGAAGACACCTCACATTGATAGGGGTCGAGACGGATCCCATTTGCCAGGAATGCGGCGAGAATGAAGAGACGTCTTACCACTATCTGTGTGAATGCGAGGCTTTTGTGAGTCTTCGAACAGAACTTTTCGGTTCGAGGACTCTGCAGAGGAGCCAGGTAAGTACCGTCCAATGGAAGACCGTCATGGCGTTTATTTCGAGGTCGAGGCGGTTTGGCGACGGAACCGAGGAAATGTAGAGCATGGTTTCTGGGTTGGTAGAAAGCGCCCATTGTGGCCTACTTGCCTGGCGTTAGCCTTCCCACTACTGCTGCTACTACTACTACTACTACTACTACTACTACTACTACTACTACTACTACTACTACTACTACTACTACTACTACTACTACTACTACTACTACTACTACTACAACTACTACTTCTTTATCCGTGTGATGATTATTATCCCAAATATGTTGAAGAACGCATGACTTGTCTATGTTACCGTATCTTAACTATGCCAGATGTTCCTTAAATCTGGTTTTAATGCTTCTTCTAGTCCGCCCCACCTACTTAAGATTACAATCTTTACAACTTATCTCATAGATACCTGATATTTCAGTGGTTTTATCCTTATCTTTTGCAGAACCTAGCAAGTCTTTTAAATTATTTTTTGTAGAAAAAGGTAGCTTCAAATCAGCTATCTTATAAATTCTGTCGAGACCCTTTGTGATTCGCGGTTCAAATGGCAAGGAGACAAGCTTTTTCTCTATCTTATGTTTTTTGAATGTCATGGATTCGGCTATAATTTTGTTCTGTGTCTATTAATTAATTTCCCGGTAAGCAAACCGAGTATCTGTTATATTTAGCCACGGTCTTAATGTACTCTAATGCTCTGCTATATTTACTTTTACTTAAGAGAAATTGTATTATTCTGTTTACTAAACAATTTAAACCTGCCGTTTTTTGTGTAAAAATAAGATTTGAGTCATTTGGAAGGTAAATTGGAGTGGTAGTTTCCTTCTTGTAGACATAGAATTCAAGAGAGTCATTATTTTGAATAACTGGTACATCTACAAAACGTAGTTAACTTCTAATTCGTAAGTGAATTTTATTAAATCACATTTACTGTCCAGTCTTTTAATTAAATGATCTACTTTGCATATGTATGCGTTAAACACTTCGCAAATATATTCCACATACTAAAACATACTCTAGGAAAATACTCACTTTCATTTTCTAAATTCGATTCAAATCTACTCATGAAAAGGTTCGCGATGAATGGAGAATGGGTTGCTCATTGCCGTGTCTTGGGTTTGTTAAAAAAATCATTGTTAAATTGAAAAATATTTTGTTTTAGACAACGGTTTGTTAAAGTTAAATTTTCTTTGCAAACCTACTCACCAATGTTGTTGAATTTCAACAATTGTTAATCATTTTTGGTAGTGGGTTCTTTTTGAAAATGATTCACGAGGTGTGAAATAGTGTAAAAAGTTGTCACAACCTTATAACAAAATACATAGGAAGACAGTTACAGGTTGCAAATTTCAAAGTCCCCATAAAATATTGTCTCCTAAAAATTCATAAACAGGGAAAATCAATGAGACCTATTATTTCGGCTATAGTTTCTCCGACATATAATCTAGCGAAGTGGCTGTCAAATGAGCTTTAAAGCTTGCCTCTTAAACAAAAAGTTATTCAGTGTCAAATTCACTTGAATCCATTAAAAAAGTTAAAGATGTTAGATTGGTTGAAGGCGAGGTTTTGATGTCATTTGATGTAGCGTATTTTCCAGGGTGCCCACGAAACAAACGCTAACGTATTTAGAAAAGTTGTTGAAATTGAACTACATACGTGAAGAGGTTTGCAAAGAATATTTAACTTTAACAAACCTTTGTATAAAACAAAATATTTTTCAATTTAAGTTTTTTTGAATAAACTTATGGCACGGTAACGGGAAACCCACTCTCTCCATTCATTGAGGACCTTTTCACGAGTAGATTTGAGATGGATTTATAAAATGAAAGTTAGTATTTTCCTATAGTATGTTTTCGTTGTGTGGACGATATTTTTGCCGTGTTTAACACAAAGATATGCAAAGTAGATAAGTTTATTAAAAGACTGAACTGTAAATCTGATTCAATAAAATTCACCGACGAATTTGAAGTTAACAGTAAACCTCATTTTCTAGATGCACTAGTTATTAGAAATAATGACTCTCTTGAATTCGCTGTCGACAGGAAGGAAACTACCATTCTAAATTACATTCCAAATAACTCACATCATATATTTCCAAAAAAAAAGGGCTGGTTTAAATTTATTAGTAAATAGATTAATAAAATGTCCCTTAACTAAAAATAGATATAGATATAGTATAGAATTAGACAGTACGTTAAAAACGTGGCTAAATATAAGGGATATTCGGATTGCTTAGTGGAAAAATTAATTAATACACACAGGACAAAGAAAATGTTAGCGGAGTGCATGACATTCAGCAAATATAAAATAAAGAAAAAAATTGTTTGCCTACTTTTTGAACCGTGTATCACAAGGGGTCTCGAGAGCATTTTTAAGAAAGTCGATTTGCAGCTAACTTTTCCCACAAAATAAAATTAAAAAAATTGTTAGGTAATACGAAAGATAAAGATAAAACCACTGAAATGTCGCGTATCTATGAGATAGGTTGTAAAGATTGTCAATCTTAAATACGTTGGGCAGACTAAGAGAACCATCGAGACTAGATTTCGTGAACAACTGGCACAGCTGAGATACGGTAGTGTAGACAAGTCATGCCTGGCACAACATATTTTGGATAATAACCACCACATTGATAAAGAAAATCTGAAACTTATCAAAAATGTTAGACAGCCAGCGAAGCTAGGTGCGTACGAAAATATTTATATTTCTAAGGCAATAAAAACCATAAGTTCCTCAAACCGAGCGCCACCACTGATTTATAGCCCTTTCTCTGTTTGATATTGATAAAATATTCCGGAACTTGCCAGGTAAAGTTCTAAAGGAAATTCAAAAACCTCATTCGGCAATAAAAATACAATACACAGAAAATTTGTCAGCGATTTAGTGTCCCTTTCGGTATCGGTCTCTACCTAAAACTCAGTATATAAGGTGATGTTTAGTAGTAAGCAGTTTAAAATTTTTCATCATCTGATGACGCTAACCTTGTTAGTGAAACGATCGTCAGGTATTTAAAAAGATGTGTTGTGGTGATTTGGGTTCACCAAGTGTACTTATCAGTGCTCATCGCAGGTTCCAATCTTCACTTAGTCACTTGGCACTTATAAAAAGTAGAATTAAATACTCATATAAATAGTCGCTTTAGCAGTTTACCACACTTCTATCACCGACCACTTTTCTATATTATTAGATCTCCCAGTGAATCCTGAAAAAGAAATTAAAACCGAAAAATTAGGGGTAAAATGTTAAATATATATTATGACAGGGCACGCAGAGAACTAGAGCATATATATTGGGCTAGGATTTGTGGTTCTGAAAGAACTTTCTGCAGGAAACTTTGTGGAGTCTCTTATGTCAATGTTGGAGAGGTGTACTGTTAGAATTAAAATAAAAAACAGGAATAGACCCACGAAATCTTGGATAATACAGGGTATAAGGGACCCTTTATCTGATGCTTGGCAGTAGTCTTAGCTATAGAGTTTATCGTTTAATGGTATATAATTTTTGTCGAATTTTCATAAAAAATCAATAAAGCTAAATATTTCCGTTATTATACAAGATTTGAAAATTTTTTGTATATACTAATTATAGGGTGTCTTGAGCTACATCTTAAAAACATATTTCTACAATCACAAGGTGGCCCATGAGTCGTTGGTGATACAAATTTCTTTTTTTTAAAATCAAACACGCCTTATTGCATTTTCCATCGAAATATAATGCATGCTTGTAAGAAAAGAAATTCTGGATGCAGCAAGTGTGTTATGGTAGCGAATTTTGATCAAATGCTTCATATTTGAATAGCCCAATTTGCTATTAACCTATAAGGTTGACCAAGAAACGAGTTTTTTCGGGAACACTTTAAGTCTACTTTTGGAAATTTTTGTACATTTTCACAAAATAAAGTTATTTTGATGAAACATGGCACATTGTTTTTACTATATAGGTTATACTGGTAACCAAAGTTTATGCCTGATTTCTTAAAAAGAAAACACACATATTTGCTAATAAAAACATTTTAATGAAAATTCACTACCATAACGGACTTGCTGCGTCCAGAGGTTTTTTTCTAGTTTGTGCTCTTGCTAAATTGTGCAATAAATGTACTTTATTTTGTATTTTCTTTTGTTCTTGAAATACGTTATTATATATACATACATATAAAAAGTAGAATTAAATACTCATATAAATAGTCGCTTTAGCAGTTTACCACACTTCTATCACCGACCACTTTTCTATATTATTAGATCTCCCAGTGAATCCTGAAAAAGAAATTAAAACCGAAAAATTAGGGGTAAAATGTTAAATATATATTATGACAGGGCACGCAGAGAACTAGAGCATATAGATTGGGCTAGGATTTGTGGTTCTGAAAGAACTTTCTGCAGGAAACTTTGTGGAGTCTCTTATGTCAATGTTGGAGAGGTGTACTGTTAGAATTAAAATAAAAAACAGGAATAGACCCACGAAATCTTGGATAATACAGGGTATAATTAAGTCGACAAACACAAAAGATCACTTATACCGAACAATGAGACAAAACCCTAGTGATGAAGATAAGAAATTACATTAGAAATGGGTTAAATGAGATCATCAATTGCGCAAAAGCAAACTTTGTCAAAAAGCAAATGTCTGCACCACAATTCATCTAAAAAGCTTTGGGAGACGGTAACTCGGCTAACTAGAAAAGAGAGAAATGATCATTAAATGTGTAATGCTTATAAAGGTAAAAAAAGCTCCTGGATTGGACTCAATCGCTGTGGAGAAAGTCGCGTATGTCCCTGCAGCTCCACTGACTATTTTAATCAACAGGTGCATAGAATTTGATATTTTCCCAGACATTCTAAAGAAGACTGTAATAAAACCACTATTTACAGGAGGAAACAGTGACGAAATGCCTAATTATAGACGGATATCATTATTATCGAATATTGCCAAGGTTCTCGAAAAAATTTTACGTCAAAAAATAACACACTACCTAAAAGAGCATAACATCTTAGCAGAATCGCAGTTTAAATTCAGGAAGGTCTGCCTACACACAATGCATTAAATATCCTAACTACAGGAATTTATTCTGTTCTTGATGAGCGAAGACAAATTATTTGCATCTTTCTAGATGTTGAGAAGGCTTTCGATGCTGTGGATCATAGGACTCTTGTCAGAAAATTAGAGGGTGTCGCTTTTAGGGGTGTTCCGTTGCTTTTAATTAAGGATTATTTATCGTCTAGAAAGCAGTGTACAAAAACTGAAGACAGCTGTATCCATTTTGAAATAGTTGAATTTGGCGTTCCACAGGGTAGAGTTTTGGGCCCTTTGTTATTTAATTTGTATATAAATGATCTATTTAATGTGCTCACAGCTGGTCAAGTCGTTGGTTTTGCAGATGATACTGTAATTTTATATGAAGATTGTTCTAGGCAACGGTTAAAGACCAAAATTGAAGATGACTTTGTGATTATTAAGAGGTGGTTTGATGCCAACGGGCTAACTGTTGGCATGAAGAAGACGAAGTATATTGCATTTGCGTCTTATACGCCACGCTTGCCTTCATTTAATACACTGGAAATATTTTGTAACAACGAATATATCCAAATTGAGGCTGCACAAAAGGTTAGGTATTTGAGGACCATCATAGATCAGCATCTGGGTTGGGATGAACATGTTGGTGTGGTTGTTAGAAAGTTAAGGACCATTTTGTTTAAGTTTAAATACCTGAAAACCTTTCTGACAACGGCCTATCTTAGAGTGGTCTATTCGGCATTGGTTGAACCCCTTCTTACATACGGGATTGTTGTTTGGGGTGCTGCGTCGAAAATTGGATATGATTCAATGGTGGTTCCTGAAACTAGTATATAATAAGTGCTACACTTACCCGTCTCAAGCGTTGTACGCTGAATCAGGAGCTTATGATATTAGGCAACTTTTTTCATTGGCTGTGTTGCCATACGTAAGGAAGTATGATTGCGTGTCTAGAATAGAGCATTCGTACGTAACTAGACTAAATGCAGCAGCGCCCGCTCAAACGAACAGAGCGATTAAGACTGTGGGCCAGCGTAGTTATACTTATATTGGGTCAATAATGTATAATGCTCTTCCAGTCAGTGTCAGAACTTTACCAACTTTGCGTTTTTATGTGAGGATGGTGAAGGCAAGGGTGTCGAAGTCTAGAGACATGATTCACGCTTTATTACACAGATAGGCATTGAACGGGTCGTGGATTTGGTTGGCTGTGTGATGTATGCGTTGTTTTTGCTGTTATTGTTTTGACTGAGCGGATAGTTTCCACATATTTAATTGTGTTAATTTTAAGAGTTTATGTGTTGTTTTTTTATGTGCCCACAAACAAATGTATACTTTCGCGGGTCGTATAGGTGTATATTTCTAGTTTGTGCTCTTGCTAAATTATGCAATAAATGTACTTTATTTTGTATTTTGTGTTTTCTTTTGTTGTTGAAATACACTAATATATATATATATATATATATATATATATATATATATATATATATATATATATATATATATATATATATATATATATATATATATGTATATATATATATATATATATATATATATATATATATATATATATATGTGTGTGTGTGTGTGTGTGTGTGTGTGTGTGTGTGTGTGTGTGTGTATGTATGTATGTATATGTATCACACCGATAACTCAAAAAAGAATAGGCCGATTTTGGTAAAATTTAGTACGTGCCTTCCTTTTGCCAGTGGTTTGGATAAGTTCGTTATCTAGGAAAATAGACCCAGGTTTTCCCAGAAAATCTTGTGTTTTCTTTCGGAAAAAAATTATATATCCGAAAATACCAAATTAAGGGCAACAAAATTTGGTAGGCGTCTTTGTATTATAAAGAGTGATCCACGTACCAAAACTCAGGTCTGTTAGCTTATTGACAAAAAAGTTATAGGCATTTAAAGAAAAAAAATGGGTTTTCCTCAAAACGTCAAAGTCGCGATTTGAAACGTCAAATTAGAAACCTGAAAAAAATACGGGTTATGTAAAGAAAATGTCGCAAGAAGAGTGCTCTGCAAACTCTTAAATTAGAGCTTCAACCGTCATTGTCCTTCATTTTACTAAAATATTTCCAGAAAATTCATTTCAAACAGACCCTTTCTCTGATGCTTTGGCAGTAGTTTTAGTTAAGTCTATGGTTTAGCGGTCTAACGGTTTTCGTAGAAAAAATGGGTTAGTGAGCAGACTGCGACCGAATTTTTTAAAGATTTCTTCAAATAAGTGCAATCTAGGCCCACTAGCATCCATATATGGGTTTAGTTTTAGGTTTTATCTGTTTACACATATACAGGGTGACGCAACTTAACATTACGGTTAAGACACTGATTTTTTAAATAAATTGATCGATTGATTACACAATTAATACATAAGACTTAAATCAATTAAATATCAACGTAAGTGTAATGTAATATAGCACGCAATGTGCAGAGTAAAACTCGAGAAACAGCATGAACAGCTCGCTGAATGCGGGCTGGCTACTTATAACATATCCATTCGGGAATGGTTCGATTGTCTTGTAGAGGTGACCTGGAGTCCAGCTGCCTGAGTTTCTCATGGTTTAGTTTCACTTCACTGCGTCGTTCCCAAGGTGTCCTCTACCATGCCGACTTCAAGGTGCCCTCTGATAATTATGCTGACTCGTATGTCTGTGTTCTTGGAAGGTTACAATGTTGCATAATGGCTTATTGTTGGTGGTCCATTTATGTCTCATTTGTACGGTAAAGCTCAATATAATTGTTATTATACAAGATACGAGAAAAAATTGTATACGTTAATTATAGGGTGTCTTGAGCTGCATCATATAAAATTATTTTGACAATCACAGAATGGCCCATAAGTCGTTGGTGATACTTAGAAAAGAAATTTCGACCATCCCTTATGTTATTGCATTTTTTATGGAAATATGCATCTTTGTGAGAAAAAGAATCGAGACGCAGTAGGTGCGTTTTGGTAGCGAATTTTCAGTAATTGCTTCAAATTTCAATAACTCAATTTGCTATTAACCTAAGGTTCGTTGGCTAGGAAACCAGTTTTCTCGGAAACATTTTAAGTTTATTTTCTGAAAATTTGTGTACATTTTCAGACAATAAGTTATTTTGATAAAATATTGTACATTGTTTCTACTATATAGGGATACCGGTATCCAAATTGATGCCTGCTTGCATTAAAGAGACATATTCGCTATTAGAAGCATTTATATGAAAATTCACTTCCATAACGCACTTGTTGCGTCCAGACTTTTAGTGAATTTTTATTTTAAAAAATTCACTAATAGAGAGGTATCGATGGTGAGACTTTGCAAAATTTGCAATTTTTTCAAATGAGCGCGAACTAGGACCCCTAGAACCCATATCCGGGGTCAGTTTCAATTTTTATATGTTTATATATATATATATATATATATATATATATATATATATATATATATATATATATATATATATATATATATATATATATATATATATATATATATCTCCGTCTGATAACTCAAAAAATAATTAACCGATTTCAATGAAACTCGGCAAGTGCTTCTCTTTTATTAATGGCTTGGATGAATTCGTTAGCCAGGAAAATCGAAAGGGGTTTTCCGGAAAAAATTTCAGTTTTCTTTCAAAAAAAATTTTTTCTCCGAAAATAACAAAGCTGTTTTAACGAAATTTACTGTATATTTTGCCTTGGGAGAGTCCTTACTACGTACCAAAACTCAACTTTGTAAGTTTATAGAAAATTGAGTTATTCAAATTTAAAAAAAAAATCGAAAAAAAATTTTTCTACGAAAATTACAAAGTTAGTTTAATGAAATTTGGTGAATATCTTGCCCTAGGAAAGGCCTTACTATATACCAAAATTAAACTTCTAAGTTTATAGAAAATTGAGTTATTCATATTTGAAGCATTTAATAAAAATTCACTACCATTACGCACTTGCTGCGTCCCGAGATTTTTTATCCTTCCTTTTATCCACTATTTTATTGTAGGATGCATTAGTAAACTGATTTAAATGTTCAACTTCCCTAACTGTTAAAATTACTATTTGGATTAATAATAAATCTTATACCTGGTTAACGGAGTTTTTGTATAATCCTCAAGTTACATCATCATTGCAGAAATGATTTTGTCGATCATGAGTTACTCCTATATCTTCGATAACTCAAATTAACATAATAAATATTATCTTCCATCTCTTTCAACCAGCTGCACACACATAGACAATTGATCTATGTGAAACTATTTTCATTCATAAGGCAGCGTGAGTATATTCAAATCGCCTTCGGCCTATAACAAGATCAAGGCCAGCCATATATTTGTAGAAGAAACAGGACGTAAACCAACGGTTTTTAAATAATACGCACGATTTGACTTTTAATGGTATCCTAAGGTAGCTGCCTTTAATTCTCTGTAATTTGGTAACAGGTCTTCAACCCAAAAGCGAGTCGACACAGTTGTGCGACTGGTAAACGATCCCCGAAGGCATATAGGTAATAACATCAAACATACCACCAGACAGAACTGACACGTCGTGGGACTCTTGATTGTGTAGAGAATGGGCCATGTCTCCGTCCCAGGTGCTTTGTTACAACTTACGATCATTGTCTTTAGCATTACACTACGCGTATGTCTGAGAACAATAAGTTACATACAGCTAAACTTATTGAACCAGCCGGGAAATTACACTGGAGCTTGTATAAAGCCTTTATTTTAGCAGCGTTTCCAGAAATGGGTTTATTACGGTATTGGTTCTTCACCCACAGCACAGAACATTATTAAGTCACATGAAAACATTTTAGCGAATTTTTTTTTAATTCGCTTATGAAGAGATCTGTGTTAATATATATATATATATATATATATATATATATATATATATATATATATATATATATATATATATATATATATATATATATATATATATATATATATATATATATATATATATATATATATATATATCCGACCGATAACTCAAAAAATAATGGACCAATCTTGATCAAATTTGGCCAGTACTTTCATTTTGCAAGTGGCTTGGATAAGTTCGTTAGCCAGGAAAATCGGACCAGGTTTTCCCGGAAAATTTTGTGTTTTCCTTCTAAAAAAATTCATATCTCCGGAATTAACAAAGTAAGGGCAACCAAATTTGACACGCATGTTTGTATTATAAAGAGTCAACTCTGTACCAAAATTTAGGTCTCTAGCTTTAAAGACAAAGAAGCTATGGGCAGTTAAAGAAACAAATTTTGGAGTTTTCCTCAAAACGTCAAACTCGCAATTTTAAACGTCAAAATTGGCAATGTTTAGGCAAAGAACGTGAAACAAATACGGATTTTGAAAAGAAAAGGTTGCAAGAAGAGTGTTCTGAAAACCCTTAAGTTTCAGATACAACCATCATTGTCCTTCATTTTACTAAAATGTTTACAGAAAATTCATTTCAAATATACCCTTTCTCTGATGTTTTGGCTGTCGGTTTAGTTAAGTTGATGCTTTCGATGTAGGTTTAGTGAAGTTTATGTTTTAACCAAATACTATATAATGACAATACGGGACACTCATATGCTTTAGCATTGGTGAAATTTGTGACAAGTACACTAGCGCCACCTCGCGTGAAGTACTGACAACTGGGCGGGTAATTTGAATTGTATATTTACCTGCATATCCTTAATTTAGACAATTGGTTTATTATAGATGAATATAAAAACTTGTACATGACAAAACAGTGAAAATTATCTGCTTATATAGTTATACCTAAATAGAATTTGTATCAACAATCAGCTTGATACCTAAATGAATTCAGCATGAATAATTCTGCAAATTTCTCTTACCCATAATCATAATTTAAAGTACTACATTAAAACCGTCGTTAAACTACTATTTCAAGGGTAGATATAGGAATATACTGAAAGCTTTTTCTGAGGATGTTAAGTTACAATCTGTACTTTCCTATAAATAATTGTTCTAGGTATAAATGGTAGCACAGTACTCAATTTGCTATATCTCGACATGAAAACTGTCTTATTAATCTAATATTTTAAAATATATAACTGATATACTTAGTACATAATCAAGAAATTGTACAGATGAAAGGTGAGACTAATTCTTACTTCCGTGAATAAATATATTATAGGGCTGAATCTGCTATTTCTACTTCTCTTTGAAAACTTGTCTTGTGAAGATAATTAATAGCCTTTACCAAGTAAAATAATTGTAAATGTGAAAAAATGTGACAATTTATGCCATACTGAAATAAAAAAGGACACAGAAGCAAATAGAAAAACAGTTTTCTTATACCATTTATTATTAATGCAAAACTTTGTATGCCTTCATATTTTTTTATGCACTGGAAGACAAGTTATGATTGAAGCATTTCAACCATCCGTTTACGAAGTTTATCTATAAATAGGTACATGATGGTAAATATTACACAATAAATTATCTTCTGCGAACTGTGCATATTGGCATAACAGTGATTCTGAATGTGTCTTCTGCTTCAAATCATATTCACGTTTCGCCATCCTTTGGAAACCTATGAAATACCTTTGATAGATTTGGCACGTTATAACTCGAACAATTATAGATTGCACACACCCAACCACTAACATTCATTGTAAAAAACACAGCTCAAACTTAATCATACACATTTAAACACCAGCAATTGCTAGTGTTAAACGTTCTCGAACGACGTAACATCAGTACTACCCGCTAGGGGCGCTGATATTTTTGTAACACGAAATCAGCCGGAGTGTCTTGTATTGTCATTATATAGTATTTGGTTTAACGGTCTATAATTGTTTTTAAGCTAATTTTCGTAGAACAAATTCGTTAATGCATTTTTGCATGTTTTATCGAAATATGATGCGTTTGTAAGAAAAAAATCTGAACGCAGTAAGTGCGTTTTGGTAGCGAATTTTCGGTAAATTTGCAGTTTAGCTCCCGAACGCTTTTCAAAAACTGTTTTCAGAAACCTGCCTAACCCCCCCCCCTGGATTAACAAACCCCAAGAAAAATTTCTTGTTCACACCTCCCAAGTAAGTTACAAGACCAGGAGTGAGTAGGGGTGTATAGTTTTTTTTAAGCTAATTTTCGCACAACAAATTCGTTAATGCATTTTTGCATTTTTTATCGAAATATGATGCGTTTGTAAAAATCTGGACGCAGTAAGTGCGTTTTGGTAGCGAATTTTCAGTAAATTTGCAGTTTAGCTCCAGAACGCTTTTCAAAAAACTATTTTCTGAAACCTGCCTAACCCCCCTCCTGGATCCACAAACCCCAAGAAAAATTTCTTGTTCACACCCCCCAAGGAAGTTACGGGACCATTTGCAGTTTAGCTCCCGAACGCTTTTCAAAAAACTGTTTTCAGAACTGCCTAGGCTCCCCCTTGGATCCAAAAACCACAAGAAAAATTTCTTGTTCACACTCTCCAAGGAAGTTACGGGACCAGGAGTGAGTAGGGGTGTATAATTTTTTTGTAGCTAATTTTCGTAGAACAAATTCGTTAATGCATTTTTGCATTTTTTTATCGAAATATGATGTGTTTGTGAAAAAAAATTTGGACGCAGTAAGTGCGTTTTGGTAGCGAATTTTCGGTAAATTTGCAGTTTAGCTCCCGAACGCTTTTCAAAAAACTGTTTTCAGAAACCTGCCTAGACCCCCCCCTGGATCCACAAACCCCAAGATCAATTTCTTGTTCACACCCCCCAAGGAAGTTACGGGACCAGGAGTGAGTAGGGGTGCTGGGCGGGGTAGGTAGTAAAAAGGAAATATGAGCAGAAAATTGGAATAAAACGGACTTCAAAGCTGTCTTTTTCACATCTTGAAGCCATATCCCCCTTAAACCCTGCCTACCCCGCACAGCACCCCTATCCCCCCAGGTGCCGTAACTTCCTTGACGGGTAGGAACAAGACATTTTTCTTGTGGTTTATGCAGCGAGGGTGGTTGTATGCATGCGAGGGGGAAGGAAAATCCCCACGATGAAGGAGCCGTCCTCCAACCCCTGCCACAAGTCGAACCGGTGGGTCCTGGTTCGTCGTATGCAATCCCCCCCCCCACCTCGTGTTCATATAACCATCCTCGTTGCATAAACCACAAGAGAAACTTCTTGTTCATACCCCCCAAGGAAGTTACGTGGCCTGTGGCAAATAGGGGTGCTGTGCGGGGTAGGCAGGGTTTAATGGGGATATGGCTTCAAATAGACAGCTTTCAAGCAGTTTTTGTATATTTTCAAACCATAATTGTTTCCACTACATAGGCTATACTGATAATCAGATTGATGCCTGCTCGCATTTGCTCTTAAAAACATTTTTATGGAAATTCACTTCCATAACACATTTGCCGCATCCAGACTTTTGAAAAAAATATATATATTTTCAAACAATCAATTTATTTCGATGAAATATGGTACATTGTTTCTACTATATAGGCAACCAAGTTTGATGCCTGCTTTCATCAAAGAAAGACATTTGCTATTAAAAATATTTTAAAGAAAATTCGCTACCATAACGCACTTGCTGCGTCCAGAGATTTTTAGTGAATTTTCGTAGAAAAAATTCACTAATGGGGAGATCTCGACTTTTGAATTTTAAAAAAATTTTTGCAAATGAGCGCGATCTAGGACCGCTAGAACCCATATCCGGGGTCAGTTTCAATTTTTATATGTTTATATATATATATATATATATATATATATATATATATATATATATATATATATATATATATATATATATATATATATATATATATATATGTATCACACCGATAACTCAAAAAATAATAGGCCTATTTTGATAAAATTTGGCATGTACCTTTCTTTTGTAAATGGCTTGGATAAGTTCGTTAGTCAGGAAAATCGGATGAGGTTTTCCGGGAAAATTTTGAGTTTTCATTCGAAAAAAATTGCTATCTCAAAAAGTAATTAGCCGATTTTAATAAAATGTGGCATGTACCTTCCTTTTATAAATGGCTTTGACAAGTTCGTTAGTCAAGAAAATCGGATGAGGTTTTCCGGGAAAATTTTGAGTTTTCATTCGAAAAAAATTCTTATCTCAAAAAGTAATAAGCCGATTTAAATAAAATTTGGCATGTACCTTCCTTTTGTAAATGGATTTGACAAGTTTGTTAGTCAGGAAAATCGGACGAGATTTTCTGGGAAAATTTTGAGTTTTCATTCGAAAAAATTTTGTATCTCAAAGAATAATGGGCAGATTTTGATATAATTTGGCACGTACCTTCCTTTTGTAAATGGCTTTGATAAGTTCGTTAATCAGAAAAATCGGACGAGGTTTTCAGAAAACATTTTGAGTTTTTATTTGAAAAAAATTTTTATCTTAAAAAATAAAAAATCTATGATAACCAAATTTGGTAGGTAGCTTTACGATATAAAAAGTAAACTATACACCAAAATTTAGATTTCTATGTTACAAGAAAACAAAGTTATAATAAAATATTTTGTGCAAGATCATTTCTATGAAAATTCACTACCATAACGCACTTGCTGTGTCCAGGCTTTTTAAATCATTAATTGATACCTAGTTTGGCTTTATTTTTAAAACAATAATGAAAGATTTGCGTTTACATGCATGGTATGTATTCCAGGATTCTTTATATAATATCGAATTACCTAGTTATGGGTGCCATAATGTAGGCAGTGAGGAGGATCATAATTTAATTTGAGTGAGTCACAGCGATACTTTGAGTACTACTATAAGATTTTTTCGTAAAAATTAACCCCAACAAGTTTGAAAGTGAAAACAAATTAGTAAAGCGTTTAAAAGTCATTAAATTTAATAAAACTTGTGGTTGTCCAGTGGTCGAAATTCGACCGTAATTCATTTAAGTTTTAAGTTTGAACGTTATTGATGTTGTTTTCTCATAGAGTATACAGATGTATATTGTGCAAGCACTATTTCACTAATATACAGTGTGAAAAACACTTATGGAATAAAATTCATTATTCAGCAAAAAATAGTTTTTGTGGAAAACGCTGAGACACGTGAAGTTTAATTTGTTGAACATTATCTTATAATCATAGTTAAAAAAAATTAACTCCCACCAGTTTATCCAATATTTTTTTTTAATAGCAAGTCATTTTTTCATGACAATTCAATAGATCTCATTTTTCTGAATGCGGAGATACCCCATATGTATGGTCTAATATTACAGTTTTCAATACAGGTGGAAATTTAATACCGAAATATTAAAACTAAACAGTTTACCCTGAAATTCAAATTTCGAAAATAAACTTAATAAATACGTACCTTTCTTATAATAAATGTTCAAAATGTTCTCCATTCACTTGCACAGAGCGAAATAATCTGCTCTGGGATTCTTCACCGACTCTTATCTTAAATTTATTATCTTGTCTTTTATCTAAAACGTACTTGGTATCATTAATCGTGTCTTATTAACTACCAATTTTTGCAGTGTGAAAGGTAAAATTTAACAGTTCTGTTTTATTTTGTGGTGTACTGTGTTGCATGCACGGTCTCCTAATAAATTAGTCGTAATTTTGTTCCGATAATTTCAATTAATTTTTGGTCTAATAATGCGATACTTAACTGAAACTCTCCGAACGAAAATATTAATGATGCTGGGGTATGGTGATATGTGTAGAACACAGGCACAAGTTGTTAACCTATTTAATGAAAAACATTCAGATTTGCCCCCACTAACCCAGGGAACTGTGTCTAATATACATTCACAGTTTCGTGATTATGGACACGTTAAACCACTACCTACGAGACCCAAGTTTGTTGAAGAAGGTGTAAAACTCAATATTTTATTGGCTTTTCAAGAAGAACCAACAACTTCTACCCGTCAAGTTGCACGTGAAAATTATGTTAGTCAATCAACAGTGTTAAGGTGTCTGAAAAACGAAAAAATGCATCCCTATAAACTACAACACGTTCAAGAGTTGATTGACGGTGAGTCTGATAGAAGACTGCAATTTTGTGAACAAGTGCTGGACATGTTACATAGAAATGTTATTTCTTCTGCTGACGTTCTGTTTTACGATGAAGCAACATTTCTTTTGAATGGCGATGTAAACAGGCAAAATTGCAGATACTGCGCTGCCGAAAACCCCCACTGGATGCGACAAACACACACTCTGCGTCCTCAGAAGTTGAACGTTTGGGCTGGTATCTTTGGTGATCACGTAGTTGGGCATATTTTAATAGAAAATCTAAACAGTCCAAGATATTTAGAAATGCTAAGAGAACAGGTTGTCCCAGTGTTAGCAGAATTGTATCCAAATGTAATGGAACCTAATATTTCCCATGAAAGGATATGGTTTCAACAAGCCGGTGCACCGATCCACTTAGTATTGAGTATTTACATGAAGTCTTTCCACAAAGATGGATCAGACGAAGAGGTAGAGGTACATGGGTAGATTGTTACATCATTTGAAAGCTCTTTCTTTCTGAATTCAGCACACTAATTTTTTTGGAAGTTTTATCAACTCGTTTAAAAATTATTCACCGTTGAAGATGCAAAAACGCATTTCACTCATTCCGATAAGAAATGTGCTGATAGTCAATGTTTTGTTGGTTTGTAAACAAGAAATTGACTATCAGAACATTTCTTATCGGAATGAGAGAAATGCGGTTTATTATTTCAGTTTATCGGTCCGTTTGATACTTGATAGTATTACCGAAAATTAATTTAACAATGGTGGATTCTGTAGAAGAAAGAGTTGAAATAATTACTCTTTTTTCATAAACAATGACTGTGCCAACCGTACCGCAAATTTGTTTAATGAACGACATCGAACAGACATGTTAACAGAAAATACATTTGGAGTTAGTTGCAAAATTTCGACAAAGTGGTTCAGTAGCCAACAAAAAAATGTGATCCTGAACGTGAATTTCCGGTTAGAAATGAGACTACTGAGATTGAAGTTTTAGGACAAATTGCTGCAGACCCACCTTTGATCACGAGAAAATTGGCAACTGTTTCAAACATCAAAAGAAGAACCATTCAGCGAATATTGAAGCATCATAAATTTCACCCGTATCTTGCACAACAACAGAATGAAGATGATGTTGATCGGCGGCTGGAGTTTTGTGAAGTTATGACTGCACGAATAGGTGATAACGGGAACTTTCTGTTCAATATCTGTTTTTCAGACGAGTGTACGTTTTTATTAAACTCTACAGTCAATCGTCATAATTGTCGTTATTAGGCAGATAATAATCCAAGAAATTTTCACGAAGTCCACACACAAACTCCACAGAAATTGAATGTCTGGACTGGCATTTTTGGAGACCGTTTAATCGGACCAATTTTTCTTGATGGCAATTTGAGTGGCAAAACGTATTTGGAGTTACTAGAAGATATCGCTTACCCTCTACTAATTGACATTGTTGAAAATGATGATCGCTATCAAGAAAATCAATTAGTGTTCAACAAGATGGAGCTCCTCCGCATGTTCCACAACGTCTTAGGGAGTTTTTGAACAGAGAGTTTCCAGGACAATGGATTAGGCGTAGAGGTGCTATCGAGTGGACCCCTAGATCACCGTATTTAGCTCATTTATACTTCTTTCTATGGGGCCATTTAAAAAGTAGAATCTTCGCAACAGAACCGGAGTCTCTGGAAGAATTACGATGACGCCTTGTTGAAGAATGCCGTCTAATAACTCCACAAATGCTCCAAAATATCAGAGCTCGTTTTGACCAAAATTTGTACTTTTGTATGGAAGCTGGTGGTCAACAATTTGAACACTTACTTAACTGAATAAACATTTTTGAACGTTTGGTTTTGTTTTTTAGTTTTTTTTTTAACGAAAAATTGACTAATTAGTGCATTTCTTATCACAATGTATGAAATACGTTCTTGCAACTCCAACTGTGAATAATTTTTAAACGAGTTGATAAAACTTTAATATATTGAAAATAAATAAAAATTTGTTTGCTGAATTCAGAAAAGAAAGAGCCTCCAAATGATGTAACACTCGAACCATGTTCCCTATTTAAAATATAAGGATTGTTATCACCACCCTTAAGGGGTTAATGTGACAAAGTTGAGTTTGATGTGAAAACATGTCCCCCTCAATATTAAAAATGACGTGTTACAACGTTTCTAAAAAAAATATCTGGACGCAAATCGTTCTGTTTCGTTTTCAATGCGCCAGCCTATATATATATATATATATATATATATATATATATATATATATATATATATATATATATATATATATATATATATAATAAACATATAAAAATTCAGACTGAGTTTGCGCTCATTTGAATATATTTTTTCTAAATTTAAAAGTCGAGATCTCCTTCATTAGTAATTTGCTAAAGAAAATTCATATAATATGTAATATAAGCATATGAAAATTCGCTTCTATTGCGAATTGGCTGTGTAACGATTTTTTCTCGAATAACTTAAAACGATCTTGATTTCCCAACGAATTTAAAATTTTGTAAATTCGATAGAACTTGTAGCAATTGAATTAATATCTCAGGTTTTACGATTTCTAATAAGATAGCGATGATAAGCATTATATTTGAGACACGAAATACACCCTTTACTATTTGTAGATGCAATAAATTGTAACTTTACTGATTTGATTGATTTAAGAACTTTTTAACACCAAGAGCAATAATGTCATGTCGCCTAACAAGAGACTAATTAAAATCTAACAGCGACAGTTCACAACAGTCACAAATTAAGCTGTAACGTCTCCTTAATCGGATTACCATCTAATCCCTAATTTGATATACGAATAAGAAAATCCTGGATCCAGAGGACAACTATCGTAATGCATAATAAATCTCACCGGCTCCTACGAGAATGAGTGTAAATCTCATTTGGTGGGGAGCGTGTTCAGAAGCTCGACTTCTCATATATCTTATGGTGCTGTGCGTGGAACTGTATGTATATGGGACAGTGCTCTCTTGCAACCCAGGCCAAAACACCGAAGGACCGGTCACATCGGTATCGGTGTGTGTCTCGCCGCTCAGCTTTCGATAAGGTAGTCGAGCCCGCTATGTTCCTGTCTAAATCGTGAGCGTTCAGTGTTTGTTTACTTCCTTATCGGAACCTCGTTAATAACGCAACTGTTTCCACGGTGCACCTATCAGTGACATACCGAATATTGCATCTGCATATTAATTTGTGTTTATGTTGATTTACATGTGTGTGCTCAATGCGCCCAGTGTATTGATAATATTCAAAATTTCAACAGTTTAAGATTAAAATTAAGTTTTTTGTGTATTGTGTGTAATATTCAGTAATTGAAAACCGGCAACTAGGTGAGTTTTCCTTTGATAACGTGTCATTAATCATAAAAATTAATTGTGTTCTTGTGTAATTATCAAACAATTTGCATGATGTTTTAGTTAAATTTTAAAACAAGGATTTAAAACCATTTTAAACAAAACTGTCATACGGAGATACCTTTTACTACTGCGATAAATATTATCAGTTTTAAAAATAAAAATACATCAGTGCACATTTTATGTCTTATCGGGTACACGTTACGATAACAAAAAGTATAAAAAAGCTATGAGTATTCAACATCAAACATAGAAGATGTGTCATTTAAAAGGAAAACAACAAATTATTTGTATTGTGATACAGCTATAGAAATTTTTAAATATTTATGTTAAAACTACCAGTACAAAACCTCTTTCCGACTAAAGTAAGAGATTTGGAAGATTGAAATGAAATCTATCTAACAGTAAGAGAAAAAACTCTGGACGCAGCAAGTGCGTTATGGAAGTGAATTTTTATAAAAATGTCTAATCGCTCTAATGCGAGCAGGCATCAATTGGGTTACCGGTATAACCTATATAGTAGGAACAATGTACCATATTTTATCAAAAAAATTATTTGAAAATGTACAAAAATTTTCCAGAAATAAACTTTAAATGTTTCTGAGAAAACTGGTCTCCTAGCCAATGAACCTTAGGTTAATAGCAAATTGAGTTATTGAAATTTGAAACATTTAATGAAAATTCGCAACCAAATCGCCCTTGCTGCGTTCATACAAAAATTTTCCGAAAATACAGTTAAATGTTGATTTCCTAACTAACAAAACTTACGTTAATAGCAAATTAGTTATTGAAATTTGGAGGATTTAATGAAAATTTGCTACCAAAACGCACTTACTGCGTACAGATTTTTTCTTACAAACATGAATCATAATTCGATAAAAAATGCTAAAATGCAGTAACGAATTTGTTCTACGAAAATTAGCTAAAAATTATAGACCGTTAAACCATAAACTTTACTAAACCTACAGCTAAAGCATCAACCTAACTAAACCGACAGCCAAAGCATCAGATGAATTTTCTGTAAATATTTTAGTAAAATGAAGGGCAATGACGGTTGAATCTGAAACTTAAAGGTTCGCAGAACACTCTTCTTGCAACATTTTCTTTTCACAATCCGTATTTGTTTCACGTTCTTTGCCTAAACATTGCCAATTTTGTCATTTTAAATTGCGAGTTTGACGTTTTAAATTGCGAGTTTGACGTTTTGAGGATAACACCAAAATTTGTTGCTTTAGCTGCCCGTAATTTTTTGGCCTTAAACTTAGAGACCTAAGTTTTGGTACATGGTTCTCCCTTTATAATACAAATACGCTTAACAAATTTGGTTGCCCTCACTTTGTTATTTCTGGAAATATGAATTTTTTTAGAAAGAAAACATAACATTTTCCGGGAAAACCTGGTCCGATTTTCCTGGCTAACGAATATATCCAGGCCACTTTCAAAAGGAAGGTACTAACCAAATTTGATCAAGATCGGTATATAATTTTTTGAGTTATCGGTACGATATATATATATATATATATATATATATATATATATATATATATATATATATATATATATATATATAAACACGGATCTCCCCATTAGTGAATTTTTTACAGAAAATTCACTAAAAAAAGAAAATTTGAATCAACCATTAACCGATAAACTGTATAGCCAACACTACTGCCAAAGCATCAGAGGAAGGGTCTATTTGAAATGAATTTTCTGGGAATATTTTAGTAAAATGAAGCACAATGACGATTGAAACTAAGACTTCAGGCTTTGTAAAAGATTATTCTTGAGACATTTTCCTTCCATAGCTCATTATAGTTTTAGGTTCATTGCCTAAATATTACCAATTTTGACGTTTAAAATCGCGACCTTGGACGTTTTGAGGAAAACCCAAATTTATTTTTCTTTAAATGCCTGTCCTATAACCTACAGAGCTAAAGTTTGGTAGGTAACTTACCTATAATGATATAAACCCGCGTAGGAAAATTAGTTGCCCTTACTTTGTTAATTCCGGAGATATAAATTTTTTTCGATTTTTTTCGAAAGAAAACACAAAATTTTTCGGTAAAACATCGGCGGATTTTCCTGGCTAACAAACTTATCCAAGCCACTTGCGAAAGGAAGGTACTCACCAAGTTTTATCAAAATCGGTCCATTATTTTTTAAGTTATAGGTGTGACATATATATATGTATATATATATATATATATATATATATATATATATATATATATATATATATATATATATATATATATATATATATATATATATGTCTAAAACCGACCTCAGATTTGAGTTCCAGGGGTCCTAAATAGCGCTCATTTGAAGAAATTTTTTCAAAATTCAAAAACTCACTACTGGGGAGATCCACAGAACTATATTTTTTAGCATACGAACAGGTGATTTTGCAGATTGCTTCACGGTCATTTTTCTAGTTTTTAAAAAGCATACTAAGACCCACCACTGTATGCATAACCCACAAAAGAAACCTTGTAGTTGTAACCCCCAATGAAGCTACGGGACACGGTGCGAATAGGGGGCTGGGCGGGGATGAATTCAAAGAAAATATAGATGCAAAGTGTGAAAAAAGCAGCTTAGAGAAGCCTAAGGGAAACAGTCAACCCGTAATAAACCCTATTTTCCCGCTTCTGAGCCATCCCTTTAACCTACACTTTGCTTCTCTCAAGAGCCCCGTTCTCTCAATGAAAAAGCTAGGGGAAGAGAAAACCACATTGCATGCACCGCCGCGGAAATAATGGGGCAGATTTCTAGGAAAACGAGTGTTAGACTCAGGGGTGAGTATGGTCTTTGGTCAATGTTGTGGGAAGCTGGTTCGGGTTTTCTCCTTCCATTCGATTTCTGCTGAGGTGCATTGTATTATGATTTCCCTTTTAATAGCCTTTTAATAAGATGAGTGGCCGGTGGTTGGGGGGCGAGGGCAGTTGGCAGGGTTATTTCCTTGGACTTCCGTAAGCTGCTTTTTCATATTTTACATTTATATTTCCTTTTAATTTTCCTTTCCGCTCAGCACCCCTATTTGCTTCAGTTCTCTTAACTTTCTGACGGGTTTAAACCACAACATTTCTCTTGTGGTTTATGCATGCAGATATGATTCCAATCTAAACATGTTTTTGCAGAAAAATTCAGGAACCTGATCTTGAAATAATCCGCAAAATTACCGATGTACCCTTAACAGTTACCTACCAACTTTGTTCAACGATTCTCCCCTTCTGAATATATGTACTAAATTCAAAGAATGAATTTCCTCATTAACACACTAAATGTCGCCATCAGCTTCGCTGCAGATGCTGGCGTCTTTGCTTCTTTGGGTGGTGGCGATCTTTGTACAGAGATTGCATTGCCTCTTGTTGTTTTGTTTATATTGTATTGTTTCTCTCACCGGTGGCCTCCAAATTTCTTTCTTTAAGTCCCTATAACTTTTTTCTTTTCACTTAGAATTTTAAATTTCGGTATATAGTATACCTTTTATAGTATAAATATGCGAACTAAGTTTGGTTTCCATAACTTTTCCGTGACACAATATATATATATATATATATATATATATATATATATATATATATATATATATATATATATATATATATATACAGGCTGGTCCTCCGGGAGGTCCCACGATCGATTGTGGGAAAACTATCAATAGGAAAAACCTGAAAATTGGATATTACACTAAAGTCGTTGGGGGCCACAGGTTAAAAATATTTTCAAGATGGCGGCACTTCCGGGTATACCGGAAGTAGATGTCAATTCGCTTATTTTAAATGGAGCATCCTATATTTTATTGCAGTTTCGGATTTTATAATACACTCTGAACACTTTTTGTAAATAATGTTCTTTACCTATCTTCAACCGTCCAGAAGATATTTAGACTTTAAGATAAAATTTGACATTTATGGCCAGTCATAAAGATACCGATATTTTTATAAGAACATATTTCGTTATGATTTTTAGAATTCTTCTGAAAGATATTTCACTTCATCTATTTCCACATCGAGACTAACGATAGAGTATACAAAGTGTCCAAAAAAAAATTCTTGAATTTTGCAATGAGACATTGCAAAAATCTCGCGATTTTCAAATTGGAACCCCCTTTTTTTATAACACTATCGTGTTAAGCTCAGAAAATCACTGATACTTTGTATGTAAATACCTATACCTAAATCAAACGGTTTTCATTTAATTTTGAAAAAACTCATTTCAAAGCATGATATTTTGATAAATTTCCTACCATAGGCGTTAGCCATGGAAAATAAATTGCCGAGTGTGTTTCTATGGAAACTTCAACAGTTTGTTGATTAACTAGCTAATAATGGCACGGTTAAATTACACACAGGAAGATTATTTAAATTTATTTACTGTTTAAGGAGAATGTAATAAAGTAATTTCGCGAACGTGTGATACATTTGCTGATAGATATCCAGATAAAGAGAAACCGTCACGTAAAACCGTCAAACGAATAGTAGACAATTTCAAAACTGCGGATCTGTCAAGAAAATGTTGCAGAGGGCTAAACTCGTTATTGACAACGAACAAATTGAGACAGCAAGCAGATATTTTGCCGCATACCCTACAAAGTCAACGAGGCAAGTAGCACTGGAGTTAGTATTGTCAAAAACATCCGTTCTGCGAAGTTTACGAAAAGATAAGTTCCATCCTTATGCTTGTTCAGTTGTGCAACATTTAAAGGAAACTGATTTTTCAAGAAAGGTTGAATTCTGTGAATTTATTTTAATGCAATTCCAAGAAAAAGAGCTGTTTTTAGATAACATCATATGGACGAATTCAGCAACATTTTCAAAGAATGGACTTTTCAATCGTCGTAATTCTCACTATTGGAGTGACACCAATGTTCATCCTTCTAGGGAAGGACATTTTGAAGAAAGCTGGCAGTTTAATGTTTATTGTGCTATAAGGAATGACGGCGTTGTTGCCCTAGAAATGTACGACGATAATTTGAATGGTGACAATTAATCCGAAATTCATAAAATACTTTATTTATTTACTTGTAGGTGAGCGTTAGTTAGAAATTTTGCAAAATTTGGAAGTAACTTATTTGGGCAACCTTTCATTGAATGAATATAGGCGAATATTTTACCAACATGATGGGGCCCCTCCTCATAATAGTCACCTGGTTAACAATCTTTTACAATCTCTATTTGCTGACCAATGGATTGCCAACAATGGGCCACACCTTTGGCCGCCTCAATCGCCTGACTTATCTGTTCTCGATTTTTTTATATGGGGTACTATAAAAAATAAAATCTACAAAACTGCAGTTTCTAATAAAGAAGATTGCATGCAGCGGATTAAATAAGAAGGGCCACACTTGAGGAATTGACACGTAAGTGTGAAAAATGTCTTCACGCCAGAGGTCGTCAATTTGAACACTTAGGACGTTAATTTTTGTTTCATTTATTCAGTCCATGTTGTGTGTGAATTGTTTTTTTAATTTTTTATTATCTGTTTGATGGGTTTATATAAGGTTATAAAAATTGCTGTCTCGATTTGTTCGTTGTCAACAACGGGTTTAGCCCCCTGCACCTTTTTCTTGACAGATCCGCAGTTTTTGAAATTGTCTACTATTCGTTTGACGGTTTCTGTTTATCTGGATATCTATCAGCAAATGTATCACACGCTCGCGAAATTACTTTATTACATTGTCCATAAATAGTAAATAAAATTTAAATAATCTTCGTTTGTGTCGTTTAACCGTGCCATTATTAGCTAGTTAATCAACAAACTGTCAAAGTTTCCATAGAAACACACTCGGCAATTTATTTTCCATGGCTAACGCCTATGGTAGGAAATTTATCAAATTATCAGGCTTTGAAATGAGTTTTTTCAAAATTAAATGAAAACCGTTTGATTTAGGTATAGGTAATTACATACAAAGTATCAGTGATTTTTTGAGCTTAACACGATAGTGTTATAAAAAAAGGGTGTTCCAATTTGAAAATCGCGAGATTTTTGCAATTTCTTATTGCAAAATTCAAGAATTTTTTTGGACACTCTGTATACTCTATCGTTAGTCTCGATGTGGAAATAGATGAAGTGAAATATCTTTCAGAAAAATTCTAAAAATCATAACGAAATATGTTCTTATTATAAAAATATCGGTATCTTTATGACTGGCCATAAATATCAAATTTTCTTTAAAGTCTAAATATCTTCTGGACGGTTGAAGATAGGTATAGAACATTATTTACAAAAAGTGTTCAGAGTGTATTATAAAATCCGAAACTGCAATAAAATATAGGGTGTTCCATTTAAAATAAGCGAATTGATATCTACTTCCGGTATAACCGGAAGTGCCGCCATCTTGAAAATATTTTTAACCTGTGGCCCCCAATGACTTTAGTGTAATATCCAATTTTCAGGTTTTTCCTATTAATAGTTTTCCCGCAATCGATCGTGGGACCTCCCGGAGGACCAGCCTGTATATATATATATATATATATATATATATATATATATATATATATATATATATATATATATATATATATATATATCCAGTAAATCGCACTCGGTAGCATAAACTTTTGATTTTAAATGCCCCCACAAAAGAGTCTAAAGGGGCCAGGTCTGGAGAGCGGGATGGCCCATTTACAACACCTCCTCGACCTATCTATTGACCGGGAAAGTGTTTATCCAAGAACCACCTAACAGTACCGGCATAATGCGGTGGAGCATCATCTTGTTGGGAGAAAAATGTTGTTCCGAGTATGTCTCATCGTTCTCAACAATGGCAATTACCATAGAGTAAACCAAGTCTTGCAATATTTCCTAATACCGTTCTCCTGGCAAAGTGCCGGCTATGACGATTGACCCAACGATGCGATCACTAAAAATACCCGCCCCAACATTGATTTTTTTGTGGAGTTTGAGTGTGGACTTCATGGAAAACAAGAGGGTTTTCAGAACTTTATGACGATTTACAGTGCCATTTAGAAAGAAAGAACTTTCGTCCGAAAAACAAGTGTTAAAAAAATTGCCTGTGGTCAATTATTCTTTGAGAAATATTTTCGCAAAATTCAAAGCGCCGGTCATAATCATTTTCATTTAATTCCTGAAATAGCTGGATTTTATATGGATGAAACTCAATTTTTTCAGAATTCGTTGAATTGTCGTTCTACGTGGATTAGTAATCTCAATTAATTTTCGTGTACTTAATATTGGATCTGCACTAACTTGACCTATCACTTCTAGGCTTGTGGCTGCATTCACCATAGGAAATGCACGTTCAGGATTTCGTTTCGTACTAGCCACTGATCCAGCTTCATGGAACTTGTGTAGCAGCCCTAGCACGTACTTATGACGAACACGCCTATCAGGATGCAGGTTATTGAATACGCGTGCTGTTTCGTTTGAATTTTCAGGTTTAAAAAAATGCGCACAATTTCAACTCATTCGGCAAGTGGATACACCATAATGACTGAATAAAAAAATCCACTAAGGAATGCGAAGCAATAGTCACAACTGAATGTTTCATCGATCGAGTTACTTCAATTCACAAGTAGGCACAAAAAGTTGCTATCAAGAATGCGTTATCACAAGACATATTTTGCTGAGGTTTCATTGGAGCACCTTAATCTAAATGACTTTTTATTGCCTACATAAACCTTTAACAACATTTTTATCTTGTAATGGACGCTGGTGAAGCGCAACCTAAGCATCAAGAATTTCTCGGGAAATGCATTAGTGATATTTCAAAACTCCATATCTTCTAAACGAATAGACTGAATTTCAAAAATCTCGGGACGCAGCAAGTGCGTTTTGGTAGTGAATTTTCATAAAACTATTTTTTAATAGCAACAATGTGTGTTTTTTTAAGAAAGCAGGCATCAAATTTGGTTACCAGTATAATCTATATAGTAAAAACAATGTGCCATGTTTCATCAAAATAACTTTATTGTTTGAAAATGTACAAAAATTTCCGAAAGTAAACTTAAAGTGTTCCCGAAAAAACTCGTTTTTTGGTCAACCTTATAGGTTAATAGCAAATTGAGCTATTCAAATATTAAGCATTTGATCAAAATTCGCTACCATAACGCACTTACTGCGTCCAGAATTTTTGTTCTTACAAACATGCATTATATTTCGATGGAAAATGCAAAAATGCAATAACATAACGCGTGTTTGATTAAAAAAAAAATGTATCACCAACGACTTATGGGCCATCCTGTGATTGTAGAAATAATTTTTTAAGATGTAGCTCAAGACACCCTCTAATTAATATATACATTTTTTTTCATATCTCGTATAATAACAGATATATTGAGCTTTATTGATTTTTTTTACGAAAATTCTACAAAAATTATATACTATTAACGATAAACTCTATAGCTAAGGCTACTGCTAAGCATCAGAGAAAGGGTCTATTTGAAATGAATTTTCTGGAAACATTTTATTAAAATGAAGGACAATGACGGTTGAAACTAAGACTTCAGGGTTAGTAAAACATTCTTCTTGAGACATTTTATTTCCATAGCCCGTATTAGATTCAAGTTCTTTTCCTAAATGTTGCCAATTTTGATGTTTAAATCGCAATTTTGACGTTTTGTGAAAAACCCCAATTTATTTTTGTTTAAGTACCTATAACTTTTTTGTCTTTTGACCTACAGAGCTAAATTTTGGTGGGGAACTTGCCTATAATGATATAAATACGCGTATAAAATTTGGTTGCCCCTACTTTGTTAATTTTGGAGATATAATTTTTTTTCGAAAGAAAACACAAAATTTTCCGGGAAAACCTCGTCGGATTTTCCTGGATAACGAACTTATCCAAGCCACTTGCAAAAGGAAGGTACTCATCAATTTTGACGTTTAAAATCGCGTTTTTGACGTTTTGATGAGAACCCAAATTTTTTTTTGAATGCCTGTAACTTTTTTGTCCTTTAACCTACGAACCTAAATTTTGGTAGGTAACTTGCGTCTAATGGCATAAACCCGCGTATGAAATTTGGTTGCCCTTACTTTGTTAATTTTGGAGATATAAAATTTTTTCGATTTTTTTCGAAAGAAAACACAAAATTTTCCGGGAAAACTTCGGCGGATGTTCCTGGCTAACGAACTTATCCAAGCCACTTGCGAAAGGAAGGTATGTGCCAAATTTTATCAAAATAGGTCCATCATTTTATATATATATATATATATATATATATATATATATATATATATATATATATATATATATATATATATATATATATATATATATATATATAAACATATAAAGTCTGAAACTGACCTCGGATTTGGGTTTCGGGGGTCTTAAATAGCGCTCATTTGAAGAAATTTTTTCAAAATTCGAAAGTCGGGATCTCCTCATTAGTGAATTTTTTTTAAGAAAATTCACTAAAAATAAAAAAAAGCAGTGTATAGGCAATTAAAATCTCTTTTCAACGAGCTATCACATGACCCCTATTCCCTTTGAAAAAATTCAGGGATGACACCACCACTTAGGAGGGTAAAGTTTGGGCTATATATTTGCGTCAAAATTGTCCCTCTCACAACCAAACTTGACGTGTTTCAGGTTTTTTTACACAAATTTTTTTCCTGTCAGTTATGGCTGCCAGCTCGTTTTCAATGGGCCCGCCTATTTCGAGTGCTATTTCCTTTGACAGCAAAATGTTTCTATTTCGATGCCCTGAAAAGCATCGAATTATCTAGCTCGAATTTCTTTTCAAGTCTTTTTAACGTCAAAATTGTCACTTGTCTGCATGGAGAGAAACACTGTTCGTAAATGCTAGAAGTCAAGGTGCAAACGGCCATAACTCAATCATAAAATCACGTAGTTGCAATCAAATTGATAACTTTTGAATAACTCAGAAATTATCAGCTCTACATGTAAAAAACCCATATCCATCCGAAAGATACTCAATTTTTGCATTGATTCAGGTGCTCATATACAGGGTGTTCCATTTGAAATTTTCAAGTTATTTATATTGGAATTTCAGGAAATGGGAGCCTCTCTAGCAACCATCCTGTACATAAAATATGATTTTTCACACCATCACCAGATAGACAAGTACCTGTCAGCTACTTGCGCTGAATTTCAAGTTTTGCGGAGGTGGTGTACGAATGATACCAGTACCTGAAAAAAACTACATTTGTCAAATTTTTTGAAGAAACTTGAATAACTTGAAAACTATTGACTTTTATGCCATAGCACTTCCTATAATTTGTAATCAAAATGTCATTAAAAATCAAAAAATATAATAATATATAGGGTGTTTCATTTAAAAAAACAAAGTTACCTAGTGCCAGTGACATATGGACCATGCTGTGTAGCTGAAAATAATTTTAGATTATGGACCTTAACATGGTAGAAAACTTTTGTCTAAAAGTATTTTCCAAAAAGTCTAGTTTAAGGAAGCTATTGGACTTTATCGGGGAAATGAATCACGTTGAATATATAAATTGAAACTGAAGCTGACCCAGAGTGTATGTTCTAGAGGGCCTAGTTCGCGCTCTTATAAACAGATTTTGTCAAAATTCAAAAGTCGCGATCTCCTTATTAATTTTCTCTACAAAAATTCACTAAAAGCACCACAAGAATGGTACCAGTGATTTCAATGGTGCACATATTAGTGGCGCATTGAATGTTTACATGTGCATGTTAATATTTCTGTCTGATGTAAGCTTACGTCAACACATTTAATGACTTGACGTGCAGAATTAAGCTTTTTAAGGAAAAACAATTATTTTTATGTGAAGTTGGTCGGAAATTATCTACTAATTAGAATTAATAGTTGAGTTTTAACTATTACGTGACTGTCTTTAGGAAAAGAGCATGTTAATTATGGTTTGTTTACACAAACTATATAACATGTAGGACATTTCCACAATATCGGCTGCTGTATCTGTAAAAATGTGTTGAAGGAGAATCATTTATACACGCTGATTACGATAACAAAAGATAAATTTGCAACGTATAATATTTAGATTTATGATGCCAGTTTTTAAAACTATGAAAATTCTTTAATAATAACATACGTGTATTGTGCAATGACCAACGTGAAAAAAAATTATCAATTTTACACCACCTCGGCCACATACTACCGGAATGCCATCCATCTCTTAGCAATGAGGCAAGAAAAGTAAGTGCAAGAAAGTTTAAAGCTAGAATTTTTAGTGAATTTTTATTTTAAAAAAATCACTATTAGAGAGGTATCGATGGTGAGACTTTGCAAATTTTTTTTCATATGAGACCCATATCCGGGGTCAGTTTCAATTATATATATATATATATATATATATATATATATATATATATATATATATATATATATATATATATATATATATATATATATATATATATATATATATATATATATCCGTCTGATAACTCAAAAAATAATCAACCGATTTCAATGAAACTCGGCAAGTGCCTTTCTTTTATTAATGGCTTGGATGAGTTCGTTAGTCAGGAAAATCGGACGAGGTTTTCCGGGCAAATTTTGAGTTTTCTTTCAAAAAAAAAAATTTTCCTCTGAAAATAACAAAGCTGCTTGAATGAAATATACTATGTATGTTGCCTTGGGAGATACCTTACTACTTACCAAAATTCAACTTTGTAAGTTTATAGAAAATTGAGTTATTCAAATTTTAAATGTTTTTTCGAAAAAAAAAAATTCTCCGAAAATTACAAAGTTATTTTAATGAAATTTGGTGGATATCTTGTCCTAGGAGAGATCTTACCACTTACCAAAATTAAACTTTCTAAGTTTATAGAAAATTGAGTTATTCAAATTTGAAGCATTTAATAAAATTTCACTACCATAACGCACTTACTGCGTCCCGAGCTTTTTTATTAAGATTTATAATGCTTGTTTGCACGTTCTGTCCTTCGGAGGGGGCGTAAGTCCGACGCTCCCGTGTCCATGCGATGTTGGGCACGTTAAAGATCCCTACCCTCCTTACAGCAATGCAGGGGTTCGGCAAGATTTTCAGGATAATGTAGTGAAAATGCTCCCTAGCATCGGTGATTGACCATAGTCGCGGAAATAGACCGATGTTAAAGAAACAAAAACACACATGTATAAGAATTGAATTTTCTCTCTCTCTCTCTCTCTCCCTCTCCCTCACTCTCTGTGTGTGTGTTTTTGTTCAAAACTTACATGTCAGTTTATCAAATGTTAAAAATTTCGATTCCAGCCTTTATACAGTAATATAAGTTTTGTTCAAAACGTCGGCGCATATTCTGTAACATTAACATTTCTTGAGTGATTGGGTGGCATCCGTTTACGATATGCTGGCGTAAATCTTGTAAGAAATCGGGCTGAGTACAATAAATTTTACTTTTTATGTGGCCCCACAAAAGGAAATCTTGGGGGGAGAAATCTGACGATCGTGCTGGCCATTCTATGGAACATCTTCTCCCAAGGAATAACCTTGGATAGTCATTTAATGTGGGAACTGCACCTTAGTAGCCTAGTTGAAAAATTGAGACCTATGTTGTTCAGTTTCAGGCTCTGTAAGAAATATTATTCTATTGAATAAGTGAATATTTTATATAATATGGCTTGATCAAAAATCAACTTAGATAGGTTGTGATAATGTGGGATGTGGCAGAATGCAACGAAATGCTTGTTGTTATATATAGAACACTGATATGAGACGATACATAAGAACGCGGTGCTTTCCCGAGTTCCCAAAATGACAAAGACCATGGGACAACTTTTCTTTATCTACTTGTCACCAAAACTGTTTTGGTGATGATGGTGTCGGTAAATATGACTTCGGAACTTACATTTCGTTGACCACAGATTCCATTCCATTGACCATTATTAGTTTTAGTATTCTAATGGGTGTTTTTTAGAGGTTTTTTTTTCGAATTGGCAACACTTTTTCAGTGGCAGTCAATTACGCCAGAAGAACGCCTGCAAATTGCGCATATCTATTTCAAAGATCGTGGTTCAATTTGCGAAATTTGCCGGTCGCAACATCCATTTTGCTGATGACATAATTGTCCCTTCGGGCAAGTAACTTGGATAAATATATCGTTTTTGCACCAAGCATACTTTAATTGATAATGTGCACCCGCAGAGACGTCGTACAGTATACACCGAAGTAGTTGTTGCTGAGGTGGAGTGTAGTATTGAGGAGGACCTGAATGAGTCGATTCGCCATTGTGTACAGCAATTAGAGCCCATCTACTTTATGGAAGATTTTGCGGAAATATTTCGGGACACGCGCTTACAAGATGCAGCTTGTGCAGGAAGGCCACGTGACCATCGTGTGCGTCATACGTTCGGTGAATAGGCTGAAAACGAGATTGTACTTGTTCCTCATTTTCATCACAAAAGTTTGTTCAGGGATGAGGCTCATTTTTGGTTGGGTGACTATGTCAATAAACAAAATTGACAACTTTGGAGTGGAGAAAATCCACTATTCATTATTAAGATATCTTTACATCCACAAAAAGTTTCTGTTTAGTGTGGTTTATGGGCTGGTAGAATCATTGGTTCCTATTTCTTCAAAAATGATGCCGGAGAAAACGTTACAGTCAATGCAGAGCGCTACAGATCCATACTTACTGACTTTCTCGTTCTCTCTCTCCTTAATTGAATGGCATTTATTTGGAAAACCTTTGGTTTCAACAGGACGGCACAACATGCCACACAACGCACAACACAATCAATTTATTGCGGGAAACATTTCATGAACGCATAATTCCCCGTAATGGACGTGTGAATTCCTTCAAGGCCTTGCGATCTAACGCCGCTAGATTACTTCCTGTGGGGGTATGTGAAGTCACTAGTCTATGCCAATCATCCATAGGCGATGACCGCCTTGGAACCCAACATTCCCGACACACGGCCTCAGATGCTGCAAAAAATGGTCTAAAATTGGACTTCTAGATTCCGCTTTGTTCGAGCCATTCGCGGCGCCCATATGCCCTAAGTCATATTTAAACTGTAATGGCATAATTCATTGATTGTTGTTGCCCTTACTTGGTGAAACTTGTCCATACTACATACAGACTTGGGGACTAATTCTCTGGCTTCACTGTTGGTTTTCGTTGGTGAAGGACGTAGCAAGCGCGTAAGCTAACTGGAGCAAGTGGCCCTTACGAATTCTGGAAGTTTTAGGATGTTTTTCAACGTTTCTGTGACTATAGTTTCGCTGCTTGACAGCATTCTCAGACAGATTAAAATTGAATTAGTACAAAATCATGACAACTACAAATACAAAGAACATATTTCTGCATTTAGAAACAACCACGCTGACAAATCTACATTTGCAAAACATATTATTGATACCGAACATAAACCTACAGTAAATAACCGCATACAACCACCACATTTTTATAATGACAAGCGTAAACTAGACTTTTTTGAAGCTTTGGAAGGCAAAAAGCACACACGCGACAATAGCTACCTTGTGTTAAACGACCAAACTGATTTAATGAATTCCCCTTTCTTGGATATTCTTCTTTCTAATTAAATAAATCAAAGAAAATAATTTTAACTATTCTTTCAAAAAAGTTATAAAATAATAATTCAATTTTAATCTATCTGAGAATGCTGTCAAGTAGCGAAACTATAGTCACAGAAACGTTGAAGAACATCCTAGAACTTCCAGAATTCGTGTGGGCCACTTGCTCCCGTTAGCTTACGCGCTGGCTACGTCCTTCACCAACGAAAACCAACAGTGAAGCCAGAGACGTAGTCTCCAAGTCTGTCTCTAATGGCATAAAATTATCTTTCCAATAAAGCCAATACCATAGCCACTACCACGATTTTTATGTGTTTTATGTCATTTTAAAATTCTATACCCCTAAAAAACATACAATATGCCGCATTTGCAAATGCGCCTGGAAATTGGAAACATAGTTAAATCGTCCAGTATACACTTAAGCCAAAGCTGCTTTCCAAACTACTTTGCGACCAAAGCACTTTTACTGGATTTTGGCCAATAATGTTGGGAGGATGCATAAGATTATAAATAATGTGCTTATATACTGTTGAGTATCGTGTTTACCTAACAAAAAAGCGTGCTTAAAATTTTTGAATTGGGGTTGTAGCTGAGAAATATATACAGTGTGAAACAGCCAAATGGAACAAATTCAGTATCTCAATTATTGTCATTTTTACGAAACATCCCAAATTACGTCAATAGATTAAAAAGAAACATCCTGCGTGAAAACTGCACCCCTACATTAAACCCATTCGAGGCACAGTTGCAACCCCCTAATTTTTAAATAGGAAATATGGGCTTGTGATACTTCATTTGAAAGATCTTGTCATTCTCTATTCAAAAATGCCATTTGCTGCAAATATTAACAGTTAAACAAATTCATCCTATTGATGAAATTTTGTTTAAAACATCTTAGCAACTTGCTGTGTAATTAGCAATAATTTAGAAATATGGTTTATTTAAGAGATTTTTATTTATTTTAACAACACACCACGAGGGCTCACAGCCTAAATACTATCGTACCGTGGGTGTCGACAAGGAGGAAAGAGGCAACTTGTTAATTCTGGACTTGAAGGTTTGGAGGTTCGGAGGAGAAGGAAAAACATGTACCCGCAAGGAATTCCAAAACATTGGAAGTCCTCGTGACAAATGACCGGGCATAACAAGATGTTCTATGTGTGGTGACCTGGACAGTAAAAGGGTGCATTCGCTCTGTTCCCGCGGTAGATCTGTTGGGGGTAGCAGGTGGAGGAACTATGGAAGAAAGCTCCTCCGAGCAGTGCCCGTGCAGATATCTGTAAAAGAGAGAGAGAGAGAGAGATCACCAACGCACGTCAATGGCCAAGGGATGACAGCCTTTGGGTGAGGGTAGGGTCACCGATGGGACGTATAGCTCTCTTCTGAGTCCAGGATAGCGAGTGTAGAAGCGGCAGCGGCACCCCAGATGTGGGAGCAGTATTCGAGGTTTGGCCTTATTTGTGAAGTATATGAGGTATAGAGATTAGCTGGTGAAAAGTATTCGCGAGCCCGGAAGAGGAAACCTAATTTCTTAGCAGCCGCTTCTGCAATTGATGTGAAATGTTGGTGCCAATTGAGATTTTGATCCACAGAAATACCAACAAGTGTAAAGGACTCATTACTTTGAATAACTGGGGTGTTCATTTTGATGGGTCTAGGGCTGGTGTATCTCGTATGAGGTAGAAGGCAAGACTGATATTTGTTGGAAATGCATAAAATAACAAATCTACAGGTGATTGGTTACGGAGACAAAACACAATCACAGATCGAGGTTGCTCGAAAAATTTCCCGATTTGCCGCCTATATCTCAAGGGACAATTGGTAAAATTAAAACGCAATTTCGCGAGCTTCTCATGGACTGAGTGACGATACCCAATTGTATGTAATGCTTGAGTTTGAGGAAAACCTACATACTCCGAATCGATAAGCAGCCACAACAGTGTAGGTTAGCCATTCATCGATTATTCGAATATTAAAAGAAAATAAAATGCATCCCTATACACTGAACTCTGGAGCACATGGAAGACGACTTTGTATTCAAAATTTCACATCATGTCTTACAAAGAACCAAAGCTTATGCCTGTAATAGAACATAATTTAATTAGCATACTATTCTAAACTTCGAATTGCCAAATTATCTTAATTTCCTGTGATTTTTCTGGCCTTATCTAAATTTTCCATTTCACTATAACTGCAACTCTCCAACATTTCTACTGTAGCTATAAATGTTTATCTCTACTTTATAATGTAAACCCTTTCTTATTTTTTGACTAAAGAAGCATCTCTCTCTCTCTCTCTCTCTCTCTCTCTCTCTCTCTATATATATATATATATATATATATATATATATATATATATATATATATATATATATATATATATAGGAATATTGCACTACACTGTAATCACTTTTAAATATACACTTTATTTGTTTGCTGTACGTTTGTGATTTCTTATTGGTTTGCTAAAGTTGGTTCCTAAAGATATTAAAGCCACACAAGGTAATAACGCACAAATAATTAACACCAATAACGAACATACTAATAACACGTGTACAGTGAGTAACTACAAAATAGGGAAAATTCCAGAAACATGAATACAACACAAGATAATAACACACAAAATGGCCAACATGACAGCGATAACATACAGACAAACATCAAATTATTCAAAAATACTTACAGGAAAATATATTATAACAAAGCCAACATATACTTCAATAGAGAATGCCTAAGACACAAATTAACACCAAAATACGCTAAAATCACTGTTCATAACCATACCAATACGGCCAAATACACCCAAACACAAGCAGAAAAACTATACATCACGAACGAAATAAAACATCAATACAGCAACATAACCACACTTACAAAAAAATTATATAGACTTCATCTTTTATTAGCAAACCAGATGAAATACGACACATGGACACAAACATATAACAATATAATGCACAACATAAAAACCGATTATAAACACAAATTAGAGAAAATAAACAAAAAACTACACAACCTTAAAAAGAACAAACTAGATAATGTAAACATAACAACCACAACACACCACATATTTCAGGATAGATTTATAAACATAACAGACACAAAATTCACAAAAGAAGAAAAAGAATTCATAGAAAACAACATAAAAACCAACTTTTTAGATACAAAAAAATCTACAATAGAGAACATAATAGTGGACACACAACACGCGATAAACTCAATAAATAGCCCAAACTTAGAACCACTGAAAAACCAACTAGCAACAGAAATAAACAGAATTATTGACAAGACTAAATCAAAAAACCATACACATGAAAAAATGATCAAACAAATAAGAAACAAAGTCACATATAACAACATAACAATAGCAAAAACAGATAAAAGCGACGCACTAATAGCAATAAAAACACAGGACTATATAGAAAAAACAAACACTTTCATCTCAACAAACAAATGCAAAAAACTGAACGAAAACCCAACGAAAAAATTCCAAAATCAAATATTAAACATCATAAAAAAACACAAGACAATATTCAACCAAAAAACAACACATTATTATAACAACAACCCTAAAGCACCACCAATGACAGGAATAATAAAAATACACAAAACGGGATACCCAATAAGACCACTCATCAACTTCAAAGATGCACCTTCATACAAAACAGCAAAGGAAATGGACCAAGTACTAAAACAAGAAATACAACTAGAAAACAAATTTAACATAAAAAACTCCATAGAACTAGTGGATAAACTAGAAAATATAAACATAAACAAAAACACACGACTTGCCTCATTTGACATAACAAATATGTACACCAATATACCAATTAACGAAACTACAAATATAATCGAAAATAAAATGCAAAATAACAACAAAAAACAACAAATTAGCGAAATATTAAACATCATATTAAAACAAAATTACTTTGAGTTCAACGGAGAATATTACATCCAAGAAGATGGACTACCAATGGGATCTCCACTATCAAGCATTATGGCAGAAATATACATACAACAGTTAGAAGATAAAATCAACACCATCATAAAAGAGACAGACCCAAACATTAAATGGATAAGATACGTCGATGATATATTAATAATATACGACAATCAAAAAACCAACATAGACAATATCCTCGAAAAAATAAACCAAATTAACAGAAACATAAAATTTACAATAGAAAAAGAATCAAACAACACCATAAACTTCCTAGACTTAACACTAATCAGAAAAGAAAACCAGCTTGAATACAAAATATACAGAAAACCCACACAAACAGACATCACTATACCTAAACACTCACTACACCCACATACACACAAAATGGCCGCATACAGATACTTAATAAACAGAATGCTAAATATACCACTTCATAACGACGAACGAGAAAAGGAGTACAACATCATAATACAAATAGCAGAAAGAAATGGATACAACAAAAAAACAATAGAAAAGCTAGTAAAACAAATCAAAAACAAACAAATCAACAAAACCGAAAACAAAACACCGGAAACAAACACAAAATACACAACATTCACTTATAACCACCACATCAAAAAAATAACACAAACACTCAAACAATATGACTTAAAAATGAGCTACAAAACCAATAACAAAATAATAAACAAAATAAATAAAAAACAAGAACACAACCCACATGAATTAAACGGAATATATCAAATAGAATGTAACACATGCAATAAAAAATATATAGGAATGACAAAGAAATCAATAGAAACAAGATTCAAAGAACATATAACAGCATTGGATAAAATCCACATACCTAGCTACAAATCAAACGTAGCTACACACATTCACGGCACAAAACACCAAAAACCAGACATCACCCAATTAAAACTAATGAAACATGTTAAAGACCACAAAAAAATGGAAATCTGGGAACAATACTACATTCAACAAACAAACAATAGAAAACAATTAATGCCAGAACAAATCCAAGTACAAACATTTAAACAAAACTTAATAAAGGCCATACAAATAGACAAATTATTAAACCACAGTGATCAAGACAGAAGACCGATACACACGACACAGTCCGAAGGCACAACCAATCAGAGAACAGGAAACCGACCACTAGAAGCTCACGGCGCGTGCGCCACCTACAATCTCCGACGTAGACCAGACAGGAGCGATAGCAGCCAGTAGCGTGCTGATGATGAACCGGGACGGTTCGAAACTGCAGTCCACGCAAACCAATAAGAAATCACAAACGTACAGCAAACAAATAAAGTATATATATATATATATATATATATATATATATATATATATATATATATATATATATATATATATATATAGTAGTGAGTTTGTGTAACTTATAACAAAATCATACAAAAATAGTATGCAAATTGAATCATAACTTCCACATAGCTGTGATAATCTACTCTCCCCAGAAAGACATTTCATGAAACGGAGTTAATGTCCATGACTTGACCACAAAGCAAATATTTGTATTCCTGTACCCATAAACTTCTGAAACGTTAATTACTAGAGTTTTAACAAAAAATAATAATTTACACAAAATCAAGCCTCATTTATTCCCCACTCCCTTAATCAATCTTACCCAAAAACAATTCGAACAATTCCTTTGTCGTCTGGTGCTAACTGGATACCAAATTTGAAGATGATATCTCAATTCGTTCGAACCTTATTGCGCCTACTAACAGACAGGCGCACAGGCCGACAGACCGACCGACCGATAGAACGACATATAAAAAAAAAATTGTTTCAAAATCAAGTTTTCTATATGTTTTGAGACATACTACGTTTTAGTAAAAAAATTCGAAAATGTTGTCCGATATTCCACCCCCACACATTCAACCCCTAATTTAATTTCAGTACAGAGTACCAGATCAGTTTTCTATATGTTCTGAGACGTTCTAAGCCGTTTTAGCAAAAAAAAATTCGTAATTTCTGTCACCGATCTTCTACCCCCACAAATTCAACCCCTAATTTAATTTCAGCACAGAATACCAGATGTTTGATGAAATTAAAAGTTTTCTAATAAATAAACCCTAAAAACGTTATTTTACTCGAGTTTTAACGAGAAAATTTCAATTTTCATCAAATCACCCTCAATTCATCCCCTAACCTCTGGAGCGATTTTACCCGAAAACAATCTGAACCACCGTTAGTTTGTCGGGTGCTAACTGTATACCAAATTTGAAGACGACATCTCAATTCGTTCTAAAGTTATCGTGGCTACAGACACACAGACAAAAAACTTGTTCCCAAATGATGTTTCCTATATGTTTTGACCCTTTTTACGACGTTTAAGCCAAAAAAAAATTGGAATTTTTGTCGCCGATGCCATACTTCTACATGTTGTGACAATGTGGAAGTAATACACACGTTGTGACGATGTGGAAGTAATAGTTGTTCCAAAATGGACTTGATTTAGTTTTAGCAACTTGTATGTATCATTCTAGAGCGTGCATAGTAGTAGTAGTAGCAGTGGTGGGGAGGCCAACGCCAAGCAAGTAGGCCACAATGGGCCCTTTTTGCCAACCCCAGCAACCCAGCAACCATGCTCTACTCTTCCTCGGTTCCGTCGCCAAACCGCCTCGACCTCGAGATGAAGGCCATGACGGTCTTCAATTGGACGGTACTTACCTGATTCCTCTGCAGAGTCCTTGATCCGAACAATTCTGCTCGAAGACTCCCAAAAGCCTCGCATTCACACAGGTAGTGGTAGGACGTTTCTTCATCCTCGCCACATTCCTGGCAAATGGGATCCCTCTCTACGCCTATCAATGTGAGGTGTCTTCTAAGGGCGCAGTGGCCTGTCAGCACCCCGAGGATGCGGCAAAGCGTAGGTCGACTCCTTCCGAGTAGCCAGACAGCTTTATCTCTGTCCGGCCCCTCCACGAAGTCCCTCGCCTGCCTGCAGCCATCAACCGACCCCCAGTGCCTCTCCATTGCTTCCTCGGTCCACCTGTCTAAGACGACAGAGACTGTCTTCCTACTTATGCCTATCGCAGGCTCCGGGCCACAGAACGGCCGCCGGGAACCGAGCTTTGCGAGATTATTCGCCACCTCATTCCCCGCCACGCCACAGTGTCCCGGAACCCACACCAGTTGCACCTCCTTCGTCCTGGCTAGCCCTCTGAGGGCGTCAGCGCACTCCTGAACCAGGGGTGACCTGATTCTGGCCGCGCAGACTGCCCGGAAGACCGCCTGGCTATCCGAGCAAATGCACACACATTTCTCGGGACTCATCTTCACATCCTGTCTATTGGCCACAGACAGGATAGCATACGCCTCTGTTTCGAATGCCGTGGTGTATGCGCCAAGAGCATAGCTCTCGCGCACCCCCAGGTCCTCGATGTATATTCCTGCCCCGGAGGATTGCTGGTCCTCCAGCCGCGATCCGTCGGTGAAACAGACCAGGCTTGCGGACTGGAATGCAACCTCATTTTCCCTCCACTGATCCCTACTGGGGATCCTGAGAGTGTATGGCCTAGTCAACCTAATATCGTCCTCGGCATCCCTCACCTTTATGGCGGAAATCGGAATTTCCTTTTCCACCTCCTTGGCGACTCTTGCATGCCCTATTACTGCTCCCTCTCCGCTCCAGTTACCTGAGTCCCGGATCCTAAGATGCGACGCCATAGCCTCCCTTCTGATACAGATGGGAAGCGGTGGCAGCATCAACAGGACCTCTAGCGCGGCTGAGGGTGTCGTTCTCATAGCGCCTGTGATACCCAGGATAGCCAGCCTTTGGAGTTTGGCCAGCTTCCTGCTGGTTGTTTGGTTCACACCACACCACCAGACCAACGCCCCATAGAGGATTCTCGGCCTGACGATCGCAGTGTAGATCCAATGAAGGATCCGGGGATTAACTCCCCAGGTCCTCCCTATCACACGACGCAGCTGCCAGAGAGTCGCTACTCCCTTCCTCACAACTCGTTCTATTTGCGACCCCCATGTTAGTTTCGGGTCCAGGATCACCCCCAGATATTTGACCTCCCGCACTAAAGCTAAAGGTTTTCCAAACATCACGGGCGCCCTGAACCCCTCTACCTTCCTCTTCTTGGTAAATAGGATCATCTCCGTCTTCGCCGGGTTTGCGGAGAGTCCCTGCTCACCACACCACCTTTCGATTATGCTACAGGCAGCTTGCATGCACTCACAGACGACGCCGAGGAATTTGCCGGTGACTAAGACCAGCCCATCATCAGCGTACGCCTGGGCGTAGAAGCCATTCTCAGAGAGCCGCTCCAAGAGGCCGTCCATGACCAGACACCATAGATGAGGCGAAAGGCAGCTCCCCTGGGGACAGCCGCCCGTCACCCCAACGTCCAGCCCTCGGCCCCTCAAGGTCAGCGACACTCTCCTGTCCCCCAGCATGCTCGCGACCCAGCTTATTAGGGACCTCGGCGTTCCCCTCTCCTGTAGGGCGTTACAGACCGTATCCGTCCTTGCCTTATCAAAGGCCCCCTCCACATCGAAGAACACAGCTAATGTGCTCTCCCCGTAGTGTAGAGCCCTTTCCACCTTCCGCGTCACAGCGTGGGGCGCCGTCTCCGTCGATTTCCCCCGCTGGTACGCGTGCTGACCTTTGTGGAAGGGATGATCCTTGAGGATCCCTCCCAACATAACATTGCGTGCATAGAGACGTGAAATAAGCATTCAGGATTCCACCACGCTGAATTTAACGGAAATCTAGTAATTTAATTACAATCACGAGTTGCAACGAGCGATTGTATTAAATACAATAAAATAATATAAATAATTACATGGCAAAATTATAACCATAAATTGTGTGAAATTGTAACAGTATAAAAACCCAATTCTATACATTTATTGTTTTAATTCTAGAAAAACAATCAGAACTCTATACGGATCAGCGAATATGCGACATACTTCAGCAATGATTACCATTAAAATTAGATGATATCTTAATTTAAATTAAATTAAGTTGCAGCTTTCTGTAAGGAAGTGAAATCTTTAGCATGTATGTATGTATAGTCGAAATTGCTTAGCTGCGGCTAATTTAGCCATTCGCACATTTTCAAAACATTTACCTGTGTTCTCAATATTTATACTGTTCAACTTAAAACAAAACCACAACTTTATGATCGTCAGTTAGAATTATTTGTAGCTGTATTTTTGTCTCAGCTCTTGTTTGGTTTTATTTCTAACTTGTATACTTATATATATATATATATATATATATATATATATATATATATATATATATATATATATATATATATATATATATATACATATATATACAAAACAGTATGAGTTTACACATTAAATAATATGCCTATTCAATTTGCTATTTATTACTACTATATATTTTACTACTATACTATTTACAAAATGTTAATCTAAGGGAATGAAAAAGGACACAAGTCTTCATGCCAAGGGGCCAGTCATGGCAACTTTTAAGACAAACAGAGTGAGTCACTAATAGAGGGGGGTAACATATAGGACAAAATACAGATGGTTTCTTTCTATAAAATACCTATCTATTCTATTTTATATTTCTAACTTTAATTTTTTAATAAGTTTAAAGAGATGTATATAGGTATCTTCTTTGTTTTTTGTTCCTAAGATGAAAGGTTGCTAAATATTCTGTATTTTATGTATATAATTTAGACATTCTTGGATTGGATTGGATTCTTTTAACGTAAATAACTGTAAAAATGCTTCTATAAAAATGTCCGTGAACTTTGTACAAAACTTAACCTTTCACTACTAATGTTCAACTCTGCTCGTATGATATGTTGGTCTTTACTGAGACTTGGTTGAACGGCGACATATATGATGCTGAACTGAGCCTTCATGGCTTTATTATTTATCGTAAAGATAGATCTAGTAGTACCAGTGATTGTGCTCGAGGTGGTGGTGTCTTGATTGCTGTCAGAGAGGAGCTTGTAAGCCAAAGGTATCAGATGAGTTTGAGCATGTTTTTGTGTTAATTGGTTCAGGCAACAACCAAATGATAGTTGCTGCAACGTATATATCACCCAGATTCTCGGCTGAAGCATACATTGACTTTTCTGAGGAACTCGAGAGATTATATATCACTCATCCTAGTGCAAAAGTTTTGGTCTGTGGTGATTTCAATCTTCCCCGTGGCATATGGTCTCAAGATAGCCTTGGCTCCAGTGTTTCAGCTCAGCCAGGCTCTCCACCAAGTGAAATTCTAGCAGCTGAGGTGGTTTCAAATACGTGTTCGTACCTCAATTTGTTCCAGCTGAATAGTCTCCTCTCCATCAACGGTTCACTGTTGGATCTTGTTTTATACTCTGATAGTGATATTGTTCCTCAGCCTCCAGATGTGGTTCTGATTCCCGAAGATTCTCAACATCCACCGTTTCAATTTCAGCTACATCATGACTAGTGCACCAACAACGTTGGATTTGTTTCAGATGGTTATTACAGAGATTTCAAGTCTGCTGACTTTGTATCAATTTCAGGGTTTTTAGACTTAGTTAGTTGGGATGCTTTGTTTGAAAATAAACCCCTTGAATTGATGGTGAAAACGCTTTATGATATTTTGTACATTGCTATTGATTTATATGTTCCTTTAAAGAGGTTTTCTTCTAAAAAGTTTCCACGATGGTTTACACCTGAACTCAAAAACCTAATCTATCTTAAAAAGCAAGCACATCTCAAATATAAGGTATCTAAGTCTGCTGATGAGTATGTTAAATTTTCTAAATTAAGGTCTCTATGTAAGATAAAATCTCGTGCAGCTTACATTAACTATGTTCCCAAAACTGAGTCATCTTTATGTAATAATACTAAACCTTTCTGGAAATTTGTTAACTCTCAGTATAAGAATGCTTATTTTCCAAGTACTTTAAAATATAAAGATCAGATATGTTCATCGAGATTAGACATGTTGACGTCTTCGCCGAGTATTTTTCGTCGGTTTACAGTGGCAATAAGTGTTCTTCCCCTACCCATGAATTTTCTTATGCGGAGCTGAATCTGTCAGTGCACCAAATTATAATATCAGACATTTATTCTAAACTTGCAGCTCTAGATGTCAGTAAAAGTCCTGGGCAGACGGTATTCCCCCTTCTCTTCTTAAGTGCTGTAGTTTTAATTTGTCTGGGCCCTTATGGTTCATCTTTAATTTATCTCTGATAATGGGTGTTTTCCCTACATGCTGGAAACAGTTTCATTCTTCCAATTTTTAAATCTGGTGACAGAGGTCTTGTTGACAACTACCGACCGATAAGTATTCTTAGCGTTATTCCAAAAATTTTTGAGGATCTTCTATGTGAGACTCTTACTTCTCTCCTTAGAGGTTCAATCATTGACCAGCAATATGGATTTATATCAGGTCGTGCTACTGACCTAAACTTGTTGGTGTACAGTGCCTACTTGTCGGAGTCCTTGGCGGGGGGTATTTAGGTTGACTCTGTTTATACCGACTTTTTCAAGGCCTTTGACAGAGTGAACCATAACCTCTTAATCCATAAGCTACATATGTTTGGTGTGGGCGACCCACTTCTAAGCTGGATAGGTAAGCTGGAAAGAACAACTTATTTTAATATATAAGGAGGTTAAGTAGGTTCTTACCTACAGATGTCAAGTGTTCTAGAGTAGGTAAGAACCTACTTAACCTACTTATATATTAAAATAAGTTGTTCTTTACAAGAGTTTCACAATTAGCAAAAATTATGAGAATTCTGGTTTCGCGCCATTAAAATATATTGTTACATCCTTGTCTATTGGCGTCTTGTTCATACAACAGTATTGCCTCTATGGTCACAGGCAACTTGTAGAGTGTGTTGGCAGCAGCGAACCCTCTGGAATTATATTTCTAGAAGGAACGAGAAGTACCAGGGATGGAACAATGTAAAAAGTTCTGGAACCTCTAGAACACGATTTAGATTAAATGTCGGGCCGCATTAAGTGCGTTATGGTAGCGAATTTTCATAGAAATGGTCTACACATTTTTTAAGGAAATTATATATGCGTACACTTGGGAACAGAAATCAGAACACATTATCAAAAACCTGACGATCGTTTCACTAACAAAGTTAGCGTCATCAGAGAGTGAAAAATTCTAAGTTGCAAATCACCACAACACATCTAAAAAAAAACTGACGACCATTTCACTAACCAAGTCTCGTCCTCAGACGATAGAACATTCGGAATCCGTTGTGACCTCCAGTGACATTAAATTTCATTAAATGCCTATAACTTTTTTGTCTTTTCTTAGCCTCGGTGGTCCAGGGGTAAGAACGTGTGCCTTTGAACCAAATGGTACTGGGTTCGATTCCCAGGATATCGCTTTCACTTTTTCAGTACAAAGTGTAATAAATTAACATGAACCGAGGTTCTGGCATTGTAGTTGAGCAAGTTGAATGTCTGCACGTTCCGCCCTTAGGAGGTGGCGTAAAGCCGTCGATCCCGTGTACATGCGATGTTGCGCGCGTTAAAGATCCCTACCCTCCTTACAGAAAGGCAGTTCGGCAAAATTTCCAGGATAGTGAGGTGAAACTGCTCCCTGGCGTTGGTGATTGGCCATAGTCGCGGAAATAGGTCAAAGTTAGAAAAAGAAAAAAAGAAAAAAATCATAAAACTTATTATACCTTTTACAGTAGAAACCTGCCTACCAAATTTGGCCGTGTAAAGGCTCGGTGGTCCAGGGTAAGAACGTCGCCCCTGAACCCAAGGGTACTGAGTTCGATTCCCAGGGTTCTCCTTTCACTTTTTCAGTAGATACTGTAAAATTAACACCAACCGAAGTGGTGGCATTGTATTCAAGCAAGTTGAATGTCTGCACGTTCCGCGCCTCGGAGGGGGAGTAAAGCCGTCGGTCACGTGTCCATGCTATGTTGGGCACGATAAAGATCCCCACCCTCCTTACAGAAAGGCAGAGGTTCGGCAAAATTTCCAGGATATTGAGATGAAACTGCTCTCTGGCGTCGGTGATTGGCCACAGTCGCGGAAATAGACCGACGTTAAAGTGCAAAAAAATTTGGTTGTCATAGCTTTGTTACTTTTGGAGATATAAAACTCGTCCAAGTCACTAACAAAAGGAAAGTACCTGCCGAATTTCATCAAAATCGGCCCATTATTTCTAAAGTTATGGGTGTCATACATATCCATACATAATATATGTATCACCCATAAGTTTAGAAATAATGGGCCGATTTTGATGAAATTTGGCAGGTACTTTCCTTTTGTTAGTGACTTGGATATGTGTTTATATATATATATATATATATATATATATATATATATATATATATATATATATATATATATATATATATATATATATATATATATATATATATATATATATATATATATATATATATATATATACAGTGTGGAAATAAAGTAACGAATAAAAAAAATCGATAACTTCGTTAAAAATTATTTACTGAGAAAAATCTCGAAGGGGTATAACGATTTTAGTTAATTTTCGTAGAAAAAATTCAGTTTCAGTATATATATATATATATATATATATATATATATATATATATATATATATATATATATATATATATATATATATATTAGGATTAATCTGAAAATTTGGATACTGCCATAAATAGGCACGACCTGTCTTTCTAAGATATTTTGATTTTGGCGGTGTTGCCGCTTCTACTCAAAAGTAGCGTTGTACTACATTATTTTCATCATGTTACGTAATTTGTTTTTCAAGTTATGACGTCATCGATATTTTTTTGGATGACAATTTTTTATTATTGATTTTGATAATAAATACTTTTTATTCTCTTTTCAACGGTACAAAATATTTAATATGTTATTTTTTTTTTTTAATTAGAAAAAAAGGCATTAAAGTTCAAATATTAAAAATTTCTTTATTTTATTAACACCAACAGTAATTACACAAATAGTCAGAGAAATAATAGTTTTACCAGACTAGATGTTCAATGTGATGACCTTGTACCAACTGACAATACCCAAGAGGATTCTAAAATTCATTTCTCACATTATGCAAAGTTTGGGGTGATATCAACCTAATCTCATGTTTAATTTTTTCCTTGAGATCTTCGAAATTGTTGGGTGGACTTTCATAAACTTTACGTTTGAAGTGTGAATTTTTGTAAAACTACTTTTTTGTGGTAATTAACATACAATATTTGTTTTATATTTATACCTTAAACAAAGCTAATAACATTTTGCTCGTATAGTTTCTGCACCTTACTTAAATTCGTGGTTACCAGGAATGTTACATAAAAGAAGTTAAGACACATTGCCCAATTGTGTAACAAAAACGTTTCCAGTCATTGACTTCTAATTTTATTTCTATTTTATTTTGCATCTGTTCTTTCGACATATTATAATTAGTCTAAATGTTTTGGCATTGGAAAAATCTTTCAGTAGGTTATATTTATCTGTTCCGCCAGATTTCCTGCTTGGAATAGGTGTTCATAATAGAAACAGCAACGTTGATTTAAAAATAAATAGGAAAAGGTGTTAGATTATTTTAAAAATACAATACACAGTTACTGTTTATTGAAAACAGCATCCGTTTGATGTTTTTTCTTTATTTTCTTTCGTCATATTTGTTGAGATATGAAGCCTACTTAATAAGTTTTACAAAACAAAAAATCTTGCACAGTTACCATAATTATTTTCTTTCATGAGCATTTGTTTGTTTTATGAGAATAAATAAATAAATATCAACATCAATAGGCTTGAGATATATTTACAATATTTTAAATAAATTAATAATAACACACTCCTTTGATTGCTTTGTCGATAGTTTATATGCCGCGTGTTTAATTTATAACGTGACACCCGGTCATCATGATCACAATCTGCAAGCGACATCACTTTGTCGTCCTATCATGATTCTCTGTCTCCAACAGCTCTGTTCGCTTCTTTGTTGTAACTTACACATTTCATCGGCTGTGCCAGGTTTCCAGAAGTTTTCTTCTTGCTGTACCTCTTCCCTTTTTCCAAGTATGTGTCCTTTAAATGATGCTATCAGAAAGTATTACTATGTCTCAGAATACGTCCAAAAAATTTTGCCTTTTGCTATTAGTTTATTTCAGCAACCACCATCTTTCGATCGGTGAACCGTGTTTTTGTCATTTTAGTGAATTTTTAGAAAATTAGAAGACCACAACTTTTGAAAACATTTCTTCAAATAATCGTTAACCAAGACCCCTAAAACCCATATTCGAGGTCAGATATATATATATATATATATATATATATATATATATATATATATATATATATATATATATATATATATATGAGATAAACTTGGTTCTCGGGTTGAACCACGTCCAGCACTTATTAAAACTCGACGTTTCGGCTCCTGTTTTGGAGCCATTTTCAATAGGTAAAGGAAATATGTAAGGACATTAACTCTAAGGCCTCAATCTGCCTACTCCTTAGAGCGGTGGACAAAGGTGGGTTGTGTTGTTGTAGCTCGATTATGGGGCCTCAATCTGCCTACTCCCCAAATCTCGCCGGAGATCGTCTCTAAGGTCTCAGTGTGTTCAAGCCTAGGCCCAAGAGAGATCTGGCAGTTCGTTGCAAGTCTTTAATTGTATGTATCGTTTCGTCCACCTGCTTCGTTATCAGTAGTGGTCGGGTCACGGTCAAGGGCTTTAGTCACGGTACTTAAAGTATTAAGAGGATTACAGGCATTTGTTGAGACAGATAATGGGGCAATGGAATCTTCTATTAAATTTATTGTCTTTTTGTGTGTTTCTAATGAAGATATAATAGGTTTGCAAGTAATAGGGAGACGAAGACCATCATATCTCTTATTTAAACAATCGGGACGTTTTTCGATCGCGATTGCTTCGCGGATAATTTTAGTTTTTAAGTTGTAAACCGGGGCTATTGTTTTGGCATTGTCGAAGTCTATTTTGTGTCCTGTATAAATATGACGCATGGCGCCAATGAGGGGTCGGATTTTCTAACTGCGAGGGTGTGTTTATATATTGTATTGTGGATGCGTCTATTTGTTTGTCCTACATAAGTTCGGGAACAGTCAGAACAAGGAATTTCGTAAACTCTGTGGGATTCGTATCCTTGGGAGTTTTTATCAGATTTGACAGTTTTTGCTCTGTTGTGAATATGGTTTTGGTATTATGGGTTCTAAAAATTGGGCCTATTTTGTCAGTGGCACTTTTAATGTATGGTAAAAACGCTGTGTGCTTGTGTGGAGTCTGTCTGTTCTTGTTGTGGTGTAGTGGTTTGTTGTTCATTTCTAATGTTTCGTAATATATTATTAATGTCGTATCCGTTTTCCAACAATGTCTGTCTTAAGAAGTTTAATTCCGTCTGTTTTTTGTTGCCGTCTAATTAGTGTTATTAGTGCTCAGACCACGGAATTTAGTTGGGATGAGCGATGGTGAGATTGGGCGTTAAGGTAACGAATATTGTTAGTTGGTTTTCGGTACACAGTGTAAGAAAATCGTCTGACTGGATTTTTAGTGATGCGTACATCTAAGAAAGGCAAAAAAGGGTTATTTTGTATTTCCATGGTGAACTGGATTTGGGGGTTGATGTTATTTAGGTAAGAAAGAAATTCGTCTAGAGATTCTTTACTGTGTGGCCAGACAGCGAATATGTAGTCAACGTATCTTAACCAACAGGTTGGTTTAAGTTGGGATGGATTGAGGATTTGTGTCTTTAAGTTTTCGAAAATGTTAGCCAATGCAGGAGACGTCGCCCTCAAAGTTCTATTCCAAGATTTTAATTTTGCACCAACCCCTAAATTCATCCTAATAGAAAAGATAATTTCTCAGTCAGAAGATCCTATAACACACTTACCGACTGACGAAGCTGAAATTACGAGACGGGAGCTTGAATCAACATGACACCAAACAGGCCACACAAAACGTTAACTCTCGCCGAAAAGCAGGATATATTGCAAAAACTGCATAGCGGTGTCAGTAAGAAAGCGCTAGCAGATGAATCTGCATTATTCTGGAAACTGCTACCTGATCCGACTTTGGTGCATGCCAGAGAAAGAACTGCTCGAGGGCAAAAAATTTCGAAAGAAAGTAACTTTTCTTGCGTGTACAAACGGTGATGGTACACATAACGTCAAAATGATGGTCATTGGAAAAGCAAGAAAATGCTATAGGTTTTAAGAACAGCGCTAGCCTTCCAGTTGGCTATTATTCAACAAAGAACGCCTGGAGGACCTCTACCCTATTCGTAAAATGGTTTCACGAGTCGCTTGTTGTACAAGTGAGAAAATTTTAAGTGGCGAATCACCTCAATGGAAAAGCAATTTTATTAGTCGGCAATGCTACTAACCATCTATCCATGCATCGGACACGCAACTAACAAGCGATGATGGTCAAATTATAACCATGTTTCTGCCACCTAATTGCAATCTACGTATTAAACCTATATATATATATATATATATATATATATATATATATATATATATATATATATTATCGAAACAGCCTTTTGGTCCACATTCTACCTTTGGAGGAAAATGACATTTCAAGGGCTCTTAAGAAGGTTCATTTTAGATGATGCCGTGTATTTTTTTGCAAATTCCTGAGACAAACTGCGCCTGATACAACATAAAAATGTTGGAAAAATATACTCTGCTATTCAGGTGATAATAACCCCCCTGATAACGCAACAAATTCAGAAACTGAAGGGGATTCAAATGACGACCTCCCATTGTCGATCCTCAAAGAGAGAGGGCTGTCACTGTATAAAAATCGACAATAATTTGCTGAAATCGGAAATATGTTGCAGCAAATTAGCGCTAATAATCACCAACCTAGAAAATTTAAAATTGGTGAATGGGTCCTTAGAGATGAAGACTATTTAGCACTAAATAGTGCCAATAGTTCCTCCCACGATGAAGATGAAGTTGCCAAAGATGAGCTGAAAGTTAAACATAAAGAAGCCATTAGGAGTTTCAGTACCTGCATACAGTGGGCGGAGAAAAACAAAGTCGAATTAAACAGTTTGACCAGAATGCTTTGGCAGTGCTCAATGGAGGCTAAGCAAGGGTGCATTCGCCAAACAAAATTATCAGAATGTTTCCATAAATTTTTAGTTTATATGCGATTTATAATAATATATTAGTACCAATTAATAATAATTTTTTGTTGTCTTTTTGTGGGTTGTGGAAATGTCTTTTATTCCCTTCGTGTCTTATTATCATAAAAGACACTCAAGAAATGTTTTGCCACTCGAGCTGCGCTCTCGTGATTAACTTACTTCTGTCTCTTATATGCATATAACACACTTTTACAATAAATAGTAGAAGTAGGTCTTATGGCGTTATTGTAATTAAAAGTTTTTAACACTTTGGTGCACGCGTGAAATCTTTTTGCAAAAAGGCACGGGTGGGTTCTGTGAGACCCAAAAAAATTTACATTTTTTTTTCATACAACAATTTTCAATGTGTGATGGGTATTACTTTATTAAATAACTTTCTTATAATGTGTCTATACAAAAAAATAAACTAATTTATTCCTCAAATCAACATTATTAACAATAAAACTGAAAACATTACGTAAATTTCCTTATTATAAATAACACCCTGTATATCACAAATTATTCAGATTTTGTCTGCACAATCCCACAGGTTTGTTCAGAATGCTCCAAAAAAGGTATCTTTTGCATGAAAAGCATAAATATTTCGTTTTACGATCTCTGCAGTTGCATCTACCTCGTTTCTTGGTGTCCGTCTGAACACTATCTTGGAAGGGAACCCCACATATCCTTGCCGCTGTTCATTTAGTATCCTTAGGTAGGTGTTTATACTCTACCCTTCGGTTCATACGAGGAAATATGAGTTCTTTAGATAATTTTTAATTTTCTTCCGATATTCTCGGTTACCTCAAGCGTATTGGTTTTGTAAATGATAAATGCATGCACGGTAGTGATATTGAGTAGTCCATAAGACTGCCATTGGCCACCACGAGCTACATTATAAGTTGCACACAGCTGATCTAGTGTCAACACCACATTTTTTTCTCCCTCAGGGCACGTCCGCGGTTTTGCGGGCGCGATAGCACTGCAACCTTTGGGTTATTGTGCATGCCCTTAGTCTTTTTACTCCACCCACTCCAACGTCACTGTGCCTTGAATATCCAGAGGATGCCCCCCACCAGGCGCGCCCGGTGGAACTGAGGCGGGCTCTCCCCTTCCTGAAGCGACTCCAACGCAGCTACCACCTCAGCCTGGATCAGGTCCGCCTTCCCCTGGTCTAGCGTGACCTCAGGATGGCGTCTGTCAATAACCGCCATCCCGAGGCCCTCCGCAGCCTCCCTATACGAGCCAGTCTGCGCCAGTGTTTCGGCCCTGGTCCTTTTGGGACGTCTGTCTGTACTAGGCGTGCTAGAGCCCGAGCGCGGCGTCTTCTGACTCACACTCTCCTCTTGCCCCTTTACAGGGCCCTGGCCCTTTTGGGAGTAGGCGTGCTAGAGTCCGAGCGCGTCCTCTTCTCACTCCCACTCCCCTCTTGCGCATATACACGTTTCTCGACCGTCCACGTTTCGGTCGCCATTTTCTACGCCCTCCGGAGCTTCTTTCTTTGCGCCCCGGAAAGACGCTTGGACTGCCGGGGCAGTCCATCTACCCCTACAGTAGGATCCTCACTGGTGGGGGGGGGTCTTCCAGAGTCCGCGGACCTCGCCGCCCACCGGTGGGACCCAGCCTCCAGCTTTGGTGTCGGGCCAAGTCTGTGGCCGAAGCTACCCCCCATTCCCCCGTATATACGTCGGACGTGAGACCTCCAGAGTCCGCGGACGCTGCCGCCCCCTGGCTCGTCTCCGTTTCCGGAATAGACTCAAGGCACGCGTCTGTAGCCGGAGCCACTCCTCGAGCCTCATTGGTTTTGGTTCCATATATATTTATAATCTTCATGTTGTTCCCACGAGAATGGGGAAAAGACTGTCCACACCATCAGAACCCCCTGTGTGGTGCAAGGAGGGTTACTCTGGAGGGTTGCCCGGTACTCCAGAGGTTCCGTTCACGACACCATCACCCTAGTTCCAACCATCCCTAAGCACGGGTCACGTTACATCGTATATTGGGGGAGTTTATTTCGACCTCCACGTCTAGATCCGTCATATTTAGTTATCAGCAGGGTCACCTCGTACAGGATGCGACTCTTCACCGCGCATGACGGTCTTGGGGAAAGCTTAATCGAAAGCGTATGTTGTTGTTTCCTCTTCCTCAGCTTACCCCCTGGAGTCCTTTGGCCCACGACTCCTCGATCCCAACACCACCCTTAGTATAATTATATAGTGTTATCATTTCGCGTTTCTGAAAAGCTCTAGTGGACTCATATGACTCATGATGCGAACCTGACAATAGGATCACATTCTTATTTTGTTTTGGCATGTATAAGGCAAGTCTCAAATCTTCTGTGAAGGCAAACATACTGGTATTTAGAGGTCTGCGAATTGTAAGCTGAGAGGGAATTTGTTCTTTCTTATTGTACCAAGCAGAGTTAATTTGTGATTCTCTAGTAAACTCGTTTCCAACTGCACAGATGTAAACCAAATATCTATTGTTATGTTTCGATTGGTTTGGGATATTAGAATACACAATCTTCCAACTACATCCTTGGCCGAATTGCTATCGAAGTATAGACCATTGGGTTGTTTTCCTGTATACACCTCCAGGTTGGCTGTGTAATATGTTCTGGCATCTACCAAAGTAAATACTTGAATACCACCACGATTAGGCTTGTTTGGTATGTACATTTTAAAAGAATACCGTCCCGTAAATGCCCATAAAATTTCATCTATGGTCGTATGTAAGCCGAGAGTGTAGTGACATTTTAGTATTGAATTTACACCTTCAAAAATTTCTCTAATAGGTGCCAAATTATCTCCCGCCATTCTCCTCGCATCATCAAATTTTAAACACATAAGAAGGAAACGAAATCTACGCAAAGCCATTCTCGCTGGAAATATGTCGACTGCTGTGCCATCCCGAGCCCACAATTCGTAAGCGGAAAGATGATTACTGCGCAAAACTCCCGCCACGTACAGCAGGCCTATCAAAGCTTTTGTTTCCATAAGATCTGTTGGTCAACAGTCATGTATGTCTTATCTATGTAGATATTTGTGTAGTCCACAATCTTCTGCAAAATTACATAATCAAAGGATAACTTCCAACAAGCAATATGATCTTTAGTATTTTTTACATCTCCTGTTACACCTGGCAACTTTAAAATGATATTGTGTTGTCTCGTACACACGTTTAGTGGATTGCAAATCTTATTCCATACCATGCCCAACTTGCTACTATACTGTAGGTGACACCGTGACCCGACAATTACACGATTTTCTTCCGCATTGCCCTCTTTCAAATCTACGTTGGAACACTCTTGGTCAGTATCCGAATTATGGTCGCTCACTTCTTGCTTGTCCACTCCTCCATCAGTTTCCTCACTGTCCTCCTCGCTAATCTCGAGGTCACTGCTAATCTCCACCCACATATTTCGTAACCTATCTATTTCTATTTGGTATGGATCAGGCACTGTCACCGCTGTTCGTTCAGTATACTTAGTAGGCTGTTTATTATGTGCTTTTTGTTTAACATGAGACAACGTGTTTTTTAGACTTAAAATTCGACCTGAAGCTCGTAAGGAAATAATAAAAACCATTCACACTACATCTTTCGAAATACATGTTGGGACGGGTTGGGTATAATGGACCTAAAGCTATTCTCACGCTCAAACCAACAATGCAGAAAGACACCGTGCAACTGCTGCAGGATGGTCAAGAGGAACTAGAAAGGTACCAGAACGGAGGACCGCCTGCGCCATCTAGCATTAGGTTTGTGAACTAAAATTGAACTCGATGGGTCTGATAGACCCAATCCGTGCATCGAAGGGTTAATGGAGTATTTTTGGAGTAATTGTATTTTGAGCTCATTTGTGTTCTCTTTTTTTTTAATTCTACGTAAAACAAGTCGTCTATTTAGTGAATTATCTTTAAAAAATTCACTATTGAGGAGATCCTGACTTTTGAATTTTTAAAAAATTTCTTCAAATCAGCGTTACTTAGGCCCCCTAGAACACATATCCGGGGTCAGTTTCAATTTTTATATGTTTATTATATATATATATATATATATATATATATATATATATATATATATATATATATATATATATATATATATATATATATATATATATATATATATATGTATCACACCAATAACTCAAAAAATAATGGGCCGACGGCGAATACCTTCCTTTTGTAAGTGGCTTGGATAAGTGCGTTACCCAGGAAAATCTGCCCATTCCAAATAGATTAAACATTGCTTTGTTTAATTAGACAGACGGATTCCCCGTCCGTGCCAGTTCTGAGCTGAGTTTTCATGTATCTAATTTCGACCACGTTAATTATAATGCATGTTTGTAAGAAAATAATTTCGGGACGCAGCAAGTGCGTTATGGTAGCAAATTTTTATTAAAATCTGCTCAGTCCAAATAGATTAAACAATGCTTTGTTTTAGTTAGATAGTCGGATTCCCCGGTCCGTGCAAGTTCTGAGCTGACCTTTAATGCATCGAATTTCGACCACGTAATTATAATGCATGTTTGTCAGAAAAGAAATTCGGGACGCACCAAGTGCGTTATGGTAACGAATTTTTATTGAATGCTTCAAATTTGAATGGCCCAATTTGCTATTAACCTATAAAGTTCGTAGGTCAGGAAACTAGTTTTTTTGGGAACATTTTAAGTTTATTTTCGAAACATTTTTGTACATGTTCAAACATAAAGTTATTTTGATGATATATGGAACATTGTTTCTACTATATAGGTCATACTGGTAACCAAATTTGATGCCTGCTTTCTTAAAAAAAACACATATTTGCTATTTAAAACATTTTAATGAAAATTCACTACCATAATGCACATGCTGCGTCCAGACTTTTTTATATTATTTATAAGTCTATCTTTAATAACTGAAAACTTTGAATTCTGTGGTTTATGTTAAACAGTTATATCTTAAACGGTTTTGTTTCATTTTTCTGTGAATATCACATTGGACTACAATAGAAACCACATTAATAGAAACATCTGACGAGATGAACAATCACCAAACCAAATAATCCACAAATACAGGAAACACACTTGTGGTCACTCCCAGAAAAAATGTTTAATGTTGGCAGAAAACAATCTAATTGTACACTCAGCGACGTTAACCAGCGATATTACAATGACTTTAAGTTCCTCGAAACTGATTTAGTGTAAACTTTATTGTAACAATAGTCTGAGACGAACATTGGCTAATATGATCATCAAAATTGACCTTGTGCTTTGCGTTAAATTTGCCATGAACAATTCAAGGCTTAATAACAACTTCTGTTTTCATTTACCACCGTGTACTGTATGCTCGTATAGATTGATGTAATATACAGAGGATGTTTTTAAGCATATGTGCCATCGCTCGTGGTTAGATTCCTCTCTTAAAAATATATTTTTTTCGTATCAACATAGGTCCGAATTTGCTTCGTTTCGTAGCCACAGGGTGTTAAACAATTTTTTGTTATTCAAAATTTCTCCAAAACTACTGTAGCAATCCGAGTGGAAATTGCAGGGTAAAAGTCATTTATACTAGTACATATTTTACTGCTAAAAATGTGAACAGTTTCACCAGGGCCGTGCGTATGTACTATCGCTACAATAATTTTCTTTAAAAAAACTTGTGCGCCACTGACTTTTTTTTCTCTTATTAGCACTGCTAGGTGCCGTACCTCGTTTAGTGCCTGTTAAAAGTTACGTCCTGATATTTTGTCGATTTCGATCTCTTTTATGAAACAAATGCAATCCGGTTTTGTGTGTATGTGTGTGTATGTATGTATGTATCCAACTGATAACTCAAAAAAGTTCGAGACGCAGCAAGTGCGTTATGGTAGTGAATTTTTATTCAATGCTTCAAATTTGAATAACTGAATTTTCTACAAACTTAGAAAAATTAATTTTGGTAAGTAATAAGGTCTTTCCTAAAGCAAGATATCCACCAAATTTAATTAAAATAACTTTGTAATCTTCGGAGAAAAAAAATTTTTTTTAAAAGAAAATTCAAAATTTAAATAACTCGATTTTCTATAAAGTTGAATTTTGGTACGTAGTAAGGCCTCTCCCAAGGCAACATACCGTTAAATTTCATTAAAACAGCTTTGTAGTTTTCGGAGAAAAAAATTTCCCGGAAAACACTGTCCGATTTTCCTGGCTAACAAACTCATCCAAGTCATTTATATATATATATATATATATATATATATATATATATATATATATATATATATATATATATATATATATATATATATATATATATATATATATATATATATATATATATATATATATATAAACATATAAAAGTTGAAACTGATCCCGGATATGGGTTCTAGGGGTCCTAATTCGCGCACATTTGAAAAAAATTTTGCAAAGTCTCACCATCGATACCTCTCTATCAGTGAATTTTTTAAAATAAAAATTCACTAAAAATAATTAACCGATTTGGATGAAAATCAGCAGGTACATTTCTTGTGTTAATGGCTTGGGTGAGTTAACCAGGAAAATCGGACCAGGTTTTCCGGGAAAATTTTGAGTTTCCTTTATAAGAAAATTTTTTTTCTCCGAAAATTACAAAGCTATTTCAGTTAAATTCGGTGGATATATTGCCTTGTGAAAGACCTTACCACACACCAAAATTCAACTTTCTAAGTTTATAGAAACTTGTGTTATTCAAATTTGAAACATTTAATAAAAATTCACTACCATAACGCACTTGCTGCATCCCTAACTTTTTTATTCTATCAGTTTACATCAATTGTACAATGTGCAATACAAAAAAGCTAAGCTTATGCTTGTAGACAACACAGTTTTGATGAGCAAAGAATTGACCAAAATGTATTTTATATATATATATATATATATATATATATATATATATATATATATATATATATATATATATATATATATATATATATATATATATATATATATATATAAAATCTTCGTAAAAAAAGCCTACCCCTGTAGATTATTTTTATGAAAATTCGCTACCATAACCAACTTGTAGCGTCCAGACTCTTTGAAACATTATTGTTTTGACATTTTGACGTGAGTTTTACACTAGCATTTTAATAAGTTTTTGTTCGTCTCTAGTGTGTCACAATGTTTTTGTTGTATCCTCGTATCAGCGTAAAAAATCTGATTATACAGGATATTACATTTCTGTGAGGCTGAGTTTACCACGATTCTGAAGGTCAGACATTATTACAAAATGCGGCAATCAAGAGTTAATTACCTAAAGATAATCGCTATAAAATATAAATGATGCATATTGCATAACTTCTATATGATATTGTGTATACAGTGTGAGATATCAATTTACAATTAGCGGATTATTTAATCTCTATGTACTTTTTAGTGAATTTTCATTATGAAAATAGTGTGTTGCAGCGAAGTTCATCAATCAGATGAATTTCTTTTTTAGTGAATTTTTATTAAAAGAATTCACTAATAGAGAGGCATCGATGGTGAGACTTTGCAAAAAAAAATTCAAATGAGCGCGAATTTGGGCCCCTAGAACCCATATCCGGGGTCAGTTTTGATTTTTATATGTTTATATATATATATATATATATATATATATATATATATATATATATATATATATATATATATATATATATATATATATATATATATATATATATATATATTGACGTTTATCGTATGGTATGAGATTGTTTATATGTTTATCTGTTTGAGTTGACATATTATTTGTGTTATTTGGGAAATTTTTATATACCTACATGTGCAAATTTTTCCTTTATTAATGTTAGTGGGTGGACTAAACGGTGTTTGTTATGTTTTATCAACACATATAAAGGTTCGAAGTTTTACAAAAAGGGCTGATATGCAACAGGTTAGTTATTTTCTCTTTTTTTTTTTATGTCAACAACACACCACGAGGGCTTACAGCCTAAATACTATCGTACCGTGGGTGTTGACAAGGAGGAAAGAGGCAGCTTGTTAATTCTGGACTTGAAGGTTTGGAGGTTCGGAGGAGAAGGAAAAACATGTGCCGGCAAGGAATTCCACAACTTGGAAGTCCTCGGGACAAAAGAGCGGGCATAACAAGATGTTCTATGTCTGGTGACCTGGACATTAAAAGGGTGCATTCGCTCTGTTCCCCTGGTAGATCTGCTGGGGGCAGCAGGTGGGGGAATTATGGAGGAAAGCTCCTCTGAGCAGAGCCCGTGCAGATATCTATAAAAGAGAGAGAGGTCACCAATAGCACGTCGGTGGGCAAGGGATGGAAGCCTTTGGGTGAGGGTAGGGTCACCGATGAGACGTATAGCTCTCTTTTGAATGGAGTCCAGGATAGCGAGTGTAGAAGCGGCAGCTGCACCCCAGATGTGGGAGCAGTATTCGAGGTTTGGCCTTATTTGTGAAGTGTATAAGGTATAGAGATTAGTTGGTGAAAAGTATTTGCGAGCCCGGAAGAGGAAACCCAATTTCTTAGCAGCCGCTTCTGCAATTGATGTAACATGTTGGTGCCAATTAAGATTTCGATCCACAGAAATGCCAACAAGAGAAAAGGACTCATTACTTTGAATAACTTGGTTGTTCATTGTGATGGGTCTAGGGCTGCTGTATCTTTTGTGAGAAAGAAAGCAAGACTTAGTTTTGGTGGGGTTGAATTGTACAAGATTTCTACTTCCCCAGTCTAATATTTTTTGGAGGTCTACGGAGACAGAACCCTCCATGAGTCTGCGATCCTCATCTAATTGGGCTAAAGAGACAGGCTTAGAATATTGTATGTTTGAGTGGAGGGTGCTGTCGTCCGCGTAACTGTGAACTGGGTTGGATGTGCTAGAGAGGAGGTCATTGATGTGGAGAAGAAACAAAGTAGGGGCTAAAGCTGAACCTTGATGAGTTTAGAGGAATGGCCATCCACAACAACAGATATGCTCCTGTTGGAGAGGAAATTTGCTGTCCAGGTACAAAGTTTTGGTGGTAGCCCATAGGCCGGAAGTTTATTAAGCAGCGCTGCGTGCCAGACCTGGTCGAATGCTTTGGATATGTCTAGAGCAACAATCTGGGATTCACCGTGTTGTTCCATAGACTTGTTCCAAGAATGGGTGACAAAGGAAAGGAGGTCGGCAGTCGATCTGCGCTGACGGAATTCATACTGCCTGTCGTGGATTAGACTGTGTTTTTCAAGGAATTTTAGTAGTTCGGTGTTTATATACTTTTCCATCACTTTAGAGATGACTGAAAGGAGAGAAATAGGCCTGTAGTTGCTAGGAAGCGCTTTGGATCCTTTCTTGGGGATGGGTTGTACTCGAGCAGTTTTCCAGTTACTAGGGAATATGCCTTTATTGTAAGATATCTGAAACAGACGAGTCAGGACAGGAGCAAGTTCTGGTGCGCATTTTTTGAGAACAATTGCTGGGATCTCATCAAGGCCAGAGGCTTTCCTGGTATTAAGAGAAGAGAGCATCTTTCGTACCTTTTTAGTTTTAAAAATGATATCAGTCATTTTATGCGCGACATTGGGGACTGTTGGTGGTTGAACATTTGGAGGTGGGTTGAGAGTAGAATTTCCGGCGAACAACGAAGCAAAAAGTTCAGCCTTGCCCAGGGCGGTAGAAACAATTTCTTCACCTGATGCTTTGGCGGTAGTTTTAGTTAAGTTTATGGTTTAACGGTCCATAATTTTTAGCTAATTTTCGTACAACAAATTCGCCAATAAGGAGACCGTGACTTTAGAATTTTATGAAGATTTCTTCAAATGAGCGCAAACTAGGCCCCCTGGAATCCATATCCGGGTTTACGTTTAGTTTTGATCTGCTTACATATATACAGGGTGACGCGTTTCTACGGTAAAGCTCAATATAATTATTATTATACAAATGACGAGAAAAAATTGTATAAGTTAATTATAGGGTACCTTGAGCTGCATCTTATAAAATTATTTTGTCAATCACCGGCTGGCCCATAAGTCGTTGGTGATCCCTACAATTTTTTTTCGAAGAGCCTTATTTTATTGTTTTTTTTATCGAAATATTTTCGTAAGAAAAAAATCAAGACGCAGTAAGTGCGTTTTGGTAGCAAATTTTCATTAAATGCTTCAAATTTGCTATTAACCTAAGGTTTGTTGGCTAGAAAACGAACGTTTAAAGTTCATTGTCGGAAAATTTTTGTAAATTTTCAAACAATAAGTTATTCTGATAAAATATAGCACATTGTTTCTACTATATAGGTTATACCGGTAACCAAATCGATGACTGCTTGCATTAAAAAGACATATTTGCTATTCAAAGCATTTTTATAAAAATTCACTGTCATAACGCACGTGCTGCGTCCAGACTTTTTTTTACTGTTGCATGTTGCGATAGATTTCAAAACCATAGGAGAATTGAATTGAATAGAGAATGAAGAGATCTTTCAAATGAGATATCACAAGCCACTACTTCCCATTTAAAGATTTGGGGATTGCAACTGTCACTTGAGGTAGTTTGAATGGAGGGGTGAAGTGCACGTTGCAGGATGTGATTTTTTAATCCAAAATTGACGTGTTTGGGGATTTATTATAAACATGCACAATAATTGAGATAATATTTCATTTAGCTGTTCCACACTGTCTACATTCCATTTTAAAGGGGTCTGGTGTCCATAATTGAGTATCAATTTCATACTTTCTAATTCATACTTCTGTATTTGTTATTAACTTCTTTAGTAATCACTTTATGAGACAAGTTATTTTTAGATTCAGTTTTATTAAGGCAATGAAAATAATTTACAAATGATCCAGACAACAATACAATAAGCTATACTCGTATAATTTCAATTGCTTTTACGTGGTCACATTTCTGAAAGAAAAACACTTGATGACATAAATAGTTTCGATCTTAATATAAAAATCATTTTTGTTTGGGTGAAATTAGGTGCATAAAGTAAGATTCGGAAAATTCCTTAAACTAATGTAGACAAGATGTTTAGAAACTCAGTTGACAAACTAAAACTCCAGATTTTAAAGTAAAGCCCTTTAAGTACGGTACCTTGACAAGATAATACAAACCTTTTATTTACTTTTGCAGATAACAATTTCTGTTCTTAATAAAAAAAATTTCGCCACTTTATCTATATCTTTGATCAACTCGAGAAAACTTGAAAGAATTATTAAATAACAAACATGAACACAACTTTGTGGAAAATTTGATTGAAGTTTAGAAGAGCCTATCTGAATAAATCAATCATTCCGAAATCTCTGCAATTTAAATTGCATGAAATTCGCGATTCGAAACGTAAAAATTGGCAATTTTTAAGCAGATTCTGAAACCAATGTGGGTTATGTAGAATAAATGTCGTAAAAAGTGTGTTTAGCAAAGCCTTAAACTTCAAACGGCGTTTGTCCTTCATTTTACTAAAATATTTGTAGGAAGTTTGAGGGCCAGACAGACCCTTTGTCTGATGCTTTGGCGATAGTCTAAGTTTTAGAGTTTGTGATTTAATAGTTTAATTTTTTTTTTATTTAGCAGAATAAATTTGAGAAAGGCCCTCTTTTCAGGACAAACCACATATCAAATAGTAAGAGCCTGTCCGTGCGTTTTGGTAGCGCATTTTCATAAACTGTTTTTTCAAACTTTAATAACCAATTTTTCTATTAAAATAAATTAAAAAAGTCTGTACGTAGCAAGTGCGTTATGGTAGTGAATTTTCATTAAAATGTTTTTTATAGCAAATATGTTTTTTTTTCTTCTAGAAAGCAGGCATCAAATTTGATTACCATTATAACTTATATAGAAGAAACAATGTACCAAATTTCATCAAAATAACTTTATTGTTTGAAAATGTACCAAAATTTTCCGAAAATAAACTTAAAATGTTCCCGAAAAAACTGGTTGCCTGGTCAACAAACCGTAGGTTAATAGCAAATTAAGCTATTGAAATTTGAAGCATTTAATGAAAGTTCGCTACCATGACGTACTTGCTACGTCTCAAATTTGTTTTCTTGCAAATATGCGATATATTTCGATAGAAAATGCAAAAATGCAATAATGTAAGTCGTCTTCCATTAAAAAAATATGTAACGACTTATGGGCCACCCTGTAATTGTAAAACTAATTTTATAAGATGCAACTCAGGACACCCTATAATTAACGTATACAATTTTTTCTCGTATAATAACGGATATATGTATTGAGCTTTAACGTAGAAATGCGTCACCCTGTATATATGAAAACAGATAAAATCTGACTCCGGATATGGGTTCTATGGGGCCTAGATTGTGCTCATTTGAAGAAATCTTTTCAAAATTTTAAAGTGGGGGGGTCTCCTTCCTGTAAGCAAATTTTTTTACGGAAATTCGCTAAAAATTATAGGCTATTAAACCATAAACTCTATAACCAAAACTGCCAAAGCATTAGAGAAAGGGTCTATTTGAATTGAATTTTCTGCAAATATTTTAGTAAAATAAAGGACAATGGCGGTGGAAGCTGTAACTTAAGGGTTTGTAAAATAAACTTCTTACTACATTTTCTCCACGTAACCAGTATTCGTTTCAGGTTCTTTGCCTAAATGTTGCCAGTTTTGACGTTTCAAATCGCGACTTTGACGTTTTAACATCGACAACTCAAAAAATTATGGGCCGATTTTGATCAAATTTGGTGAATAGCTTCCTTTTGCAAGTGACTTGGACAAGATCGTTAGCCACCCTTGCTCTGATGCTTTGGTAGTAGTTTTAGCTGTAGAGTTTATGGTTTAATAGTCACTAATTTTTAGCACATTTTCGTAGAAAAAAATCGCCATTTAGGAGACCGCGACTTTTGAATTTTGAAAGGATTTCTTCAAATGAGCGCGAACTAGGCCCCCTCTAGGACCAATATCACTTATAGTACAATAGGTGGTATTGCTAGAACCCATATCCGGGGTTACTTTCAATTTTTAATCTGGTCATATATATATATATATATATATATATATATATATATATATATATATATATATATATATATATATATATATATAGGGTGATTTATTTCCAGGGCAAAGCTCAATATATCCGTTATTGTATAAGATGCAAGAAAAACTTGTGTACATTAATTATAGTATGTACTTAGCAACACCTCTTATATTATTGCATTTTAGGATTTTTTGTCGAATTATAATGCATGCGTGTTTGTAGGAAAAAATTTGTATAGCATTCATGGTTTTTCGAGTTGTTTCAATTAGTTTGCAACTTTTTACATCTTTGGGACATATAAAAAAATTGGTGATACGGCGTTTTTACCAATAGATAGCAGAGTCCCATGAAAGTTGTGCATTCAAAGGGGTTTTCGTTTATATTATTCGTCGAAAAAAATCGAGATGTCATATACAGGAGGCGCTCTCAAATAATGATCGAATTTAAAAAAAATCAAAGTGCCGTAACTCAATTTTATCAAACGAATTTTGTGTTTCAGAAGTGAAGTGCATGACCTCTGCTTCGACCTTTGTAAAACCCTTCTTATACCGACACTCTAGTTTTGGAAATATTTACTTTTAGAATCGCATACCATGATTAAATCAGATTATGCGATTATTTAGTAAATTTTCGAAGAAAAATATTAGAATATATCAAACAATTAATTTGGTAAGATTATCTACATCTCCATGTTCATAATATAGATACAGGGTGTAGCATCTAAGACGCCTCGGACCATCGCTTTCCTACCATACAAGATATCGAAAAAATTCTAATAGCAAAATTGTGCACAATTAGCATCGTAATGTTCCTAAAATATTTTTGATTACCAATGGCGTGCCGTCTTCCAGTGACGTATCAAATTAATGTTTTTTTTAATATAACACCCTATATTTTATTGCAGATTCAGAAAATGCTCGAAGAGCACATCTTTTTTTATGTAACATGTCATACCCCTGACTAAGCGGTTTCGGTGTTATCCTCACACTGCGACCATTTTTGGAATTTTTTTTGAAATAAACTAAATTGCGCCTCTTATATAAAATTACGGACAGAATAAGACCTCTTTTACTTTAACACAATTATTTTTTGTCGGTTAATTTATAAAAAGAAAAAAAGTTGATTGGTCTCTGCAAATTGTCATTTTTTCCAAAATTTCAAATGGCACCCCCCTAAACAAATTACAGTGGGGGATAGCCGAAACTCCAAATTTTCCATTGGTACGAAAAAACTACACATTCCATAACAAACCTTCAAAGAAAAAACAAGTTGTAACGCCAATTTTTCGGAAAACATCCTTCTCCGAAACCATGTGTGCCACGATAAAAGAAAAGGAATTTAATTGTCAAAAGAAACATTGCAAATCAGAATAAACTGGTCACAGAATCATTGTTTTCTAATACGTTGCGAAAATGCTCCGAACTCAACAAGAAATGGTTTACATGGTGTTTATTCTTAGAGAATGGTGCAAGAATTGTTTGTTGGCGTCACAAGTTTACGCTGAGAGATATCCTGACAGACCACATCAAAATCCACGTGCGTTTCAAAGTGTTGAATAGATTTACAACTACTGGGAGTGCTCAACGAGCAAAGAGAGTTAGAAGAAAGTTTTGATGGAAGATAATGAATTGCAAGTTCTGGAGGCGGCTGTTGAAAACCCTCATACCAGTGTGCGTGAAATTAGTAGAAACACGGATATTTCAATGCGTTCTTGCATAGTACTTTTAAGAAGTACAAGTTAGATCCGTTCAAGATACAACAGCACCATAAATTGCAACCTCAACATTTTAAAGTAAGACAGAATTTCTGCATGTGGGCTATCAACAAAATCGACCAAGAGAAATCCTATCTTATGCGCCTGATATTTTCCAGTGAATAGACGTTCCATAAAAATGGCGTTGTCAATCGCCACAACTTTCATTATTATGCCGATGAAAACCCGCACGCCCTGAGAATGGGAAACCACCAGCAAAGATGGTCACTCAATGTTTGGTGTGGCATACTGGGAGAAAACCTTCTGAGTCATTACTTCATCGAGGGGCGCCTGAACGACCATAATTATTTAAGGTTCCTTCGTGACGACTTGGCTAAACTCTTGGAAAATGTCCATTTAGCCGCTCTACGACAGATGTTTTCCAACACGATGGATCTCCTGCACATAATAGCCGTGCCGTTCGGGAATATTTCGATAAAAGGTTTCCGGATTCATGGATTGGTCGTGGGGGTCCAATGAGGTGGCTGCTAAGATCACCAGACCATATTCCCTTGACTTCTTCCTCTGGGGCTACATCAAGAATGTGGTCTACAGGACGATACTAACTATAGACGAGGATATGCAGGAGAGGATTCGCGTGGCTTTCCGTGATGTATCACCAGAAGTGTTGAGGGCGGTGTCTATGGCTGAGAGTCCCCCTCCAACGAGAGGGTCATCACTTCGAACATTTAGTTTAGGTTGCTAGATTTTCCAACCTCTTTATCCGTATTTTTTCACTAAGTAGTTGTAAATGTATTCAACACTTTTTAAAACGGTCGTTGACTTGAATGTGTGATGTTGGAGTATCTCTGAGAGTACACTTCTGATGCTAACTACCAATTCTTGTGACATTTCAGAATAAACACCATGTTAACAGCATTTTTTTTTATCACAACTTTGTTTCGGACAAGTTTGTACTACAACTTGGTTTTTCTCTGAAATTTTGTTATGGAATGTGTTGGCTTTTTGATACCAGTGGAAAATTTAATCCAACGCTATAAGTTTTTTAGAGGGTGCCATTTGAAATTTTTGAAAAAGACAATGTCGGAAGGCCAACCAAAAATGATTTTCGTTCCATAAATTTACAGAAAGAAAAATTATGTGAACGTATACGCGGTCTTAGCCTGTCCCTAAATTCAAATGCGAGGTGGCGGTGCAATTTAGTTTATTTTTTTTTAAATCCCCAATAATGGTCGCACTGTGAGAATAAAAGGTTTTAACAGTGAAACCACTAAGGCTATGAGAATATGTTCTATTAAAAATATGTACTCTTAGAGAACTTTCTAAATCTGCAATAAAATATAGGATGTTCCATTTAAAAAAAAAGATACGTTTGATACGCCACTAAAAAACGACACGCCATTGGTAACCAGAAATATCTTAGGAACATAGCGATGGTAATTATGCACAATTTGGTCTTAGAATTTGTTCGATATCTAGGTAGGGGAGCTATGGTCCGAGGCGTTTTGGGTGCTACACCCTGTATAAGTAGTTGATAAATTATTTTCACAAGTATCAAATGAAACTTTAAAGTAGTAGAGTTAAGTAATGTTAAGCTTGCGGAATGAAAATATGAGTATTTTTCCACTTATGTTTTTCTTTACTTCAAATTTATGTGAAAAGTAAAAAAAAATGCATTTCCTCCTCTTCATTCTGAATTACACATTAGGTATATAGGTAGCTTGAATTTTATGTATTCTTTTAGCAATTTTTTAAAATGTCAGTTTTCGCAGAAATGTTATGCGTTTCCGTAGAAATCATAATTTGTAAAATTTGTTGTGAAATTTTGGTAATTAAGAATAAATGGAAAAAAATGTTTTCTAATTTTCGGGAAAAATCGTTTGCAAATTTTCATGAAAAATGTTTGTCAATAATTATGTCTTGGTAGGTGGGTAAATAGCTTGAAGAGGTTCGCTGCCAGGAAAATAGGGCCAGTTTTTTCGGGAACATTTTAATTCATTTTCGGAGAAATTTTGTACTTTTTCATAGAATAAACTTATTTTGATGAAGTATGGTACATTGTTTCTACAATGTATGTTATACTGGTAACCAAATTTGATCGCAGCTTTCTTAAAAAAATGACATATTTGCTATTAAAAATATTTTTATGAAAATCCACTACCATAACGTACTTGCTGCGTCCAGGCTTTTTCTATTCTAATTACAGATTATATAATTTGAATTTTATGTAGTTTATCAGCAAATTTCCATGTAAAAAATATTCAGTCAGTTTTCACAGATATTTCTTTTGGGCGAAGAAATGATTTTTTGTCAAATTTGTGTAAGAAAAAATTGTTTTCGAAATTTCGTGGAAAAAAAAATGTAGCAAATTTTCGTGTCTTTATAAAAAAAAGTTCGTAAAAAGATTTTTATATAATTTCTTAAGCCACTTCCAATTTTCATGTAAACAGATTTTTCTCAATTTTTGTCAAAAAGCGTTTTGTGGATAATTGTATCTTGGCAGGTGTAGTTTTGTGTAATTGCTGGCATGGGTTCGTTGTCCACCAAAATCGGGCCAGTTTTTCAGGAAGATTTTGAGTGTATTTTTGGAAAATTTTTGTACTTTTTTAAACAATAAATCTATTTTGATCAAATATGGTTCGTGGTTTCTGCTATGAAGGTTATACTACCTACCAAATTAGATATCTTTTAGCTAATTTCCATTAAGAAACATTAGCTAATAGAGAGGTCACGATGAAAAGGTTTTGAAAAAATTTCGATATGATATATATATATATATATATATATATATATATATATATATATATATATATATATATATATATATATATATGTATGTATGTATGTATGTATCCGTGCGATAACTCAAAAAATACTAAACTGATTTTAATCAAACTTGGCAAAAATCTTGTTTTGACGAAAACTGAGGTCGAGTTCGTTAATCAGCCTTTATGCTCAAGTTCTTCCCGTGAAAAATCGAGGAAAACTTTGAAAACGCTATATTTTTGTAAGTATTAGAGTAACTGGAATGAGACTTTACATGTGGCTGGAAATATTGCAAATAAACTTATGTTGTGAATTTTAAGTAAATTGGTACACAATATTTAGAGTTTTTTTCCGAATTAAAAATTAAATTCCAAAGGCATGCGTTGCGACGACTTAGTGGTTAAAGTCCAATGGCTGACAGACAGAGTAGTTAGCTGCCACGCGTAGATTGATTCACACAACAGGTATAAACCTACATCAACGGTAACCAAACGAAATATATATCAGGCGTAAAACATAGTACTCAAACCAACAATCGTGAAATCTCGGCCGCAATGATGGAAAATGATAGACGATATGATACTAAAAATTTGTCAAATGATTGTTATTTGGGGGGATTCAATGAATTATTAAAAGACACTATCTTTGTAGCTTTATGAATGGCCTCAAAACAGTTTTAGCGAAGCATAGGTATAATATGCTGTCGCATAATATAGTAGAAATCTAAACAAAATCAAGCCAAGTCTCTATAAAAACGATTCTAAAATAGTTTCTTTATCTTTAAACTTAAGCATAAGACGTCATATAAGACCGAAACAGTCGTGGGATGTGTTGCAATGTTAATTCTACTAATTCTGTAATTAATTGTTACGTATACTTTGAATATAATATCCCGGGCATGAAGCCGATCTAATGTATCATGTAAACAAAACGTTGGTTGACGTATGCCTAGATGGCTGAGAAGCGTAGCGCTTGCCTCATAAGCAGAAGGTTACGCGATCGAATCCAGCTCGATGAATGTATGTTTTTATGTTTTCTTTTGATATATGGAGAAACAATAGTGCACAGATTTCATACGTTTTGAACAAGATCTCATTTTTGTTTAAAACGCATAAATAAATGTGTCGCCTTTGAGTCTGAAATTATAATTTTGTTATTGTTGATATTGAAAAAAACCGGTTTGATTAGGTTAAAATGAAATCATACTAGCGATTAATGAAGAAAAATAACTGCTACGTTTATAATTTGACAGATACTTTACTGTTCTAAATATGAATTAAGCTTCCTCCTGGAAATAATCTGTATAACTTTAATGAAATTTGTAATACAAATTTCTTTTAAAGAGACTTACACTATCTACACATATAGCAAAATATAGTTCTTTAGCTTCATACAAAATTGAGTTTTGGGAATTTTCCTGAAAAGGAGCTAGAACGCAATATTTTTTTGATAATAGAGATATGGATTGTAACAGAAGAATTCTTCAAATGTGTGCGTACTAGGACCTCTAAAATCGATCTTCAAGGTCTGTGTAAGTTTAAATTATTAACTTTACTTATATGCCGTATAATTATAGTGTACAATTCTTATGAAAATTCGCTACTATAATACTTGCTGCGTCCCGAATTTTTTTTATTCGACAATAAAAACATTTTTATGAAAATTTGTTTACATACGCACTTGCTATGTCCAGACTTTTTTCTTACATCTAAAAAACTAAAAATGTACACCAAAAATTGTTTTAAGCTAAAAAATGACTAATAATGATTATGATTAGGGATACAAGTTTTATGTGTAGATAAATCAAATTTAATTTCTCAGAAAAGATAAATGATAAATTTGCTGGGTTTGCGGCGTCATATTTGTTTTGGTTTTACTACAAAGACCTTTTAAATGTGTTAACTAACTATAAACATCATATCTTCTATCCTCGTCGCTATCCGTAAACTTCTGAATTTTTAAATTAGCTCTCTTGTTCGCTGAATATGCAATTATCTCCTTTTTTTTCAATTCCTCTAAAATGTCTGCCTTCAGATAGATTGCTTTACTTATAAAAACAAAGTTAATTATGATTTTATTTTACTGTGTCAGGAATCTGAGAAACCGTTCTGTCAGAATAAAAAATGATGTAAAATGATAGAGCTACGTTAGTTTCAAGGCGAAATAACAAAATAATAGGTCTTTCATGCCGAATTCTACTTTATAATTTACTGAAATGACTTGCATATACTCACTATAAACTTTAGATGTTGATTCGTCGATAATTAGATAACGTTATTTCTTAAAGCAGCCAATTTAAAAAGTATTACAAATCTAAAACTTTTGTTACTGTAGAGTAGCTGTATTTTGTTGGATGACTGTGCTATCGATATCGATATCTAATAGAGACCAAACCATTCTACCTTCTACATGTTATATTTAATAGACCAAACCTCTATTTGATAAGGCGCCTTTGTATAGGAATATATATATATATATATATATATATATATATATATATATATATATATATATATATATATATAAATCACTTATTTAAAAAGCTGAGGGTGTTTAATTAACTTAAATAGGTCATTTATTACTATCGATTGGCAGAACCCCCTTCCTATATTAATTAATAATTAAGTTGAGACCTTCGTTGTCAGTTTCAATATATATATATATATATATATATATATATATATATATATATATATATATATATATATATATATATATATATATACAGAGTGTAGCACCTAAGACGCGTCGACCATAGCTCCCCTACCATACAAGGTAGGGAAAAAATAAGCAAAATTGTGCACAATTACCATCGCTATGTTTCTAAAATATATCTGGTCACCAGTAGCGTGCCGTATTCCCCTGGCCTAGCAAACTTATGTTTTTTTTTAAATGAAACACCCTATATTTTATTGCAGATTTGGAAAGTGCTAGCAGATTACTTATTTTTTATGTAACATGTTATACACAAACTTTAGTGGTCTTACTGTTAAAACGTTTTATCCGCACAGTGCAACCGTTTTTGGGATTTTTTTTTTGAAACACACTAAATTGCACCGGCGCCTCCGATTTGAATTTAGAGGCAGGCTAAGACCTCTTGCAAATTTACATAATTTTTTTTTTTTTTTTGGTTAATTTATAGAACGAAATATATTTTTGATTGACCTTCGCAAATTGCCATTTTTAGTGAATTTTTATTTAAAAAAATTCACTAATAGAGAGGTATCGATGGTGAGACTTTGCAAAAAAAAAATTCCAATGAGCGCAAACTAGGACCCCTAGAACCCATATCCGGGGTCAGTATCAATTTTTATATGTATATATATATATATTGTTATATTTTTGTAATAAGCTATGGATTTTAAATTTAATTTAATATATAGAATTGATATATATATATATATATATATATATATATATATATATATATATATATATATATATATATATATATATATATATTTAGTTTTTTTTTAGTTATATTTTAGGTATCTTAGCTTTTAACTTTTATTTTCCTGTAAAGTTTAGTGAAATGTGTTGTAAATGTTGTTATTATGAAATATATGTATTTGTGTATGTAACTTACACCTGGATGTACTCAATGTATTTTTATTTTTTCTACCTGTTTAACACACAGAAAACAACCAATAACATATATGAACTGCCTCTTACCTCAGGGTGCTTAGTAAGCAAGTGGGTTCAAGTCCCCTTTGGTTTTTTTTTTTTGTAATTTCGAACTATTCTGCCCTATCTAATTTCAGTTCTTTCCTCCCAAATACTCATATATGTATAAAAGAAAACAAAATAAGGCAAGGGTTTCAACTGATCACCAAACTTGAATATTTATTACAATTAAAATTAACACAGCTAACAAAATTCTACTCCTACTTGCTATTTTTAATTTGCTTTAAGTATTGACTTTAGCGCTCTTTCTTTGTCAATAATAACCACCCAGAAAAGAACAAAAACTGATCAGTATTACCTGCTTGTTTAAATTTTGAAACAACTTATTTATAAATATATACATACATGTTTTCTAATTCATATACTAAAATAACGACATCTACTGGCATTTGCTTGCCCAAGTGAACGTGAAATTTAAACGAGATAGTCAGTTGATTTAATTTTTCGTTGGCCCTGCTGCTCTTAGTGGACGTTAGGATCGAGAGATGGCCAGCTTTACATACATCTCGATATTATCGACCGTCGAATGAAAATGATTATGGTCCCTTCAAATTTCTGGTCCTACGTTTGTTTACTTATTAAAAGCTTTTATAATTTGTGCGATACTCTCCTGAGCGGTGGATATATCACACAAATAAGGTAAGAGTAATTGCTTTTCTTACTCACAGTTTTTTTTCTTGTATTTGTTCGCGCTGCTATATTGAACTGTCTGGCCAGTGACTCACGTTGGCTGCTTACTTGCTTCACCAAACAAAATTGCAATCTAAACTCCTATAAATGTTTTTAGTCTAAAATTTTTTTCTCCCCAAAATTTTTATCTTATAATTTTATATCAATTTTTCCATCCGTTTATTATTTTTCATACGTAACCAGCGTAACTAATCAAAAAAACTGTTATCTGCCTGCTTCAAATAAAATATCCTAACAAATTTTAACACAATAATCGTTTTTCATCATCTCCTCGGATACATATATACTTCTGATTGTTGTTAGTCAATGAGAGAATAATTAACCTAACTATAATTTTAGTGTCAGTTTGACGTCTGTCCTAAATAAAAAACAGCTGACTTAAACATAGGTTATGACATGACATTTCTTACAATTTAACACTCAAATTTTGACATCTTACTATTCTTAAAGCTAACAATATCCTTAATTCTAACAATAACATCTTAAATTACTTAACAGCTATCAAACAATAATACCTTAAACTATCTAATTAAACTTGTCATACATTTACACCTGCCTTGCCTCCTTTCAACACATATATATCTGTAAAATTTAGTTTCTCCCTGCCTTACAGTGCAAAAACATTGCATACACCAAAGGTAAGTTGTTGTTTGTGTATATGTATGTGTATATATGTATATGTGGCCCCCTTTAGTAACCATATCAAATCCCCAATAATAAATTTTTACTGCTTTAGAGGCTTGCCTTCTGAAGTTAGGAAAAATTTTTTTATTCACGCTTTTAGTTTATAGCAATATAATCTTTTCCCCCCTTAATACATTTTTTTAGCATTTCAGAAACAGTCTCTGCCATTCCTGTAACAAGTTATGCTGTGAAATCAGAAGTATCATCTGAGATTCAAGTGATCTAGCTGCGAACATGAGAAGTTATTATATTTACGTGTCAGATGCACTTATGCATGAGAGACATTATTGTGCTTATAAGCATGTTTAAAAAAAATACTAGCGTGCCTACAATTTAGAGGAACACTAGCGTGCCTTTAATTGTTTTATAAGAACACCGCTGTGCCAATATTTTGTCAATTATGTTTTTGAAGACCACTGCTGTGCCCACAATTATTTTAAGAAAAATACTACTGTGTCTGCAAATTTCTGCTACTGTCGACTACTGATCCTGTTGTCATTATTGCTGCATGTTTGTTCCAGCTTCACAAGTGTTCAGTTCTTCGAAGTGTTTATGGCCTTTATTTAAAATAGTGCTTCGTTAGTTTAAGTGCTTTAAAAAAATATGTGTCATGTCAGTGCTTTGTTCGTCTAGGATTTCTTCAACTTATATTCCTTTTTTTTAATGTCACGTTTGCCCAAGCAACGTTTGACTTAGTTATTAAGTCTGCATGCTGCATGCTATAAGAAATGCCATCAACATTAAATGAAAAATGTTGTTAATTGACTATGTCAAGGCTAAATTTAGTTTTAAGTATCCCCCCAAGTAAAGTAAAAATTTTCTCTTGCTTTTCAAATTCCTTGTTTAACTTATCTCTTTATCATCATTATTTTTTTTTATTACCGAGTTTCTCTTTTCTCTTTGCGTGTGTTCGTACACGTGATAATGAACCGATTTCTATAACGAGATGTTTGTATATACCCCCATATTCGGACTATTTTTTCTATTGCTGCTACCATTGTAAGTTTCTATATGTTTCTTTTTGATATTAGGTCCTTTCCTTTTTCAATTCGTTTTATTCTTCTGATACCCAACTTTTTTTCTTCTTATTATTAATCTGAAACTACTGTTTATCAGTCAATATATGTTCCTTTTACTTGACTTTTTCATCTCATTCCCCTATATCTTGCAACTACTGTGCACATAATCATCTATATATATATATATTTTCATTATTTCAATATGCCCTCTATGGGTTTACATATTCACTGGTTAGCTTCTCCATCTATTAAATTCATTTCACTGTTCGTACATATATATTTTTGACTTTTCCAATTATTCCTTGTTTCAGACGTCCTTATTTAGTTGTCTATCCTACTAAATGTTCCATAATTTTAACGAATTTTACATAATTGGCCTTGATATCTGTTTTCTTCATATATTTTTCTTTCTTTTTCCTCATTTGTTGGCAGCTCTGGTCCTCTTATCTTGGGTTTAAACTTGTCCCCACTACTTCGTTTGTTTCCGATCATATATGTCTTGTTTGACGTGCATTTCTACTGCTTGTTTGTCGTGAGATTCTTCCCCACGCTTAGCTGGTTACTAACGTTATCTACCTCGGTTTTGAATTTGCCTATACTCTTCTTTCATGCTTGACATTTGCTTTAAATTTTGAATTTTGGCGTGTTATTTGGTCGAACTAGTTTTGGTTCAGTTGATAGACTTAATCCAGGTCTGCAATTTTGAATTTTGATTGGTATGTTATTTCAAAAAATGTTGGTGAGTTTAAAGACTTCCCAGGTCATTCATCTCATTCTAGTTCATCAATTCTTTCTAGTGATACCATATTTTGTTACTGCTTCGTCTCCATATCCGTTATGTGGTCTTTTCCACTGCTTATTGTTTCCATCAGACTCTTCTGCCTGTCTTGCCTTGTATTCTATGCTAAAATCATCTCTGGAGGTATCCTTATTCCTCTGGCATTTATACCTATTCGTGCCATCGTTGCCATCCTTGTTTTCACGTCTATACCTCTCATTTCCTTTTCGTTTCCGTTTAAAATTGTCACCCTTATTCCTGATTTCTTCTAGGCTTGCTCGTTTCTTTTTATTGGTTCTATTCCTCATACTCTGTCTCTCTGCTTTTGTCCATTTTTCAAAACATTCTTCTCTAAGTCTTTTATTCCCTAATTCCAGCTTTATATCTGGCTCTTCTTTTAGATTTTCCAAATTTCCATTCGTTTCTCTTAATTTCTCTTCCATTTCGGTTTCATATCTATTTCTTTTGTGTTTGCGCATCTTTCTGGGCCCTCTCATTCGCTGATTTTTTTCATTCACTCTCTCTATGATTTTATCCATCGGTTCATCATCATTTGCTCTGATTTTCTCTATTATTATCTTACGTACTACATCCATCTTTGTCTCTGCTTTGTTTTCAAACTTTCGTACTGCCTCGTCTTTCTCTTCCATCTCCATTTCTACATCTTTTTTCACTTCTTGTACACTTTTTCCAACTTTCTCTGTGATATTTCTGTCTATATTATCCAATCTCTCAATCATCTGCCTCATATTCTGCTCTTGTTCAACAAATTTCTCAGTCATACTTTCTTTTATCTTGTTTATATTCTCCTCTTGTCTTTCGAACCTGTCATTCATATTTTCATTTATATCTTGCCTCATTTCATTCATATCTAGTTTCATGCTATACATGTCCCCTTTCATTTCTTTCTTACTTTCATTTATGTCTTGTTTTAGGCGATTTATGCTTTCATTCATATCTGTATTCATACTATTTATGCTGTGCATTAATTTCATCAACATTTCATTGTTATTGTCAGGTTTTTCTTTTGTCGTATTTGTGTCGTCTACCTTACCTAGATCGGGTGTCTGTTCTTCTATTGACGTTTCTCCTCCTGTTTGTACCATTCCTTCTGCTTGTTCTTCCACATTTTCACCAACTTCTTGATCATATCTTCTCTCCTGATCTATTTCCATACTTTCCTGCTGTTCATGTTCTCTTTCGTCTCCCCTGTCCTGTCTGTCCTTTGACGTGGTCATTTTTCTTCCCCTAGGCATTTTCTCGACTTCCTTATTATGTTTTGTTTATTTATTTATTTTTAATTTATTTTACTCGTGGACCTCGAAAGCTCCCACGTTTAGGCGACAATTGATATATTTTTGTAATAAGCTATGGATTTTAAATTTAATTTAATATATATAATTGATATATATATATATTTAGTTTTTTTTTTAGTTATATTTTAGGTATCTTAGCTTTTAACTTTTATTTTCCTGTAAAGTTTAGTGAAATGTGTTGTAAATGTTGTTATTATGAAATATATGTATTTGTGTATGTAACTTACACCTGGATGTACTCAATGTATTTTTATTTTTTCTACCTGTTTAACACACAGAAAACAACCAATAACATATATGAACTGCCTCTTACCTCAGGGTGCTTAGTAAGCAAGTGGGTTCAAGTCCCCTTTGGTTTTTTTTTTGTAATTTCGAACTATTCTGCCCTATCTAATTTCAGTTCTTTCCTCCCAAATACTCATATATGTATAAAAGAAAACAAAATAAGGCAAGGGTTTCAACTGATCACCAAACTTGAATATTTATTACAATTAAAATTAACACAGCTAACAAAATTCTACTCCTACTTGCTATTTTTAATTTGCTTTAAGTATTGACTTTAGCGCTCTTTCTTTGTCAATAATAACCACCCAGAAAAGAACAAAAACTGATCAGTATTACCTGCTTGTTTAAATTTTGAAACAACTTATTTATAAATATATACATACATGTTTTCTAATTCATATACTAAAATAACGACATCTACTGGCATTTGCTTGCCCAAGTGAACGTGAAATTTAAACGAGATAGTCAGTTGATTTAATTTTTCGTTGGCCCTGCTGCTCTTAGTGGACGTTAGGATCGAGAGATGGCCAGCTTTACATACATCTCGATATTATCGACCGTCGAATGAAAATGATTATGGTCCCTTCAAATTTCTGGTCCTACGTTTGTTTACTTATTAAAAGCTTTTATAATTTGTGCGATACTCTCCTGAGCGGTGGATATATCACACAAATAAGGTAAGAGTAATTGCTTTTCTTACTCACAGTTTTTTTTCTTGTATTTGTTCGCGCTGCTATATTGAACTGTCTGGCCAGTGACTCACGTTGGCTGCTTACTTGCTTCACCAAACAAAATTGCAATCTAAACTCCTATAAATGTTTTTAGTCTAAAATTTTTTTCTCCCCAAAATTTTTATCTTATAATTTTATATCAATTTTTCCATCCGTTTATTATTTTTCATACGTAACCAGCGTAACTAATCAAAAAAACTGTTATCTGCCTGCTTCAAATAAAATATCCTAACAAATTTTAACACAATAATCGTTTTTCATCATCTCCTCGGATACATATATACTTCTGATTGTTGTTAGTCAATGAGGGAATAATTAACCTAACTATAATTTTAGTGTCAGTTTGACGTCTGTCCTAAATAAAAAAACAGCTGACTTAAACATAGGTTATGACATGACATTTCTTACAATTTAACACTCAAATTTTGACATCTTACTATTCTTAAAGCTAACAATATCCTTAATTCTAACAATAACATCTTAAATTACTTAACAGCTATCAAACAATAATACCTTAAACTATCTAATTAAACTTGTCATACATTTACACCTGCCTTGCCTCCTTTCAACACATATATATCTGTAAAATTTAGTTTCTCCCTGCCTTACAGTGCAAAAACATTGCATACACCAAAGGTAAGTTGTTGTTTGTGTATATGTATGTGTATATATGTATATGTGGCCCCCTTTAGTAACCATATCAAAATATATATATATATATATATATATATATATATATATATATATATATATATATATATATATATATATATATATATATATATATATATATATATTTGTGTGTGTGTGTGTGTGTGTGTGTGTGTGTGTGTGTGTGTGTGTGTGTGTGTATGTATCTATCCAACCGATAACTCAAAAAATAATTAACCGATTTAAATTAAACTCGGCAACTGCCTTCATTTTATTAATGGCTTGGATGAGTTCGTTAGCCAGGAAAATCGGACAAGGTTTTTTGGAAAAATTTTGAGTTTTCTTTCGAAAAAAATTTTTTCTCCGAAAATTACAAAGATATTTTAATAAAATTTGGTGAATACGTTGCCTTGGAAAAGATCTTACTACATACCAAAACTAAACTGTCTAAGTTTATAGAAAATGAAGGTTTTTTAAATTTTATTTCGAAAAATTTTTTATCTTTGTTAATTACAAAGCTATTTTAATGACATTTGGCAGACATGTTGCTTTGGAAAAGGTCTTACTAGACACCAAAATTCAACTTTATAAGTTTATCGAAAATTGAGTTATCCAAGTTTGAAACATTTAATAAAAATTCACTACCATAACGCACTTGCTGCGTCCCGAACTTTTTAAATTTCAAATTACAGCGTTGGATATCCGAAACCGCAAATTTTCCATTGGTATCAAAAAAACGACACATTCTATAACAAAACGTCCTTTTCCGGAACCAAGTCTGCCATAATAACACAATAAAAAAACAAGAAATGTGGGCAACATGGTGTTTATTCTGGAATGTCACAAGAATTGCTAGTTAGCACCATAAGTGTACTCTCAGAGATACTGTAACGTCATACATTCAAATCAACAAGCGTTTCAAATAGTTATGGATACATTTACAAAAATGCGGAAAAAGAGTGTGGAGTATTTAGTAACCTAAGTTAAATGTTCGAAATGACGACCTTTCCGTTTGAGGCATTACCGCAACCTTATCTCGCAGCCCCAGACACCGTCCTGAGGACTTTTGGTGATACATCACGGAAATCCACGAGTCCTCTTCCGCACATCTTCGGCTGTAGTTTGTACCGGTCTGTAGACCAAGTTCTTCATGTAGCCCGAGAAGGAGAAGTCATAGGAAGTGATGTCTGGTGATCTTGACGGCCATGCTACTGGACCGTCACGACCAGTCCATGAATCCAGAGACCTTTCATCAAGATACTCCCGAACAGCATGACTATTATGTGCAGGAGATCCATCGTATTGGAAAACCATCAGCGTACACTCGTGATGCCAATAAACAATTCTTATAACATTCTCCAAGCATCAACACCATGTCAACCATTTCTTCTTGAGTTTGGATGATTTTCGCAACGGTTATAAAAAGACAATGATTCTACCATCAGTTTATTCTTATTTGTAATATTTATTTTGACAATTCGACTTCTTTTCTTTTACCGTGGCAGACATGTTTTCGGCAAAGGATGTTTTCCAACAAATTGACTTTACAACTTGTTTTTCTTTGAAATTTTGTTATGGAATGTGTAGTTTTTTGGGTACCAGTGGAAAATCTGGAGTTTCGACTATCCAACTCTGTAATTTTTTTAGGGGGCTGCCATTTGAAATTTTCAACAAAATGACAATTTGTGAAAGCCAATCATTTTTTTTTCTTACCATAAATTAGCGCCAGAAAACAATTATGTGAAGGTACAAGAGGTCTTAGCCGAACCCTTAATTTAAATTCGAAGCGCCTGTGTAATCTAGTTTACTTAAAAAAATAGTGCTGCACATTGAATCATAACTTCCACATAGCTGTGATAATTTATTCTTTTCAGAAAGACGTCCTCACGGAATTAATTTAGCGCCTATGACTGGACCACAAAGAAAATATTTGTATCCCTGTACCCATAATATTGAAACGTTATATTAATCGAGTTTTTTTTAAAATCCATTTTCACCAAATCACCCCTTATTTATCCCTTAGCCCCTAAAGCGGTCTTACCCCAAAACAATTCGAAGCGTTCTTTTGTCAGGTGCTAACTGGATACCAAATTTGAAGACGATATATCAATTCGTTCGAAAGTTATTATGTTTATTAACAGACAGACGTACATGCCAACAGACAAAAAATTTCGTACAAGAATGAAGTTTTCTATATGTTTTGAGACTTTTTACACCGTTTCAGCAAAAAAAAAATTCGAAATTTTTGTCAAGAATATTCCACTCCCACACATTCTACCCCTAATTTAGTTTCAGCACAGAATACCAGACGTTTTATAAAATTGAAAGTTTTCTAAAAAACAAACTCTAAAACTTTATATTACTCAAGTTTTAACGAAAAAATGCCAATTTACATCTAAATCATCCCACATTCATCCCCTAACGCGATTTTGCAAAAAAAAAACATCTGAACCGTTCCTTTGTCGGGTGCTAAATGTATCTTAAATTTGAAGACGATACCTCAATTCGTTCTAAAGTTATCGTGGCTACAAACAGATAGACATACAGACCGACAAAAAAAATTCGTTCCCAAATAATATTTTCTATATGTTTTGACCCTTTTTACGACGTCTAAGCGAAAAAAAAAATTTGAAATTTTTGTCGCCGATGCGATACTTCCTCAGGTTATGACGATGTGGAAGTAATTCCCAAAAATAGTCGCACTGGGAGAATATAATGTTTTTACAGCGAAATCGCTATAATTAGGGGTATCACATGTTACATAAAAAATAAATACCTTTAGAGCACTTTCCAAATACGCCACTGACATACGAGACGCCACTGGTGACTAGAAGTATTTTAGGAAGATGGCGATATGTACATATATATATATATATATATATATATATATATATATATATATATATATATATATATATATATATATATATATATATATATATATATATATGTACATACACATACATAGAGCCTCGGTGGTTCAGAGGTAAAAACGTGTGCCTCTGAACCGAAGGGTGCTGGGTTCGATCCCAGGGTTCTCCCTTCACTTTTTCAGTACAAACTGTAACATTAACATCAACCGCGGTTCTGGCATTGTATTTGAGCAAGTTGAATGTCTGCACGTTCCGCCCTTCGGAGGGGGCGTAAAGCCGTCGGTCCCGTGTCCATGCAATGTTGGGCACGTTAAAAATGCCTACCCTCCTTACAGAAAGTCGGTAGTTCGGCAAAATTTCTAGGATGGTGAGGTGAAACTGCTCCCTGGCGTCGGTGATTGGCCATAGTCGCGGAAATAGGCCGACGTTAAAGAAACAAAACACATACGCACACACAATATATATATATATATATATATATATATATATATATATATATATATATATATATATATATATATATATATATATATATATATATAAAGCAAAAATTATTGAACACAAATTAAGTTAAATTATAATAAATGTTGATTGACTGAGATTTAAATTGACCACGGTGAGCCGTCACAAAAGTCTACATGTCGGCGCATAGAACTGCGTATTCCACAAAAAAAATCAGGAGAAACTTGGATTACCCTATACGTCTCAAAAATGCGATTTTAAAGTCTTCTAAGTTTTGAACGAGAGTCTTACACACCAAAGCATTTAAAGGGCCCCAAGTTAAGAAATTCAAAGGATTTAGATCGGGGGATGGAGTAGGCCAAAACTCAGGTGCGCCTTGGCATATCCAGCGATGTTCATATGTTTCATCCAAATATGGACGTGCTCCACTGAGATGAGCAGGGGCCCGGCCACATCATGCATAAACCACATTGCTTTTCTGACACTTAAACGAAGTACTGGAAGCTATTCTTTGAGAAAATGGCTGTGTGTATCCCTATTTAGTCTAGACGACAGAACATGTTGGCCAATTAGGTGATCCCCAAGAATTCCAACCCACACATTAAGAGAAAATTGTGCTTGGTGATAAACTGTAACTATGGCATGTGGGTTTTCATCAGACCAAACGTGGTTGTTATGATAATTAGTAATCGCTTCCCTAAAAAAATTAACCTCGTCCGTGAATAAGACCTGCTCTAGTAATTCTGTCCAATTATTTTTAACATTTGATGCGACAATGCAAGATGATTCGGAAAATCCCGCGGCAAAAGTGCCTGGACTCACTGTATGTGGTAAGGATATAAAAGCTGTTCCTTTAAGATGGAAAATACTGTCATATGATTAATATGTAGCTGCAAAGCAATTTTTCTGGTACTGACGTCCGATTGATAGTCGATTAAATAAAGTACTGCTTCATCCAATGCTGGAGTTTAACTTCACATTGGCGACCACAATCATAAAGGAAATGCATATGTCATTTCTTCATTCAAATACATCTCTATCTTGATGAATTTACATAAGAAGGTTCTAAAAATAATCAGAGTATCACTAAATGACAGTAACTGACACCTAATTGACAGCAATTAGATTATCATTACAAAATGTCAACCTGACAGCCGCCTACTACTTACTGCATAAACTACAGTTTCATTAAAGTTCTACACTATCCAAAATCTATGTAATTCAACTTTTTTTTTCTTCAGAAATCGTTAAATTTTTGAAAAGAATATAAGAGACTTTTTGTTAAGAGTGAATCAAGTTACTTAAAATGTATTTCAAAAAAGTCTGTAGCAGCAAGTGCGTTATGGCAGTGAATTTTTATAAAAATGCTTTGAATATCAAATATGTCTTTTTAATACAAGCAGTCATCAATTTGGTTACCGGTATAACCTATATAGTAGAAACAATGTGCCATATTTTATCAAAATAACTTATTGTTTGAAAATGTACAAAAATTTTCCGACAATAAACTTTAAATGTAGAAAGCTGACTTTTGGTACTTTTTTTTTTTCGAAAGATAACTCAAAATTTTCCCGGAAAACCTTGTCCGATTTTCCTGGCTAACGAACTCATCCAAGCTATTAATAAAAGAAAGGCACTTGCCGAGTTTCATCAAAATCGGTTAATTATTTTATGAGATTTTTTTTAAAATAAAAATTCACTAATAGCGATATAGTACTTGTGATATAGCTGTAAGAAAAAAAAGTTACGTGTGAAACAAGTTCTAGGGGTGGCTTTTTCTACCCCTTACAACCTTACGGAAAAACGAACAAATCGTTCACTGAGGGTCTTCTCGATAACAGACAACATCTACCTTATTTAATTTCTGTCACTTCTCCCCCATTTGAAAAAAAATTAATAAAACACTTTTTGGCACCCCTTCTAAGGGGTCTTATCTTCATAAGAGAGGGGTGAATTTTTTTTAAAGGAAAACTCCCTTTGATTTTCAACAAGGGATCACACCCTGAGTGTTTTTGCACTTGTTTGTTTACACCCTGTATATATGCTTCAACATTTATCTCAATAATTTTTTCTATGTGTATAAAGGTCTAATTGGACTTCCTCCCACTAGTGTCGCACCCTGTCTGTAGCAATTTTAACAATGTTGAAAATATTTAAGGGTGGTTTTTCACGATTAGGTTTTCATACTTCAACAAAAAGTAATTAATTAATCAAAGCCAAACGTGATGACCTATCATCCAAAACATAACAGTATTTCAAGCACGGATTTGGCGAGTACATCAAATACAGCATGTTATGTGATAATGGAGATGTATTCAATTACAAATCGGATACCAATCAATTCGTCAGCGTACGCGTACTTCGTGTGTCAGCGATGTTAATTGTTGGAAAGAGTTGTATTTAATTGACTAATTGCATATGGACGGTGTTATTTATTAAGATAAATTATATCTTGCCGTGTAATCTAGTAGATGATATGCAAGTTACAAATTGTAAATAAGTGCATGCATCATGATTATGCCCCACACACACGTGCTATTGCTGTCTGTCATCATCGCCGAGAATAATGCATCTTACAAGACATTACTTTAATAGCTGCCTACCTTTTTCTTAAATTGGAAGAGGTAGTGTGTGGAAGGAAGATACAATTTCTACAAACTAAGTAGTTGGTGTCTTGCAAAATTATAATTTGCAATTGTTAAAATCTTTATGTAGGTACCACCCAAATATTTTACCAGATTTTCTACTGAATTGCTTCTTCCTTGACATAACTTTTATTGAAAAATTCAGTTGCCTTTTATCGAAGTTTAAGCTAATATCAAAGATTGACACAGTCATATTAAGATTATTTTGTAAGAACAATTGGCAGAAAATATTAATTACGGTTTCTTAAATTTTTATTATGGCTTTAAAAGTGGCACGAATAACAGTTTTTAGACACACTTTTGTTAAATTACAAGACCGTATGTTTGTAAATTAGGTTATACTGAATTTTGGCAGAAAAAATTTACTAATGAGGAGATCGCTACTTTTGAATATTGAAAAACTTTACTCAATTGAGCGTGAACTAGGACCACCAGAACTCTTATCCGGGGGCAGTTTCGATTTTTATATGTTTATATATATATATATATATATATATATATATATATATATATATATATATATATATATATATATATATATATATATATATATATATATATATATATATATATATACATATAAAAGCTGATTTACGGAACCCGTTAGTTAAAAGTTTTCGTCTAATGGCTGAAGTCCTATCTAAATGAAATAGTTTTGAACCGGAAGTTGCCATCAACTCTGTTATTTTAAATGGAACAGCCTATAAAATATACATTTTTGTTTCGTACATAAATTTTTTGTCTAAATTCATTTCGTACATTATTGGTAAAAAAACAGGATTTTTGTGTTATTCAAGTTTCTTCAAAAAATTTACAGATATGGTTAATTTAAAAAAATCTGTATCTGTGCTATTTAGCAACAAACTGGTACATTTTATTTTATTTCAACAACACACCACGAGGGCTTACAGCCTAAATACTATCGTACCGTGGGTGTCGACAAGGAGGAAAGAGGCAACTTGTTAATTCTGGACTAGAAGGTTTGGAGGTTCGGAGGAGAAGGAAAAACATGTGCCGGCAAGGAATTCCACAACTTGGAAGTCCTCGGGACAAAAGAGCGGACATAACAAGATGTTCTATGTCTGGTGACCTGGAGAGTAAAAGGGTGCATTCGCTCTGTTCCCCTGGTAGATCTGTTGGGGGCAGCAGGTGGAGGAACTATGCAAGAAAGCTCCTCTGAGCAGTGCCCGTGCAGATATATATATATATATATATATATATATATATATATATATATATATATATATATATATATATATATATATATATATATATATATAAAAGAGAGAGAGAGAGAGAGAGAGAGAGAGAGGTCACCAACGACACGTCGGTGGGCAAGGGATGGCAGCGTTTGGGTGAGGACAGGGTCACCGATGAGACGTATAGCTCTCTTCTGAATGGAGTCCAGGATAGCGAGTGTAGAAGCGGCATCAGCACGCCAGATGTGGGAGCAGTATTCGAGGTTTGGTCTTATTTGTGAAGTATATAAGGTATATAGATTAGCTGGTGAAAAGTATTTGCGAGCCCAGAAGAGGAAACCTAGTTTCTTATCAGCCGCTTCTGCAATTGATGAGCCAAACAGCCGAATGTGTTTCAGCGATCGGCGTATTAACAAGTTACAATTGAATTAATTCTGTAATTAGCTGGAACATTTGCTTTTAGGATAAAATATAAAATTTCCTGGGACAACATATTGCCGTCTCTATAAGTATCACATAAACAGTTTTTTAGCTAGGGTACCTGGTTCAGTGGTAGAATGCACACGACACACGCAGGCGGCCCGGGTTCGATTCCCCTCCGGTGCATGTAAAATTTTGTTTAGTTTCATTTAATTTTGTACTTGATAGAAACAATACTTTCCAGGAACAGAAAAGACCGTTTCAATCTCTACCAGTCAAATATTTGTAATAGCATTTTTCAATCTGAGTATCATATCGTCCCTTGTAGTAGATGGATTGCAGTATACAATATCTTTCAGTCGTCCCCATAATTCAAATCCAAACAACTCAAATCAGGCGACCTAGCTGAAAACAGACTTCCCCTTCCTATCCATCTGCCAGAAAAGACGTCAACTAAGAAATGTCTCGCATCTGAACAATACTGTGCTGGACAGCCATCCGGTTGAAAAATCATATTGCGACGAGTCGTTAGAGGTATGTTTTCCAACAACAACGGCAACTCATTGCTCAGAAAATCGAGATATCGCTGCTCGTTCAATGAAAATCTAGGGTCCAATCACGTGTCCACTGACAATACCACACCAAACGTTAACAGACCAACGGCCCTGATGTTGCACATCATTCACCCAATGCGGATTCGTCTGCAACCAATTGTGTCTATTGTATCTATTAAGCCTACCACCGCTATAAAATGTGGCCTCATCTGACCACAAAATCCTAGAATGTACTCCCACATATTCTTGCAGCATGTCCAATAACCAGTTACAAAAGTTCAACCGTTCATCCAAATCGCGTCCTTCTAATATTTGGAGCAGAACGATATATATTAGGGATGCAACTAAAAAAATATATATATTATTATTATTGGCATTACTTTCATCATTAATTAACACCCATTGAATTTTCGTTTACTGTTGACTTTGTAACGACAACTAATTAATGTGTATTACTTTAAGCCATAACTTACCTGTAGTCTTTCAGAATATTTCGAACAGTGGTTCGAGTTACTCCTAAGTCCCTAGATATTATACGGGTACTCAGATGTAGTGGGGGTTCTCTGACGAACAGAAAGATGCACGTTTCCTGTCGTTCGTAACCGATGCGCCAGTCGGAGAAAAACTCTCTTGAAAAACCGACGTCTTCCCAGATACTTCACCTAACAGCAACAATTGCATTTCGCATACATTCAAAGTATACATTTAGCATATCAAATGCTTCTTCATTCGTGGGAATCAAATGATAGTAACTAGCCACACAAACAACAATGTGAATGACAATCTAATGATGTTGTCATTTTCACAATATGTATGCTGAGTCAGTTTTTCGTTACACATATATTTTCATACCTATAAGTGGTAAGCATCTTCAACTCAGCTCACTTTAATATTTGCAGCATATTCTATATCTAGAAATGATGGAAGACTCTGTTGTTGTTGCTAGCTTGTTATCAAGATGTGGTAATTCGTAGTTCTAACTTTGATTACTGATATCTGCCCCTAGAGCCATGATATCGAACTGCGGTTTTCACTGGTAGCTGCAGTCTTGTGCAACCTATACTACTGTGTTGTTATTTATATACCGTTCTATTTGATTTTCTTCAGGAAACCAGCAACATAACCTATGGTCAGACCATCGTTAACATATGCGGCACTGGTCTGGTGGCCTAAGGTGACACAATCCAGTGCCAAACAAAAACTATGCAAGATCCAAAGGATGGCTTGCCTAGGCATCACAGGGGCCATGTCTTCAACCCCAACAGCTGCCATGGAGGTGTTGCTGGATCTGCCCCCCCCCCCCCCCTACACTTAGTTATTATGGGGGAGGCCAGGCTAGGACTATACAGACTAGCCTGCAATGGTAGACTGAAGATCAACCCAGGCTTCAGGGGCCACTGCAAAATTCAGGAGATCGTGAAGGAGCCCATGCTTGAAATGAGGTCAGACTTCGCGAGCCCGCGAAATTGCAGGGAAAACAACTTTACAGTGGAAATCCCCGACCGCGAGGCATAGCGGGAGGAGACGCCGAGCATACCACGGAACGCGCTCGTCTGGTTCACGGACGGATCCGGCGGGGACCGTGGGACAGGGACAGGTGTTTACTCGGAAGGACCGAGGGTAAGTCATAGTATTTCCCTCGGAGCCCATGCAACGATGTTTCAGGCCGAGATGTACGCCATCCTGCACTGTGTGCTCGAGAACAAGAGGAGGGGCTACACCAACAAGCGGATCCTCGTAGCCACAGACAGCCAGGCAGCCCTTAAGGCACTAAGTAGCCCACGGGTAAATTCCTGGCTGGTGAGTGAGTGCCGAGACGAGAAGAGCGACCTGGCTGGGCAGAATGAGGTGACCCTCATCTGGGTGCCGGGTCACTCGGGGGTCAAAGGCAATGAAGAAGCTGACAGTATCGCGAAGAGAGGGTCGGCAGAACCATTTATGGGACCAGAACCGGCTCTGGGCGTGTCAAAGAGCACTGCCAGGGGAGCCATTAACTCCTGGGTCAGAAACCAACACAAGGTGTACTGGGCGGACTGTCCAGGGCTCAGACATGGGACATTGACGGACCCAGTTCAAAGAGAGCTGTGGAGCTGCTAAATCTTAGCAGAGGACAGCTCAGAAACACAACAGGTCTCTTGACGGGACACATGGCCGTCAAGAAACACCTGCATAAAATGGAGCGGTTCGAGCGGGACCTCGCATGCAGACTCTGCGGCGAGGGGGAGGAATCAGCCCAGCAGATCTTGTGCGAGTGTAAAGCTCTGGACCGCAAAAGACAACTGATCTACGGTCAGTCTAGACCGGAGACAGAGCAATATAAAACTTCACCCTACCAATCGCTGTGCAGACTAGTTCAAGGCACAGTGATTTTGGAATGGGTGGAGTAATACTAAGGGTATGCACAATCAACCAAAGGTTGCAGTGCTATCGGGGCGGCAAGGCCGCGTACGAGCCCTGAGGGAACAAAAAAACCATAACCTAACTATTCGACAACGCCCTCTGCCGGTGTATGTAATATACAGAGGAAACCTGGAATGAGCGTAAATGGTGGACTGAGAAAGCTACTTTTTATCGAGTTTAAAGTCATTAAGTTCGGTCAAGCCAAACCGAAGTAATTAGCAATTGAAGAAATATACCTTCAACGTGCCCCCACCACCTTATTTTTAAAAACATCAAAAAATTTTTGAGGTAAGAAGTAACACCCGTTGCTCGGCCATTACTCGGCGGGTGTCAAAGGTACCACTTAATTTTCGAAAATGTGATGAAAAACGCATTTTTCCTACCTGCAGTGGCTCTTACGCTCTCTAGCGGCACCTTTAGAAACTTGAAAATAAATTCCAGCGATTTAGCTTAACAACTATCCTCATGGCAGTTTTTTTCCTGAAGATGTACACTGAACCGTTCCTGAGATATGACCAACGACCATTCTTAGTTGCCCACCCCGTAGAATCATGCAAATTCACTGTTATAACGCACCTGCTGCGTCCAGAATTTTTTTTATATTGAGATAAGTAGGTAACTCAAGTATAGCTCTTTGTAATAAAAATTGTGTTCTCTATCACACAGCACAAAATATGATAATTCGATACCGCAAAAAAAATGTACAATTAGCTTTTTGGATAAAAAAGAATAAAACAAATTTACGTACCATTGTGTTTCTTCGTTTTTTTTTGTGGCATATTTCCTGTTTTAATTAGCTCTTGGTTGTTTATCGAACATACAGCTTTGAAGAAAAAGATTTTATGACAAGACAATTTATTGCATTATAGTTACATATCCGTTAAAACATGTCAAAAGTACTTTAGTTTTCTTCGTTTGGATGCCCGTTTCATTAGCTTCACCATTAGAAACCCAGCCATAGCGAATCTAACTATACTTGGAATATACTCGTAGAATCCAAAAACAGGGAACAGTAGGTTTAGGGTGGATTGCAGAAAATCTGTGAGAATCATGTTCACACAGACAGGTAATTTTAAATTTACATAAAACAATACATACTCAAACAAATTTTAATATAAAAACTAATAAATTATCAGACTCAGATGATTAGTGACTAATATATGACATCTGGAGAAAGTTGACAAACGTCAAAGGTAATAGAGCATAATGTCAGTTTTAAACATTGTAATTTCCTGAAATTAGAAATTATTGGTTCTAAAGTTGGTACTCTTAGAATCGGTTTTTCAAGAGATAGCTCTGTTAACTCTGAGAGGGGAGTGGCGCGAGAGGTGGGTAATACGTCATGTGTATTCCAAATGCGGATATTCTTATAGTTTCAGATTGCGTTTTGGTGTTTTAACTAACATTTATTAGAAATTTGTGTAACTTTTAATGTGTTGGCTAAAAGACTTTCGAATACGATCAGTTTCACATTTATTTTAATGTTTATTTTGTATAAAATAGCACTTAAATCGAAACTATTGTCTTAAATTGAATATTCTATTTTTTGAGGTGTTGAAGATTATTTTATTATTCAACAATTAAATCAGTAAATCGTCATAAAAGTAGATAAGTAGATATGGGTTTAATGTACAAGAACTCAATAAATATAACTTAACCTAAATACCTGTTTTGATGCCTGGTGGGGTTGTCTGTAGTGCATTAATGTGTAAAAATAATTCTAAAAAGGCAAGGAGAGATAAACTTTCCTTCTTTTCTTTTCTAAAAGAAGTAAAAATAAAGTATTAGGTAAATGTGCAGATGTGCTCACAGAGGGTTTTAGAAAAACATTAAGAAACGTGCTTAAAGCCCTCCTTGCATGCATAGCCCACCAGAAAATTTCGTGCAAACAGCCCCCAAGAAAGGAGTGAATAGAGGTGCTTGTCGAGGAAGAAGATAAAAAGGAAGTGTAAACAAAAATTCGAAAAAACCAGCTTAGCCGGGCCTATATACGCTGCGTTTCTCCCACTTTGCAGCTACATCTCCTTAAAATCCCGTTTATTACGCACAGAACCACTATTATAGCCACAGCTCCCGTAACTTTCTTGAAGCGTGTTCCCAAGAAATTTTGTGGTTTATGCTTTAAGGGTGGCTGCAGGCATGCTGAAGGCGAAGGAGACCCTCCCTCCCTCCGTCCCGCGCGTTATGGGGTTGTCAACCCAAGAAAAATTTCTTGGGAACAACCCCCAAGAGTTTATTGGACACTGGGCGAATGGGGGTTCTGTGCATTTTAAGGACGTATAGCTGCCATATAGAATAGAGGCAACTTATACAGGTCTGGCTAGGCTGTTTTCTTCGCATTTTTCGTTTCTTCTTCCCCGCCTATCACTCCTATTCACTTCAGGTCCCACAATTTTCTTCGGCGTTGTTAGAAGAAGTTTTTCTTATGGTTTATGCATTCAACGGGGGTTCTAAGCATGTTTCTGAAAAAAAATTCTAAAAGCCCTCTGTGAGCTCATTTGCAAATTTACCAAATATTAATTTAGTTATTGCTCTAGCAATTTACTATTATTTTAAAATTACATATAAAATGTATGAGTTTTTTGCTGAGAAATTGATTGTCAAAATTATAAACCTACCATTTGGTATGTGTATTTTTTTACATGTTATTAAATGAGGCATATCAAGTAAAATAGGTAAGTAAATTATTAAAACAACTATAAAAACCTAGGTTGTGGTTTACAAGAAAAACATTCTGTACAATTAGAGACATTATGAATTTATAATTTTATAAATATTAATTAATTTTTTGCGAATTTTTATTTAAAAAAAGTGCGTGTGTGCGTGCGAGCGTGTGTGTGTTGTGTGTGGGTGTGAGTGTGCGTGTGAGTGTGCGTGTGCGTGTGAATGCGCGTGGGCGTGCGCGTGCGTGCGTTGAGGCGTGCTTGCGTGCGCGTGGGTGCGTTGAGGCGTGCTTGTGTGTGTGTGTGTGTGTGTGTGTGTGTGTGTGTGTGTGTGTGTGTGTGTGTGTGTGTGTGTGTGTGTGTGTGTGTGTGTGTGTGTGTGTGTGTGTGTGTGTGTGTGTGTGTGTGTGTGTGTGTGTGTGTGTGTGTGTGTGTGTGTGTGTGTGTGTGTGTGTGTGTGTGTGTGTTGTGTGTGTGTGTGTGTGTGTGTGTGTGTGTGTGTGTGTGTGTGTGTGTGTGTGTGTGTGTGTGTGTGTGTGTGTGTGTGTGTGTGTGTGTGTGTGTGTGTGTGTGTGTGTGTGTGTGTGTGTGTCCGAGCGATAACTCAAAAAGTTATTAACCGATTCTGATGAAACTCGGCAAGAATATTTCTTTTATTAAAAAGCTTGGATGAGCTCAATAACCAGTCTTATCGGACCAGTTTTCCTAAAACAAAATTTGATTTTTTCGAAAAAAAAATTCGTATCGCAAAAAATAATAGTTATTTTTAGGAATTTTGGTTGATATGATACTTCACCACTAAAATTCAACTTTCTAGGTTTATAGAAAAATGCGTTATAAAAATTTGAAACATTTATTAAAAATTCGCTACCATAACACACTTGCTGCGTCCCGAAATATTTTTGAATCCTCTTCAAGATAAACCAATTAATCGAATCCATCAATATGAAATCGATTAACATCCTAAAACTTCAAATGCTTTCTGTTACTATGTGAACATAACTTTCAAAAGACGAAGAAAAAAATGCCGGCAGATTGAAATATTCAATTCCATTAGATTCAATTTGGGAATACATATGACGTCTTCCCGCTTCACCCTCTGATTGGTCGAGAGTTACCACGCAACCTCTTTAATCTATAAACCTTGGATCCGGCTCTGCTTTCAATATCGATGTTCTGCGGCACATTTAGCACAACGTGAGATCGACAATAATAGGGGCGGTTCTCCCTGTCGCACACATACAGAACTAAGGCTCAATTGTAATATTTGTATAATGTTATACCTGTGTTTGGTTTATCCGTTTAAAAAAATTCACTAATGAGGAGATCCTGACTTTTGAATTTTGAAAAAATTTCTTCAAATGAGCTCTAATTAGCCCCCTAGAACACATATCCGGGGTCAGTTTCAATTTTTATATGTTTATATATATATATATATATATATATATATATATATATATATATATATATATATACATATATATATATATATATATATATATATATATATATATATATATATATATACATATATATATATATATACATATATATATATATATATATATATATATATATATATATATATATATATATATATATATATATATATATATATATATATATATATATGTATATATATATATATATATATATATATATATATATATATATATATATATATATATATATATATATATATGTATATGTACACCGATAACTCAAAAAATAATGGGCCGATTGTAATTAAATTTGGTAAATAAATTCCTTTTTCAAATGACTTGGATAAGTGTGTTAGCCAGGAAAATCTGCCCAGGTTTTCCTGGAATTTTTTTTGTTTTCTTTCGAAAAAAATTATGTCTCCGGAATTAACAAAGCCAGGGCAACCAAATTTGGTACGCGGGTTTATATCCTTATAGGTAAGTTATCTACCAAAACTTAGCTATGTAGGTCAAAAGACAAAAAAGTTATAGGCATTTAAAAAAAAATTGGGGTTTTCCTCAAAACGTCAAAGTTGCGATTTAAAACGTCAAAATCGGCAAAATTTAGGCAAATAACTTGAATCTAATACGCGCTATGGAAATCAAATGTCTCAAGAAGGATGTTTTACAAACCCTGAAGTCTTAGTTTCAGCCGTCATTGTCCTTCATTTTACTAAAATGTTTGCAGAAAATTCATTTCAAATAGTCCCTTTCTCTGATGCTTGGCAGTAGTCTTAGCTATAGAGTTTATCGTTTAATGGTATATGATTTTTGTCGAATTTTCGTAAAAAATCAATAAAGCCAATATAACCGTTATTATACAAAATATGAAAAAAAATTGTACATATTAATTATAGAGTGTCTTGTGCTACATCTTAAAAAAATATTTCTACAATCACAGGCCGGCCCATAAGTCGTTGGTGATACAAATTTTCTTTTTTGTTTAATCAAACACGCCTTATGTTATTGCATTTTTGCATTTTCCATTGAAATATAATGCATGTTTGTAAGAAAACAAATTCTGGATGCAGCAAGTACGTTATGGTAGCGAATTTTGATCAAATGCTTCATACTTGAATAGCCCAATTTGCTATTAACCTATAAAGTTGACCAAGAAACAAGTTTTTTCAGGAACACTTTAAGTTTACTTTTGGAAATTTTTGTACATTTTCACACAATAAAGTTATTTTTATGAAACATGGCACATTGTTTTTACTATATAGGTTATACTGGTAACCAAAACTGATGCCTGCTTTCTTAAAAAGAAAACAACACATATTTGCAATAATAACATTTTTATGAAAATTCACTACCATAACGCACTTGCTGCGTCTAGAGTTTTTTAATATCCTCAGAACCAGCTTTCAGTATATTCCTATACCTACCCTTGAAATAATAGTTTAACGACGGTTTCAAGGTAGTACTTTAAATTATGATGAAATAAGATTATGGGTAAGAGAAATTTGCATAATTGTTCATGCTGAATTCATTTAGGTTTCAAGCTGATTGTTGATACAAATTCTATTTATAACTATATAATCAGAAAATTTTCATTGTTTTTATATGCATCTATAATAAATCAATTATCTAAATTAAGAATACGCAGGTAAATATAGAATTCAAATTACCCGCTCAGTTGTCAGTACTTCCCGCGAGGTGGCGCTAGTGTACTTGTCACAAATATCACCAATGCTAAAGCATAGGAGTGTCCCGTATTGTCATTGTATAGTATTTGGTATAAGGTAGTAAACTTCATCTATCTCATCTGCAGTATCACCTTTATTAGTGAATTTTCATTACGAAAATTCACTAATAGAGAGGTATCGATTATAACTCATGACTTTTAAATTTTTTCTCAAAATGAGCGCGAATTAGGGCTCCTAGAACTCAAATCCAAGATCAGTTGAAATGTTTATATATAGGAATATATGTATATTTGTATGTATCCAATCGATAACCGATAACTCAAAAAATACTTCACCAATCGAAACCAAATTTGGAAATTCCCTTCATTTTGTTAATAGCTTAGATGAGTTCGTTAGACACTCAAATACTTTTAGAACAAAAATATGAAAACTGTTTGAAGACGTAATATCTTTTAAATTACTAGAAGTATGACACACGCACATAGATATCGTATAAGTGGTCCTATCTACCAAATTTGAACTCAATTGGTGCAGTAAATCTTGAGTTATAACCAAATACAAAATAAATAATGTACGATATGACTTAAAATTACATCTGAATAGGTGCCTATAATGTTAGACAAGGTCACACAGATATATCAGGGTTACTCTGCCATTGCACACAAAATCTCCAAATTAAATTTTAAGCGGACAGGCTACAGAAATATCTCACAATAAACAATCATCGGGGCTGCCATTTGCCACAACCCTCATCTGAATTTCAAGATTCCAGAAAAATATATAGTAATGAATAAAAATTTTAATGAAAGTGATTCAATTTGTTTAAAGGCAATCTAGAACTACGTTTTATTATGTATAAATATTAAGCTTCCCATTTTTCACGGTATTTAAAAGCCGTCTCCGTCTCCTAGTTCTGACAATACCAGATTGCTATTTGTCATTTGTTATTCTGCCAACTGACAGCAGTCATGTGAGAAACATGTGCGCTGTGCGCATAACCTCGAAATCGACTCCGCAATACCTAAAGCTTGGGTCATACACTCGCTAATTGCGAAATCGCAGCCAAAGGTATCCCTATTGGTTTATTTTAAATAATATCGTAACATTATTTTAAATGGACCAATAGAAATCAGTTTCACAATTCGCTTCTCGCAATTCCCGACTGTATGAACCTAGCTTTGAGCTAACTGGTTGCAGGCATTCAGAAGGGGATGGAGAACCCCTGCGACAAAGCAGCGAACCAAGGTTTTGAATTTACGTATAAATTATTACCCCATTTCATTTGCTTAAAATATTTTTCCAAAAATGGATTTGAGGTTGCCTTGTTTGTCAGTTTTACATAGAGAGGTACAATATGTTATCATTTTCAAAAAGCATGAATACAGCAACAGTAAATAAATGTTGAAAAAGGTCTGGGTTCAGCAAGTACGTTATGGTAGAGAATTTTCGTAAAAATATTTTAAGTCCGAAAATCAAACATTAAACTAGAATCTTCAATCTTGAACCATAGTAAAACCCATGATACAAATAACGAGAAATATGATATTCAGACTACCTATTTTTAGACCTGTCACGCGCATGGTGTCAAGTGGTGAGTCCAATGCAACAATAATATGCTGTCGTGCAGTGGGGTTTGACGTTTCATCACAACCTCTTAACAAATTACGTATTTTACTAATATTTAAGTGCATACAGTTGGATGTAATAAAAATGAAAAAGACTAAATTTAGTGCTGCGATCTATATTATCTGGAAAAGACAATATAGGCGTAACTTCAACCGTATTAAATTGACGTATAGAAACTTTTTGATTGCGAATGACTTTGTTTTAAGTGTGTAGTTGGACTTCTATAACGTTACTCACCGCGTGACGTCATAGGAGGGGGCGGGGTATATGCGCAATATCACATCTCTTGTAAGTCATTATATCATGAGTAAAACCCATGATATAATGACTTAGAAGAGATATGATATTGCGCATATGCCCCGCCCCCTCCTATGACGTCACGCGGTGAGTAACGCAACAGAAGTCCAACTACACACTTAAAATAAAGTCATTCTCAATCAAAAAGTTTCTATACGTCAGTTTAATACGGTTGAAGTTACGCCTATATTGTCTTTTCCAGATAATATAGATCGCAGCACTAAATTTAATCTTTTTCATTTTTATTACATCCAACTGTATGCACTTAAATATTAGTAAAGTACGTAATTTGTTAAGAGGTTGTGATGAAACGTCAAACCCCACTGTACGACAGCATATTATTGTTGCATTGGACTCACAACTTGACACCATGCGCGTGACAGGTCTAGAAATAGGTAGTCTGAATATCATATCTCTCGTTGTTTGTATCATGAGTAAAACCTATGTAAAGGCAGCGTGGGTACTAAATTAAAGAAAAATAACATAATGAGCTTCGCGGATAGGTGCACATTGGTTTTAAAAGACCTTTTTTGTTGTTTTATTTGAAAAAACTAGTTCGATTGGGTTGACTAAAACAAAACCATCCAAGCAATTAATAAGACAAAATACCTGCCATATTTATAATTTCTCAGGTACATTCCCTTTGTAAATAATTAATTTTTTTTGGAAAACTTTTGTAACTTTAATGAAATTTGTAACACAATTTTTACTTCCACCTCGTCACAACGTGTGGAGGTATCGCATCGGCGACAAAAATTACAAAAAAATATTTGTATATAGAAATAGAATATATGGAATATATAGAAAATATGATTTGGGAACGAACATTTTTGTTGTCTGTCGGTCTGTAGGTCTGTCTGTTTGTAGCCACGATAACTTTAGAAAGAATTGAGATATCGTTTTCAAATTTGGTGTACAGTTAGCACTCGGCAAACAAACGGTTGGGATTGTTTTTTAGGTAAAATCGCTTGAGGGCGTACGGGTTAAGGGGGGGGGGGTGTTGTTGAAATGGTGAAAATTGACATTTTTTCATTAAAACTCGAGTAAGATAACGTTTTAGGGTTTATTTTTAAAAAAATTAATTTCATCAGTCATCTGGTATTCTGTGCTGAAATTAAATTAGGGGTTAAATGTGTGGGGGTGGAATATTGTTGACAAAAGTTTCGACATTTTTTTGCTAAAGCGGCGTAGAAAGTCTCAAAACATATAGAAAACTTGATTCTGGAACGAAATTTTTTTGTCTGTCGGCATGTACGTCTGTCTATTAATATGCGCAGTAACGAACGAATTAAGATATCATCTTCAAATTTGGTGTCCAGTTAGCACCCGACAAAGGAACGCCTCGAATTGTTTTTGGGTGAGATCGCTTCACAGAATAGGGGATAAATAAGGGGAGATTGGGTGAAAATTGACATTTTTTCAATGAAACTCGAGCAGTATAACGTTTCAAAAGTTTGTGGTTGCAGGAATACAAATATTTTCTTTGTGGTCAAGTCATGGGACCCAAATTCATTCCATGAGAATGTCTCTCTGAAGAGAATAAATTATGACAGCTATTTGGAAGCTATGATTCAATTTGCAGCACTATTTTTTGACGTACTATACTTCCTAGAAATGTTGGCAGACATTTTTGAAAAATCCTATACGTCTGTCTGTTAGTAGGAACAATAACTTTCGAACGAACTGATATATCATCTTCAAACTTGGTATCCAGTTAGTACCCGACAAAGCAACGCTTCTAGTTGTTTCTGGGTAAGGTCGCTTCAGGGAGTATGGAATAAATGAGTGGTGATTTGGTGAAAATTGCCATTTTTCCGTTAAAACTCAAGTCATATAACGTTTCAGAAGTTTATGGGTACAGGAATACGAATATTTTCGTTGTGGTCAAGTCATGGATCCTAAATTCTTTTCACGATAATGTCTTTTCAAGGAGAGTGGATTATTACAGCTATGTGGAAGTTATGATTCAATTTGCAGCACTATTTCAGAATGCACTGCGTCAACATTGTTTGTCTTAACAATAATAACAGTATCATTAATTTCAAAAGGCGTTGCATTAGATGACCATTTTTCTACAGTTTAAGGTTGGAAAAATAGTTAAGGTACCAAGAATTGAACATAATATCTGAAGATAACCCTACATTACGCGTTTTTTTAAATTGAAATGAAAAGAAATTTTAACATTAAATGAAATGAGAAAATATTCCAGAAGAGTCAGGTTATAAAAATATTTTCTAAAATTTGTATATGTAGCTAATATCATACATAGTACACCCACTACACTATGATATATTTTTTAGAAAGTATGAAAAATAAGAAGATAATTATTATTTTTGTACAGAAATATACCGCGCATTTGTGACATTTACTTTTACGAAAATAATTTACATTAAAAGTGCCATTAAAGTTAAAAACTTGAAAATTCTATTAGATGAAAAGCATTACAGACTCGTATTTTTAGGAAAAAATGTGAAGGCATCGGTGCTTTATATGTAAATCTTCTTTATCACACAGAAGTAAGTGACTTTTAAGAGGTAACGTTTTGAAAATAGTTTTTCAGTTAAAAGCAGAACATTTCATGTCATTTTACAAGATGAGAAATCAGAATATGAAAGCCTTTTTTTCAACTTTTTTTGACAGCGTAGGCTGGCTTTTAATGGTGATAGTTTCAAACACCTAAATATCTTGAATAGGGGTTTGCAAGGCCCCGATCTTATTATTATAACGGCCACGGAGAAAATTAATGTATTTATGAAAAAGCTTGACTTATGGAAAACTTTAATCGAGAAAAATTATTTTGATTCATTTCAGTGCGTTCAAGAACTCATGGAAGATGTAGCTAAGTACAATATGATAAATTCTAAGCAAGTTTTTTTAGACATGCCAGTTACTTTGTGCAATCTAAAACAACAGATTTGTGAATAATTTCCAAAATATAGTCAAACCAGTTATGACAATTACAGATGGACACGGAATCTCTTTTTGGACAATTCCTTTCAACATGCTAAAATTCCAACAAACATGAAAGAAAAACTTTCTAGAATTTCTTTCCCAGAACCCAGATCATTTTTGGATTATAAGAATGCAACAATACCCCGAACTGGCAAATGAAGCTGCCAAATGTTTGGTTCCATTTGCAACAAAAAATTTATGCGAGTTAAATTTCTCATCGATACCTGATATTAAAAGAAAAGTGAGTAATCGGCTGGAGCTCGCAATACAGAACCCAGATTCCAAAAGCTAATGTCTAAGAGTAATTGAGCAACTTGGTAATATTAAGACGCTATATATTATCTATGATGCAAACAATAGAAATAGAGCTCCAAATAAGTTATTTGTGTTTATTTTGAAAATCCCTTCATGACCGTCCCAAGCCCCTCCTCCCATCACTTTGGGAACCACCGCTCTACGGAGTTTCTAAAGGAAAATATTTCACCGCGCGGCTGAAAATGGATTATTTGTTCGGATGTAGGTGATATGATACAAAACTTAATTAAGGTTCAAGAAAAACACGTAATAAGAACAGTAAGAACCATTTAATTTTGCCACCATAACGCAGTCTGTGCGAGTCGAGACATGTAAATGTGTTCATAATATATCGGTTTACATCGCCAGGATTTTGCTCCCGTCGTTACACTGGCAAATTATCGACGTGAACCCCAATATTTCCAATAACTAGAAAGAAGTTGGACAGTCCAATTTATTTTCTAAATGAATTGCACTTATTTAACCACTTGACAGAAACTAATTCGCTTAATACGCTTGCTGCAACTACGAAAAGTTGCAAAATATATTGCAAACGTATTCGACCAGGGTCTGCCTTCGACTTTAATGATGGCAGTCATTGCTTAACTAAAAGTTCGTTAAGCGAATTGAAGCCGCAGTTAATAATGAAGGCGTAATGTATTTGTTTGTATGGTCTATTGGGGATTTGCATTCATAGTGGCGTTAATTAAATCACTAAATATCAATTTGGAATATACAGGAAATCAAAGTTCTATAAAATAATAGTAAAAATATATTATAGTTCCAAAACGGCTTAAACTATTTTGATGAAAATTGGTACAATTTCACAACTATACACAGCACATTTTTTCATGAAAAAAAAATCGTCCAGTGCCGGAGTTACAGGGGCGGCCATGACTATTTATCAATGGAAAAATCATACGCCACTGTTTATTCGGGAATCAAAAATATTTTTTGAATCCCCAATCAATTTGGAAGAAAAATATACCTCGGTTCACATCGATATCGTACACCGTTTTCGAGAAAAAAAAAGAAAATCTATTTTGATGCATGTTATAATCAATGGCAATTAATAAACGGCTCTTTGAACAAAACCTTGTATTGTCTATTAATTTCCAACAAACAAACTAACTTACATTTACAATGAAAATAAATTCTTACTATGCCAACTAAATGATCAATCCTTATCTGTTGACAAGTTTTATGCAGAAACAAACGGACTACTACTATTACTATATATATATATATATATATATATATATATATATATATATATATATATATATATATATATATATATATATATATATATATATATATATATATATATATATATATATATATATATATATATATATATATATATATATATATATATATATATATATAATTAAAAAGGTTTTCCCGGCCATAAGTGAAAAATGTACTTTTTCGCAGGTTAAACTGCGTGCAAAATTTGTTAAAATTCAACCTTTTGGTTCCTGTTTTGGAGCCATTTTTGAAAAGTTAAGGCTGTATGATAGAAGAACTTTGTAAAACTGGGCATAAATGCCCAGTTTTACAAAGCTCGATTAAATATTTAACGGCCAGTTAGTTAACCAAGGCTTCAGATGACCAATCAAAGATTATGATTCGGGTTTTTGCCATGGAAACCAAATATTTTGCAACTGCGATTGGTCGTCTGCAGCCTTGAGTAACTAACCGGCCGTTAAATATTCAGCGGTTTTCGAGAAATTAATTGTTTCCCTTATTTTTTGTGCAAAACAGAATTTCAATTAAATGTTTATTACTGCGGTACTTGGATTCGTAGAAAACTGAAATTTTGGGTGTAGTTTACCAATATCCTGTGTATCAGCTATGTCTAAGGGAATTATTTCTCCATCATACAGGTCGTTCAAAATTTGTGATTTTACCGATAGATCCAAAAATGGTAAAAAAGGCATTTTTTCAATGGAACACACTATATATTATCAAATATTCTGAAAGACAATTAAAGTTCCTTTCTAATGATATATCATGTTCATATACCTAGATAGTCAGGTTTTCTAAATAAAAGCTAGTTTCATTGGCTGCCAATCGGAATACATTTCATTGAACCTTCTGCATGTTCTTGCTATACTTTGATCACATTTACCATGAAGAATAAACAATTTGATCAAAACTTCCTTTGAATGGTTATAGCCTTCGATTTTGATTCTTTCCAAAACAAAATTTCGTTAAAGAACGTACAAACCGTTTATTATTGATGCACTAACAAATAAATTTTCATAATGACATGCTCCATGACATTTCTTGCTATAATACATAAAAAATATGACAAAATAATCCGATATTTATAGAAATCTGCTTTTATTTCGGAATCCTGGCTATTTAAGTATAGGAACATGATACATCATTTGAAAGAAACTTTCATTGTCTTTCAGGATATTTGATAACATACAGAGTGTTCCATTAAAAAATGCGCTTTGCACCATTTTTGTATCTCTTCGTAAAATCACAAATTTTGAACTACCCTATATAATGAAGAATGAATTCCCTTAGACCTCAGTAATACTCAGGACATTGGTAAACTACATCCTATATTTCAGCTCTCTAAGAATCCAAATACCGCAGAATAAACATTTAATTGAAATTATGCTTTACACAAAAAATAAGGAAAACATTTAATTTCTCGAAAACCGCTGGAGATAGGTATGGGGGAGTATCATACAAAAATAATCGGAAAGCAATAGTGAAGCAAAAAATGCAATAATATAAACGGTCTCATTTAAAATATCAAAGTTGTTGCTACTTTTTGATATAAGCGGCAACGCCGCTACGCTGAAAATATTTTAGATAGATAGAGCAATTACCCAAGAAACCAAATTTTTAAAATAACCCTACGTCCGATTCTCCCTAAACTTTTAACCTACCATCGGCCGTGAGTCACCCTGTATACATAATGCAACTTGCCTTATCTCCTAAACATACCATTAGACCTGCTTAAACTTTTTAATGTTAAATTTAAGTAGGTAGCTAATTTTTGTAAACAATCCTAAGAATCTGAAATTTTTCTATAAATATAAAAAATCACTAAAACATGTGACATTTCGTAGGTTATAATCACTGACAACGGCTAAGACAACCCATCCCCAAGAAAGGATCCAAAGCGCTTCCTAGCAACTACAGGTATATTTCTCTCCTTTCAGTAGTCTCTAAAGTGATGGAAAAGTATATAAACACCGAATTACTATAATTTCTTGAAAAACACAGTCTAATCCACGACAGGCAGTATGGATTCCGTCAGCGCAGATCAACTGCCGACCTCCTTTCTTTTTTCACCCATTCTTGGAGCAAGTCTATGGAACTACACGGTGAATCCCAGATTGTCGCTCCAGACATATCCAAAGCATTCAACCAGGTCTGGCACGCAGCGCTGCTTAATAAACTTCCGGCCTATGGCCTACCACCAAAACTCTGTACCTGGACAGCAAATTTCTTCTCCAACGGGAGCATTTCTGTTGTCGTGAATGGCCATTCCTCTAAACTGTATCCAATTAATGCAGGAGTCCCTCAAGGTTCAGCTTTAGCCCCTACTTTGTTTCTTCTCCACATCAATGACCTCCTCTCTAGCACATCCAACCCAGTTCACAGTTACGCGGATGACAGCACCCTCCACTTAAATATACAATATTCTAGGCCTGTCTCTTTAGCCCAATTAGATGAGCATCGCAGACTTATGGAGCGTCCTGTCTCTGTGGATCTCCAAAAACTATAAGACTGGGGAAGTAGAAATCTTGTACAATTCAACTCCACCAAATCTCAGTCTTGCTTTCTATCTCATAAGAGATACACCAGCCCTAGACCCACCACAATGAACAACCAAGTTATTCAAGGTCCTTTTCACTTGATGGCATTTCTGTGGATCGAAATCTCAATTGGCACCAACATGTCACATCAATTGCAGAAGCGGCTGCTAAGAAATTAGATTTCCTCTTCCGGTCTCGCAAATACGTTTCACCAGCTAATCTTTATACCTTATATATTTCACAAATAAAGCCAAACCTCGAATACTGCAGCCACATGTGGGGTGCCGCTGCCGCTTCTATACTCGCTATCCTGGACTCCATTCAGAAGAGAGCTATACGTCTTATTGGTGACTCTACCCTCACTCAAAGGCTGCCATCCCTTGCCCACCGACGTGCCGTTGGTGACCTCTCTTTCTTATATATATATATATATATATATATATATATATATATATATATATATATATATATATATATATATATATATATATATATGTATATATATATATATATATATGTATATATATATATATATGTATATATGTATATATATATATATATATATATATATATATATATATATATATATATATATATATATATATATATATCTGCACGGGCACTGCTCAGAGAAGCTTGCTTCCGTATTTCCTCCACCTGCTGCCCCCAACAGATTTACCAGGGGAACAGAGCGAATGCACCTTTGTACTGTCCAGGTCACCAGACATAGAACATCTTGTTATGCCCGCTCTTTTGTCCCGAGGACTTCCAAGTTGTGGAACTCCTTGCCGGCACATGTTTTTCCTTCTCCCCGAACCTCCAAACATTCAAGTCCAGAATTAACAAGTTGCCCCTTTCCTCCTTCTCGACACCCACGGTACGATAGTATTTAGGCTGTAACTAAAACGAAATCATACTGGCGACTAATAAGGAAAGATAACTGCTACGCTTATAATTTGGCAGATACTTTATTTTTAGTGAATTTTTATTTAAAAAAATTCACTAATAATCTATAAATCGATGGTGAGACTTTGCAAAAAATTTTTCAAATGAGCGCGAATTAGGACGCCTAGAACCCATATCCGGGGTCAGTTTCAATTTTTATATGTTTATATGTTTATATATATATATATATATATATATATATATATATATATATATATATATATATATATATATATATATATATATATATATATATATATATAATATATATATCCGTCTGATAACTCAAAAAATAATTAACCGATTTCGATAAAACTCGGCAGGTGCCTTTCTTTTATTAATGGCTTGGATGAGTTCGTTAGCCAGGAAAATCTGACGGGGTTTTCCGGGAAAATTTTAAGTTTTCTTTCAAAAAAAAATTTTTCTCCGAAAATAACAAAGCTGTTTTAGTGAAATTTACTACATATGTTGCCTTGCCTTACTACGTACCAAACCTTAACTTTCTAAGTTTATAGAAAATTGAGTTATTCAAATTTTAAATTTTCTTTCGAAAAAAATGTTTTGCTCCGAAAATTACAAAGTTATTTTAATGAAATTTGGTGAATATCTTGCCCTAGGAGAGATCTTACTACGTACCAAAATTAAACTTTCTAAGTTTATAGAAAATTGAGTTATTCAAATTTGAAGCATTTAATAAAAATTCACTACCATAACGCACTTTCTGCGTCCCGAGATTTTTATAATAATGAATTAAGTTTCCTTCTGGAAATCTTTTGTATAACTTTAATGAAATTTGTATACAAGTTTCTTTTAAAAAAAAAATCTGACGGGGTTTTCCGGAAAAATTTTGAGTTTTCTTTCAAAAAAAAATTTTTTCTCCGAAAATAACAAAGCTGTTTTAATAATGAATTAAGTTTCCTTCTGGAAATCTTTTGTATAACTTTAATGAAATTTGTATACAAGTTTCTTTTAAAGAGACACACTATTTACAGATATAGAAAAATTTAATTCTTTAGTTTCATATAAAATTCAGTTTTGGGCATTTTTCGCAAAAGAGGTTAGATCACAAGATTTTTTTTTTGATAATAAAGAGATCGATGGCAACACTTTCGAAAGAAATCTTCAAATATGCACTTACTAGGACCTCTAAAAATCTATCTTCAAGGTCTCTGTAAGTTTGTATGTGTGTGTGTGTGTGTTTTGTTTCTTTAATGTCGGCCTATTTCCGCGACTATGGCCAATCACCGACGCCAGGGACCAGTTTCACCTCACTATCCTGGAAATTTTGCCGAACCCCTGTCTTTTTGTAAGGATAGCAGGGATTTTTAACGTGCCCAACATCGCATGAACACGGGACCGACGGCTTTACGCCCAGACCCCCCCCCCCCCAAGGGCGGAACGTGCAAAACATTCAACTTGTTCAAATACAATGCCAGAACCTCGGTTGATGTTGATGTTACAGTTTGTACTGAAAAAGAGAAAGGAGAACCCTGTGATCGAATCCAGTACCCTTCGGTTCAGAGGCACACGTTCTTGCCCCTGAACCACCGAGGCTCTAGTCTGTAAGTTTAAAGTATTAACTTTACTAATATGCCGTATAATAATAGTGCACAATTCTTATAAAAATTCGCCACTATAACGCACTTGCTGCGTCCCGAAATTATTTTTAATTCGTTCTCAGACGAAACAAATTTATTTTGAACTGCCTGTGATGCAAACCCGATACGGGAACAGACGTGTCAAATATATGAATCAAGTTTCGTAAAACTAAATTGGCGGGCTTCAAAGATATAGCATTATAATATATATATATATATATATATATATATATATATATATATATATATATATATATATATATATATATATATATATATATATATATATATAACTTGACTCCGAGAACTGGCTAAGGAATTTAGCGTTCGGGACGAATTTTATGGTGTAAAGGAACAAAATGGAGGTCTCCAGGTCGCGTAGAAGCTTTGCAAACCATGTTGTACACCCACAAACGTCTAAAAAAAATTTACAAAACACGTAAACAGGTTCCAAAGGCTCTAATTCGCACTGATTTAACAAAAAGTTCTAAACCCGTGAACGACAGTTGGGGCAGGTGCGACACAAAATTGGTCAAGTTAAAAAATAATGTTCCGTAGTACATTGTAAGCATTTATAATTATCAGCCTTAATTTTTTTCCTTACAAACATGTATAATTGCCCACATGCCCAATAAAAAAACTTTGTTTAAAAATCATTGTTTCTAAACAAAACAAAAGTTTTTAAAGCAGTCAGTGGTCGCATTTGCCCCACAATATTTTTCTACAAAATGTAACTAATACTTCTTCCTCTTTTATTACCATTACTCTGGGCACATAATATTTAACGTGTTTTTTTCCTGGAATCCAGTCTGCCATAGGTAAGTCTCATAAATTATTGGTGATTTATCCTGAAATTTATCTTTCTTCTTATTTCATTTGTTATCTATCTCGTCCATTAATTCCCGGCCTTTCTTTTTGTATTCAATGGTATCTTTATTTTTATCATTGTCGCTGTTGGGAATGTTATTTTGTTGTAAAGGTTTTCTTATCTTTGCCTCTCTTGGTTGTTTCTTTAGTCTTGTTTTTCTTCTATTTTCTTTAGATTTAGCCTGCTTGTCTACTCTTTCTTGTAAACGCCACAAGACATCTTGTCTAGTAATTAGTTCTGCTGATCGTTTTTGTTTGGCTTCTTTAAGGTGTCTACTATTTCCTGAAATGGAACGGAATTTGGTTTTGCGCTGGAAACTGACCGCTAAAGAATTGCTAACTTTACGGTTTTATTAACCCGATTACTTTCACATTTACCGTCTTCATGTTTTTGGATGTTTGATAGGTCTGCATTCTTATTATCTTTATGAGCAGGGCTACCGTCTTCATGTTCTTGGACTCCTGATGGCGATGGAATTTGATCTCATGTCAAACAAGTACGAGCAGCATCCGCTATTGTATGAACTAATTCTTGCGATAATTTTGCTATCCTTTGTAGGTCGAAGGATCGAATCTGTCTGATGGAATCACTTGATCGTTAAATGGGTAAATACCTGCTCTTTTAAAGCCGTTTTGTATTATTTACGATTCAGTTTCTTTCCGGATCGTTTAAGTTAACCTTGATAATGTCTTGTTTGTTATTTTTTCCTGGATGTTGACGTTGACATTTGACGAGCTGAGCATCCCACCTGTCTTTTAGTGGCTTAAACACAGATAAATCCAGCGGCTGTAGGAGATGGCTTGAATTAGAAGTTTTAAAATAGCTACTTGCTCTTGTAAAGCTTTCTCAATCAGTGTGATACTAATGTGTGTACTATGACCATCGTAGATCAGTAATATGGGGGCTTTTGTCTTTGAAATCAGAGACCCACACTTTACTTAAATAATTGTTAAACTTCTATCCATCCAACTTTTCTTAGTTGCTGCGCAAACAATCTCAGGGTTTTCAGGATTTTCTTCTGGTGCAGTCCACTCGTTATAAACATGAAGGCCTTTAAACATTATTGATGGTACTTCTTTTGTTCCTGAAGGACTACAAGACATTATCATTGTTATATTTTCGCGTCCGGGAACGCTAGTTGTTCTTGTTGCAGGAGTCCGAATGGCACATACTATTTTAGTTTTTTGGGATCTCCGCAAAAGCTTGTCTCCGAAAGATTTGTTCAGGTCTGTTTTCCAAACCAAGTTCCGCTATTGTTTTCTTTAAAAGTCCGAAATAATAATATTTAATGAAAGGATCCATAATGTTTTTTCTCAACTGCCTGAGGTTTTTGTGTCGAGAGGATAAGCCGAAAGGCTATAAACCAACCGGAACCTGCTATTCTAGAGGTATGTCTAAATCCCTTACAAATGTTTTTAAACACCTACGACCTTTCATGTAATCTACTAATGTAGTTTTAGGTATCGCATAAAGGGCGCTATCCATTGCAATCCTAGGCGGTTATTGTGTGTAACTTAAGTCTCTTTGCGATTTTATCTTATAGTTTTGTACCATTTTTCTGAAAGTAAGTAACAATTTTATACTTAAAAATCATATCACATAATTTGGGGTAAGTACGATCTATAGTAGACGCACTTACATCCTCCCACATTTTTGGGAGTAAGTGCTCCCACCTTGTTAATGACGTTACTAACACAATTAACCTAAACTCTAATGTTATTCAATTAGATATATCCTAACAGAATCATTTTATGAACAAAAATTTCAAAGTTACAAGTTTTCACAAAGTTCTAACAAGTAGGTTATGTTCAAATTTTAACAGACGCGCTAAATTGTCGCACGTGGTTGCCATATCAAACCTGTTATAAAATAGGTCTCTGACGACTATATTCTTACGATGTTGCCACTTCTATCAGTCTTTGTAAACAATGACAAATGGTCGTACTTACCCCAACATTACCTCTCTATTTGCATTTTTTTAAATGAAAATTTGCTAAAAAAAAACTTTTATTTCTTCAAAACCGCTTAACGTTACTTTTCAGTTTCTATTCGTTCAGAAAGAGACTCGCGAACGTATGACGACTAGAAGTTGATTGATATTCATCATATTCCTTACTATTGTGTGCGGTAATCATAATCTTAACATCGCGTTGTGACTACGATTTAAGGTTATTTATTAGTTATGTGTTGTAGATTCAAAGAATTGATAATCTTTTTGATAATGATTGTTTGCGTGAATAAAATAATAATTAAACCTATTAATTTACCTTTCCGGGAGCGTGTCCAACGACCAATGGGGCCTAGGATGATTTATTCTTACATCGTTAATTACAATTTATGAATTCCTTTCAGGAAGCCAGGGAATATAAATTATTTTCTAGTGTAAATTATAGTATACACCCCCTGTATAAGCGTACACACAAAATGTGTGAAGTGGTTTTTAATTAATATTCTTTCATTAATTATATTTTCATTGTTCCATTGTTTCCTCTTTAAAAACATTGTAGAGGTAATACAGAAAAGTGTAGTTTAAAGGGGAATTTGGAAGCTGTATAGTCGTAGAAATCCACGTTCGATGTTTTTTTTTATGCGGGAGTGAGGAATCTCTCACAGATACGCTCAATCACACACCGTAGTGTGTAGGAATTTGAGGTAGGGTGGGGCGCGCAGCCACTAAACACCCCTGCCCTAAAATACTGTACCTTAACCTTAGTTCATACCTCCGTGGGAAAGACTTCACAGAGGACGTTGGTATTTTAAATGTCTCCATTCTATTTGCAGCGGAGGCGTTATCGGGTCAGCATAAGTGTTGGAGGCTTGTGCTTTAGTGGAAGTTGCTCATCGTAGTCCGTGGCACTACGGAGAACAGCATTTGGATAAGAAGCGTCTTTGGGAACTGAGTGGTGGATAGTTGAGTTATAAATTCAAGAATTGAGGACATCTTCAGGTCAAAGTAATTCTTACCCTTTCTGACATGGTGCTGCGGGAACTACTCTAGTTTTATTCTGGACGATTTAGAATAAAAGGACGATTTTAAGGGTCTTGTTGTGTGTGTCGGCCGTCATGATCCATGCCGAAGCCGCAAAGGTCAAGGCTGACCACATAATAACTTTGTATGTACACAATGTACAAGGTTATTCATTCTAATTACCCACCTCTCATCATTGTTATTATTGCCTATAGAAAAAAAGTTAAAAAAAGTTGTTTGGTTATAACTGAATTTTGTTAAGATGCTATCAAAAGTACAGTGGCGTGCATGCAGATTTCAGGGGAAGCCAAAAATATATATATTTTTTTTTAATGGGATACCCCTATATTATTAAACTTTTGTAATGATCCTTTTCTCCGGATTTCAAAAACATATGCTACCCCTAACGTATACCCTTCTTGAGTTATTAAACGTCGAATATCTTAGTTAAAGTAGTTACTTTAAATATGGAAAAGTTAACTTTATGAAAGTAAGCTTTGAAAATGACAGCTATTATAAGTGACATTCCGTTAATGAAATAATCAAAATGGTTTACAGTGAGGAAGAAAAAGTCTCAATATTTTCTTATTATATAAAAATAACAAAAATAAACGTCCAAAACCATCAGAAAATACGGACAAAAATATTTACCGAAAAGTGAATAATACCTCCAGTTTTAGTAGAAAAAATGGTTTAGTTTAAGCAAACCATGAAGAAGAGCCAGATATACTGTTTCATTTCGAAGGTAAGCTGATCCATATTTATTCACAAATAGACTTTTTTGAAATATTGTATTATTTTCTAGGAAATTCTGAATGCAGCATGAATAATGCTGTCAATGAATTAGGTAAAAGTTATTCCAAAATCCAACGTTCGTTACAAAATAAGAACTACAGACCAGACCATATAAAATTTTACCCATACAAGTTTTAAGTCAGGTTCATAAAAGGAAACGGCTGGATTTTTGCCGCCAGGTGGTTGAAAAGCGGAATGAAGATCCCGAGTATTTTTTAAAAATATTATGGACTGATGAATAATTATTTTCTACGGCAAGAGTTTTTATTAGGAAAAATCAAAGGTCGTGAGAAAACAAGCACAACAGACAATAAAATAAATATAAAAACCGGGAAAAAAAACTGTTAGCGTTTGGTGTGGAATTTTCAAAAACAAAATTGTTGGACCTATAATTATACTTTAACTGGAGTTACATATTTGGAAATACTTATCCCAGAAGTAGAAAATATTCTTTTACCGAATGTTCCAGAAGCCGAACTTGATGATATGATTTAGATGCAGGGTGGGGCATCTTCGCATAGTATCCTACGCATTTGAGATCACTTGAATAATGTATTCTCATATGGATAGGAAATGTCATTTCAATGAATTCTCGTTGCCTTACCAACTGATGACACACATCGGATAAAGGCATTTCCTCCCAAAGCAGTTAATGGACATAGTTCATTCTTGTAAGCATCCACAAGCGTCTGGAGTAGGTATCGAAATTCGAAAACTGAATTTAAAGGGTGTCCTCGCGAACTAGAAACCCTTTCAGTTACCACTGCCCACTGTGATGCAAAATATTTTCACGTAACTAGCAACACAAAATGCATCAATGTGATCAAATAGATGATGACATTTCGAACCACACAGTCTGATCAACAATACATAAATCATTTTCCTAATATGTCAAGACAAAATACAAGATCTAACAACGGCAGCTCTGAGCTTCTGAAAATGGTCTGCATTCATACAACTATTTTAAATGTAACACTCTTCTTCCAATAATAACGGAAATGGCTATTGTAAACGATTTCCGTGAACAAGCATATCCAGATCCATATCTAGATATATCTAGAACTATGCACCGACCTGAACGTGTTAGATTCACACATGGATGATCGAATTTGCAGTTGAACTAGCTGGAAAAATACCTAGAGTTCCATTTAGAAAAATCAACTTGATATGTCAATCTCAGCAGATCAATGCGCAATTGTTTTTTGACGTGGGAATCGATATGCTCCTGAAAATTTGAACAACTTACCCCGTTTGAACCACATTGTGGCTTCAATAATAACGAAGATGGCTATTGTAAACGATTGCCGTGAACAAGCATATCCAGATTTAGATACCGCAGGAACTATGCAGAATCGACAAAAACGTGTTAGCTTGATTCGATGGACAATCGAATTTTCAGTTGAATTGACCGGGAACATAAATAGCGTTCCATTTAGAAAAATGAACTCGATATGCCAATCTCAGCAATTTGAGGTCGAATTGTTTTTCTGACGCTGGAATCGAGATGCTCGTGATAAGTTCAACAACTTTCCCTATTTGAACCACATTGTAGCTCCAATAATAACGAAGATGGCTGCTGTACACGATTCCCGTGAACAAGCATATCCAGATCTAGATATCTCTGGAACTATGCTAAATCGACAAAAACTTGAACTAGCCGGGAAAGTACCTGGATTTCCATTTATAAAAATGGATCTGATATGTCAATCTCAGCAATTTGACGGGCAGCTGTTTTTTTTTGGCGTCCAAATCGAGATGCTCGTGAAAATTTGCACAACTTTACCCATTTGAATTACACTGTAGCTCCAATAATAACGAAGATAGCTATTGTAAACGATCCCCGTGAACACCCTGTATGAGAGGGTCATAACTTGGATTGTAAATATATGATAACATTGTCATAGGAATATTTTGAGATTACAGCCTTTGAAAAGTTTTATCCACAAATGCGCCATCTGGTGGCAATAATCAGAAAATAAAAAAAATCCCGAATTATACTTGAAATAGCCTTTCGAATGTTTTTTGCGAAGCTCTAATTGCCATAGTTACGCATATAGATGAATGTCGCTCATCTAAGAAATTACCCTGTATATTTCGCCTCCGATCACTTTTTAAATATTTTTTACCAGTATGACATATGTTGTATAAGGTACTATCAAAGTATTATAGTCATCAACCCAATCCAAAATGACTACACCCCTTTAAGCAAACACTGGCGGGTGTCGGGTCTGGACGAACTCCGAGTGAGGCTGAAATCTCCAGCAGATGATTTACACCCAGAGGTTGAAGCCTCCACTGTGAGCTTCGAAACGGACAAACGACCTCGCCTGGATATTACTTGAGAGCGAATTTCCAAGTGCTTACACCTTGATTGAAGCATTGGCATGTGTCGGGTCCCAATGAACACGGAGGGTGTTGAGATCTCTAGAAGTGAGATGCAGCTGGAGATTGATACCTCTAGTGTGTGGTTGGAAAAGGAAAAATGACTCGCTTTCGGTCGAGCACTGGCGGGTGTCAAGTCTGGACGAACCCAGAGGAGAGTTGAGAAATCTGGGACGTGACTTACACCTGGAGGTTAAGGCCTCCACTGTGAGCTTTAAAATGGGTAAACGACCACGCTAAAATGCTGCACGGGAACGGGACTCAATATTATGCTGCATCGAGTCAAAAACTGGCAAATGTCGGAACCAGACGAACATGGAGAGAGGCTATCGCTCTGTGAGCTTCAAAACTGGCAAGCGACTTCACTCTGTACACTTACAGTACACCTCAACAGCGGGCGAAAAAAGTCCCTAAGTGCTTTCACCCTCAAAAGTATCGTCTCCTGCAGAAAGCTGGATTTGGTGGGGAAAAATTTAAGCAAACACTCGTGGGTATCGAGTCCAGAAGAACTCGGAGAGATGGTATATTTTTGTAAGCTGCCTCGAGTCAAACACTGACAGATGTCGGGTCCAAACGAACTCAGAGAGAAGCTATATATCTCTCCCTTTCTCTCTCTGAGCTTCGAAACGGACAAGTCACTTGACTCAGATGGCAGTACACCTTGACAGCGGGCGAGAAAAACAAGCTCCTAAAGGACTTTGACAAATCAACTTTTACCTTCAAAAATACCGACTCTTGCAGTAAGTTGGATTTCATGGGTGAAATTTAAGCAATTATACTTGAGCCACCATAGACCTAACTTCACCACAGTACACTAAAAATAAGTTATAACGTTTTATTCTTGATAACGAGTAACCAAGCAAAAAAACTCCAATGTCACTTTTGGACGTTATAAATTAAAAAGAAGACATAAAATGTTATCAATATTATTCATAGTTGGCAATGTTAGTTTTGTTTAAAACGCCTTAGCAGCTTGCTGTGTGATCGTAACCTTATGACAGTAGTTGTCAGTTGTTAACTGCAGAATCACTAGTCTATTTAACAGAAACGCATAAAATAACAATTCTACAGATGATTGGTTACTGAGATAAAACACGATCACAGATCGAAGTTGCTCAATAATCAGTACAATTGAAAAGCAATTTCGCGAGCTTGTAACCAAATTCGATGTAATGCTTGAGTTTGAGAAAAACTCACATACTTAGAGTCGACAAGCAGTGATAACATTCGATGTTAGTCATTTATCGATTATTTGAATATTAAAAGAAAGTAAAATACATCCCTAGAACTTAATACAAACTCAGGAGCTCGTGGAAGAATGTATTTTTGTAAACAAATAATGGAAATGTTAGATAACAATGTTATCCAACTAGAACATGTTTTGTCTTCTGATGGGTGCAGTTTTACCGACCATGTTGATATCAAAATTGTCGCTACATACGCAATACCCTGAAAAGGATAATAATTGGACAGGACTAGTTAAAAACAATGTCTCTGGTCCCTTCTTAATTAACCATAACTTGAATAAAGATAATTATGTAGCACTGCTCCGAAATGTTGTTCCAACATTGGCAAACTTTTATCCTGATTAAGGAAAGTCACAAGTTTCAGCGAATGCATGGATAACATGGTTCCAACCGGATGAAGCACCAGCACATTACCAAATCGATATTTGGCAGTACCTCGACTTAATATTTACAAATCGATGGATAGCGAGGCAACGATCGTTAGAATAGCCAGCGTGATCACCCAATCATACGCTATTAGACTTAATATGAATATGTGAAGTCTATGGTATTCAAAACTAAACTAGACGATTTAAATGACTTAAGAAGAAGAATAACGATTGCGATCAGGTCGGTCACGCCTCAAATGTTGATTAACGTTAGAAGACATTTTTATTCGCGACTAGGATGCTGCCAAGACGTTTAAAGCATGTATTTTGAACATCTCCTACATTAAGATAAATGTGGTTTTTTTTTCATTATCAAGAGTCTTACGCAATTAGTTATTAATTAGCGCCACATCGTCAATACTTGTGGAAGTATGGCATCGGCGACAAAAAATTCGCTAAGCCGTCGTAAAGAGTGTCAAAACATAGAGAAAACGTGATTTGGGAACGCAAATTTTTGTGTCTGTCGGTCTGAATGTATGTTTATTTCTAGCCACGATAACTTTAGAACAAATTTAGCTATCGTCTTCAACTTTGGTATATAGTTAGCATCCGACAAACAAACTGTTGGGATTGTTTTTAGGTGAAATCGCTCTAGGGGGTACGGGATGAATAAGGGATGCCTTGGTGAAAATATAAAGTTTTTCGTTAAAACTAGAGTAATGTAACGTTTAAGGGTTTGTTTAAGAGCCTCGGTGGTTCAGTGGTAACGACATGTACCTCTGAACTGTGGGGTACCGGGTTCGATTCCCAGGTTTTCCCTTTCACTTTTTCAGTATATACTGTACAATTAACATCAACCAAGGTTGTGGCATTATTGGTTGAACCAATTGGATGTTTGCAGGTTCCGACCTTCAGAGGGGCTGTAAAGCCGTAGTTCTTGTGTCCATGCAATGCTAGGCACGTTAAATATGCCTACTCTTCTTACAGAAAGGCAGTGGTTCGGCAAAATTTCCAGGATAGTGGGGTGAAACTGCTACCTGGCGTCGGTGATTGACCATAGTCGCGGAAATAGACCGACGTTAAAGAAACAAAAACACACACAGAGTTTGTTTATTAGGAAACTGTCAATTTCATCAAACATCGGTATTCTGTGCTGAAATTAAATTAGGGGTTGAATGTGTGGGGAAGGAATATCAGTGAGAAAAATTTCGATTTTTTTTTGTTGTTGATAAAACGACGTAAACAGTGTCAAAACATATACAAAGCCTGATTCTGGAATGAAAATTGTTTTGTCTGTCTGTCGGCCTGTACGTCTGTCTGTAAGTAGGCGCAATAACTTTCGAACGAATTGAGATATCATCCTCAAATTTGGTATTCATTTAGCACCTGACAAAAGGAACGCTTCGGATTGTTTTTGGGTAAAATAGCTTCAGTGGGTAGGGGATAAATCAGGGCTGATTTGGTGAAAATTGACATTCTTACCTTACAACTCGGGTAATATAACGTTTCAGAAGTTTATAGGTATCGGACTACAAATATTTTCTTGGTGGTTGAGTCATGGACTCTCATATAATTTCATAAGAATGCCTTTCTGGGGACTAGATCATCACAGTCTTGTGTAAGTTAAGATTCAATTTGCAGCATTATTTTTGTGTGTGTTGCAGTGAACAAGGTTCGTCAATCAGATGAATTTATTTTTTAACTGTTCATTTCTTCCATAAATTTTAAAATCAGCATTTTTGAATAGAGGATTAAGAGTTTTGTGATTTCAACTGTCACTCAAAAGGGGTTGAATGTAGAGATGAATTTTTCACGTTGCAAGATGTCATTTTTTAATCTAAAATTAACGTGTCGGGATTTTTTACGAATATGCACAATAATTGAGATACTAAATTTCTTTCATTTAACTGTTCCACACTGTATATTACATTTAGGTATAAAGATCTTATTACGTATTAAAATTAAAGTTTTCACGTTTGTTGGCTATCAAATCATTAGAATTTTAAAGACATTTTGAACATTTGCTACCATAACGCACTTTCTGTTGTATAAATGGCCATTTGCACACTATTTCATATAATAAAATATGTGACGTTAACTTTCATGGCGTGTTGCGTTTGTCTACTTGGCTGGCTTATATCAGCAAATAATCCCTTCTAAACAGAGATGCAGGTGATATTTAAAATAGCGGACATGTTGAAAGATCATTCTGCCACTATAAAGTTGATATCTTACGTCAGATGAGCACGCGATGTTAGTATAGCTTCTCTGCAGTCCCTGTCGACGATCTTGACATTCATGAGACATGCACAGAAATTCCTAGTGCAGTACAATATTTTCTAAACATTGCAGTAAGGCATTCATTGGTGGATTGAGTATATTCTATTGGTAATAATACCTGACAGCCTCGGTGGTCCGGATATAAGGACGTGTCTCTGGGCCCAAGGGTCCCAGGTTCAATTTCCAGTAGAAACGTCAAATTATTTTACAGTACATACTGTAATTTAACATCAACCGAGGCTGCGGTATTGTGTTTGAGCAAGTTAAAAGTCTGCACGTTTCACCATTTAGAGGGGACGTTAAGCCGTCTGTCACGTGCACCATGCGATGTTGGGTACGTTAAATATCCGTACTTTCCTAACAAACAAAAAAGGGTTTCGACCTAAATTTACAGGATAATGGGGTCAAACTGCTTCCTGGTTTCGGTGATTGGCCATAGTCGCCGAAATAGACCGACGTTAAGGAAACCAAAAACAAAAGCCTGGACGCAACAAGTGCGTTATGATAGTGAATTTTCATAAAAATGTTTTAAATAGCAAATATGTTTTGTTTTTTTTTTTAAGAAAATAGACATCAAATTTGGTTACCAGTATAACATATATAGTAAAAAATAATGTACCATATTTCATCAAAATAACTGTATTGTTTGAAAATGTAAAAAAAAATTCGAAAATAAACTTTAAATGTTCCCGAAAAAACTAGTTTCTTGGCCAACGAACCTTATAGGTTAATAGCAAATTGAGCTATTCAAATTTGAGGCATTCAATAAAAACTCGCTACCATAACGCACTTGCTGAGCCCCGAATTTATTTTCTTACAAACATGCATTATAATTTCGTGGTCTAAATTCCATACATGTAAGGCTGGCTCAGAACTGACACTGATAGGGGGAATCCGTCTCTGTAATTAAAAGAAAACTTTGTTTAATCTATTTCAACTGAGCAGATTTTCCTGGTTAATGAACTTATCCAAGCCACTTGCAAAAGGAAGGTACTCACCAAATTTGATCAAAATCGGCCCATTATTTTTTGAGTTATCGGTGTGATACAAACATACACACACACACACACACACACACACACACACACACACATATATATATATATATATATATATATATATATATATATATATATATATATATATATATATATATATATATATATATATATATATATATATATAGATATATATATAGATATATATATATATATATATATATATATATATATATATATATATATATATATATATATATATATATATATATATATATATATATATATATATATATATTAAGAAAATTCACTAAAAACGAGAATGCAATAACCTACACTATGCAATTAATATATCAATCAAAATCAGAACCCTTCGTGATGTTCTTACCATAACGCAAATGAGAACTGTCTACAATGCACTTAGACAGTCTCACATCAGATATGGTATAGTGAGTTGGGGTGGTGTCTTCTGCTCTCATTTGAAGCAGCTGGATGTCATACAGAAACGATTCTTGTGGAGTATGTTGGGCAAAAATGACTTATCCATCAGATAGTTTAGGATAGGAAGCGGTAATTATGGATCCGCGGCAGCTAGTTTTTCTAAAGGTTCATATATTTTCACTTTACAGATAGGCCTTCTTTAGTGGTAAATTATCACCGCTATAATACAAGATCTGGTAAGATGTCGTACGTGGTTTCGACAGCAAATAAAACGATTTGTCAGAGAGTATATTTCTATCGTGACCCTAAATTATTTGGTAGTCTCCCGGATAACCTAAATAATGAACAGGCTTTAACTGGGTTTAGAAGATTGAAGGCTTTTATAGCTGAAACTCCGAGAAGACATATACATGAAAGGGTCGACCTAATTTGCCAAAATATAGACTATTAAACCATAAACTCTATAGCTGAAACTACTGCCGTAGCATCAGAAAGAGGGTCTATTTGAAATGGATTTTCTGAAAATATTTTAGTAAAATGAAGGACAATGATGGTTGAATCTGAATCTTAAGGCTTTGTAAAACACACTTCTTACGACATATTGTCTAAAAAATCCGTATTTGTTCCAAATTCGTTGTCTAAAAATTACAAATTTTGATGTTTCAAATAGCTGCTTTGGCGTTTGAAGAAGAAATAAATCTCGCGACGCACCAAGTGCGTTATGGTAGTGAATTTTCATAAAACTATTTTTTAATAGCAATAATGTGTGTTTTTTTAAGAAAGCAGGCATCAAATTTGGTTACCAGTATAATCTATATAGTAAAAACAATGTGCCATGTTTCATCAAAATAACTTTATTGTTTGAAAATGTAAAAAAATTTCCGAAAGTAAACTTAAAGTGTTACCGAAACAACTAGTTTTTTGGTCAACCTTATAGGTTAATAGCAAATTGAGCTATTCAAATATTAAGCATTTGATCAAAATTCGCTACCACAACGCACTTACTGCGTCCAGAATTTTTGTTCTTACAAACATGCATTATATTTCGATGGAAAATGCAAAAATGCAATAACATAAGACGTGTTTGATTAAAAAAAAAAAAGAAAATTTGTATCACCAACGACTTATGGGCCAGCCTGTGATTGTAGAAATAATTTTTTAAGATGTAGTTTAAGACACCCTATAATTAATATATACAATTTTTTTTCATATCTGGTATAATAATAGATATATTGAGCTTTATTGATTTTTTTACGAAAATTCTACAAAAATTATATACTATTAACGATAAACTCTATAGCTAAGACTACTGCCAAGCGTCAGAGAAAGGGTCTATTTGAAATGAATTTTCTGGAAACATTTTATTAAAATGAAGGACAATGACGGTTGAAACTAAGACTTCAGAGTTTGTAAAACATTCTTCTTGAGACATTTTATTTCCATAGCCCGTATTAGATTCAAGTTCTTTTCCTAAATGTTGCCAATTTTGACGTTTAAATCGCAACTTTGACGTTTTGTGAAAAACCTTAATTTATTGTCTTTCTCCTACAGAGCTAAATTTTGGTATGTAGCTTACCTATGAGGATGTAAACCTGCGTACCAAATTTGGTTGCCCTTACTTTGTTAATTCCGCAGATATAAATTTTTTTTGAAAGAAAACACAAAGTTTTCCGGGAAAACCTGGACCGATTTTCCTGGCTAACGAACTTATCCAAGCCATTTGCAAAAGGAAGGTATTCACCAAATTTAATTAAAATCGGCCCATTCTTTTTTGAGTTATCGGTGTGATATATATATATATATATATATATATATATATATATATATATATATATATATATATATATATATATATATATATATATATATATATATACATATAAAAATTTTAACTGACCCCGGAAATGTGTTCTAGGGGGCCTAATTATCGCTCATTTGAAGAAATTTTTTCAAAATTCGAAAGTCGAGATCTCCTCATTAGTGAATTTTTTTTAAAGAAAATTCACTAAAATTAACACATTTTCAAAATATTTTTTCTGCTACTTCTTGACGTTTTGCGTCAAGAAAACTTAACCGTTCGATGTAATATTCAATTGGTTTTGTTAATGACACAAAATATTTTGTTCATGTGCTTTCCTCTGATCACCAGTGGCACCCAAATTTTGGTTGTCATAGCTCTGTAATTTTCGGAGATGCGAAAATTTTCAGAAGGAAAATCCAAAATGTTTCCGGAAAAACTGGTCCGATTTTCCTGACTTACAAACTTATCCAAGCCACTTACAAAAGGAAGGTGCGTACCAAATTTCATTAAATACGGTCCATTCTTTTTTGAGTTATCGATAATATATTTGAAGTATAGTGAATTTGGTCCACAATTGCCAATAATTTTTTGGATGAACACGTTAAATTTTGTAAAAACACAGCACAAGTTGATACTTATTGTGTATTGCATATTGTATAATTTAATTGAATAAACATAATAATAATAATAATAATATATCTATATATATAAAAGAAAGTCGTGTTAGTTACTTCACTTATAACTCAAGAACGGCTGAACCGATTTAGCTGAAAATTGGCAGGGAGGTAGTTTAGAGCCAGGAGAAGGACATAGGATACTTTTTATCCCGTTCGACATCATTCCCGTGTGACTTGACATGTAACGTCAGTCACTATAAAACGTGGTATAACAAAAAAGAATCAGACTTGGAATAACAAAATTGACGTATAATGACAGCTATGTAATGACGTATGGATGACAATTTGATATTTGTAAGAAATCAATAATAAAACTATTTCTATTAAATAAATAATTAATATTATTGCCCAATTGCCCATTCGTATAAACAGTGAAGTGAACTATAAAACTCGGTATGGTTGAAAATTTAAGTTTTTAGGTGAAGTGAAGTTTAATTAATAATGCCGCGACCAAGACGATCGAATCTTTCCCGACAAAGCCGTGATGCAAGAAGAATACGAAATACTGCAAATGAAAGGACTGAAGAAGAACAAGAAATTGCACGTGAACAGCGCCGCGATAGTATGGCTCGACTTCGTGCTTCTCAATCACGAGAGCAAAGTGAAGCAGCCCGTGAAACAGCTCGGTTGGCAATGCAGAATCGTCGAGCGAACAACAGAGGTCAACAAATAGATAATTTGCGACGCAGAACAAGATATTTATCAAGTGCTGATTTGAATCGAGCAGCGTTTCAATACGATTGCAGCAATGATTACAGCTTGCATCCTAGCGTTTGCATTGGGCAAATGGACGTAGTTTGCGAGTATTGTGGTGCATTAAAGTTTTCCGGAGAAACGCCTGGATTATGCTGCCTTAATGGTAAAGTGAAATTGCCATTGTTGACTCCGCCACCTGAGCCATTGTATTCAATGTTTGTCCCCAATGGACTCCTAAACCACTTAACCGATTATAATAAAATTCGCACACCATGTGCAGTTCGAACCAACTTGAGAGATAGGATAGTTTAAATCTCAAATTATAGTCGCAATTTTAATTTATTGCTAATTATTTGTCTATTATTTGACAGTCGCAATTATCTGTTAACTCCAAATGATTATAACAGATGTCGATACCTTTCGACTGGGTTGAGTAAGTAATCAATAAGTACGCGTTTGGTCATCAAAAAGATCACCGGAAACATTCTTGAAGCAACCATTTTGGCTGGGAAGTTTAAAGGAAAAGTGGTCCTGCTGCCACGTATTCCGATGATACCATCAGATTCTACCATACCCTTCAAAAGGCTACAGTTTCCAATTCGTTTAGCTTTCGCCATGTCTATAAATAAATCTCAAGGTCAAACAATGTCCATTTGTGGTTTAGATTTGGAAAATCTATGTTTCTCTCATGGGCAACTATATGTTGCGTGTTCACGTGTTGGGAAACCGTCGAATCTATTTGTGTTAGCTAAAGACAGGTTAACCAAAAACATTGTGCACCGATTGGTGTTAAATTAAATTGAAATTGAAAGTATTTATAATTCAAAAAAATAGATATTAATGTTTAAAAGTTTAAGACTGTCTGCCTTGCCTACCTCATTCATGAGTTTAAGCGTCACATGTTATTTACTGTATTATACTGTAATATACTTATATTTGTTATAAAATTAAATGGAAATAATAAATCTGATAAATTTTTATTTTGTACCTATTGATTTCTGCTTAATATCAAGTGTAAGAACATTTTAATTAATTGTGTTCAACGTACTTCCCCTTCAAATCGCAATCCAGTGAATTTGTATACCAACATAAACATTTTCGTCTTTGTTCGTAAATAATTTCATTGTACTAAAGGGTTATAGTAGTAGAAAGTCAAATAAGGAGATCACCATATTTTTTTACAAATACCATCTGTGTGAAAAAGCATAGTGGACTCCGTGACTGATGTTCTCTTATTGTTCCTCTTAGATTGTTTACTATAATGTAATATAACAAAAACTTTAGCCACAGCAAGGCGTGGCCGGGTCAGCTAGTATATATATATATATATATATATATATATATATATATATATATATATATATATATATATATATCCCATTAGTGAATTTTTCGTTTCACGTAAAATTCGCTGAAAGTGTATACGGTATACAGAAACTATTAGAGAAACATTATGAAAAAAAAATGGGAAAAAGAAAATGGATTGGTGTTTTTTAAGGAGGTTTTTGAAAATATTTTGGAAGGAGCTAATGGATCTGCGGAAGAGAATGATTGTGAACAAGAAGCAACTGATTTTGGAATAAGGTTAATAATCATAATTTAGATTATGTAACATTCTCTTTTTAAGAAAATAAAATAACTTTTTGAGCGTTTATTCTTTGTTTGCATATATTTGTTGTTATTGAGGTGCAAAATCCGACATGTAAATTTAAAACGTCAATGTTTCTGACCTGTCGTGGAACCTGGATTTGAGTACTTCCATTTATTCTACTCTAATTAGAAAGCCTAGTGTAAAAATTTCGAAACGCAATTCTTTTAATTGAAATAGTTATAGTTCACTGAGTGAAGATTGGAGCCTATGAAAGAGTTATAGGTTTTCACGGTTTTCTCAAATTATGTTATCATGGACTTGCTCGTTTTTGAATGTACGCGACTGATATACAGCAGGTCCATTGAAAAGGGTTTTTAATTAACTATCTGAATGTTTGCTAATATACAGGCTATTATTAGTGAATTTTCATTATTTATTTATTTCATTTGTTAATAAAAATTCACTAATAGAGAGGTATCGATGGTGAGATTTTCGGAAAATTTCTTCAAATAAACGCGAATTAGGGCCTCTGGAACCCATTTTCATGATCAGTGAAAATGTTTATATATATATATATATATATATATATATATATATATATATATATATATATATATATATATATATCCAACCGATAACTCAAAAAATACTTTACTGATTTGGATGAAATTTGGGAATTACCCTTATTTTGCTAATGGCTTGGATGAGTTCGTTCATCAAATCTTAACGACCAATTCTTCTTAATAAAAAATTAAAAAATATTTTTTAAAACTCAATATCTCTCAACTGTCTAAGTGATTGAAACTAACATTTATAACTTAAAAGAACATAGACAGGCGTGGTTGTGTACCAATTTTCAAGTCGTTTTATCAAAGAAAAATAAAGTTATTCGAAATTAATAATAAAATAATCCTTGACATCACTTCAGATGATGTAATGCCATATCTACAATGTTGCACAAAGACAGATGACGTTATATGTACTGCTATACTATTTAAATAAATCGTAGATAAAAATCTAAACAATGTAAGTTGTTGCAAGATCTCAGACTGGAGATCTTTGTGAGAGATACGACATGGACGCCATCTCGGTGCAGGACCACGCAGTATATTGTCACGATAGCTCTAGTTTACACAAAATTTTACAGAGCGGTGAACAATGTACAATCAACTACCAATTTTGTAAATTGTCAGCCTTGGACCATTTCTTTCCTAATACCGCGACAAAGTTTGCGTCCAAAAGCGCTAAATTTTAGCATGCGAATGTATACTAATAAATAAAAAAATTAATGAATGTGATTGAATTTGTTTAAAAGCAATCTAGAACGATGTTTCATTATGTATAAATATTAAGATTCCCATTCTTCACGTTCACGGTTTTTAAAATGAAAAGCCGTCTCTCTCTTTCCTAGTTTAATCTGACCCCACGTAGCTATTTGTCACAGAGAAGCATGTACGCTTTGCGTATCGCATAACATCGAAATCGACTCCGCTGAGGCTAATTGCTAATATCTTATTAGGATCTTATAATGTAAAACAACTAGGTAACTATATTCTAATACAAATAGTAGGTAAATAATAACCCAACTTTTATTTTTAATTAACTTTAACAAAATGACTGTAGTAGTATATTATGATTGTCACATCAAATGAAACAAATATGAAAGTGATAGGTAAACTGCATGTAGATTGTAGATATTGTATGTATCACCTGGTGAACTCTATACAGAATTCACTGGTAGGTATTACCAAAGTGAACCAAATTATTTTAAGAAGAAATATACATCCCTCAAACTAATTCAGTAAGTACTTATATATCTAGGTAGGTACTACAAAGTACATATATCTCTAGTTAAAATTATATCAAAAGATGTTTAGGTTAAATTATTAAAATTTTGTTTTGTTTATATTTACTTCATTTTCAAAAAGTATGGATACAGCAATATTAAATAAGTGTTGAAAAGAGTTCAAGTGCGTTATGGTAGCGAATTTTCATTAAAATATTTCAAATGATGATAACCCAATTTCCCATTAAATTAGAAACTTCAGTTTTGATACATAGTAAAACCTATATAAAAGCAGCGTGGATACTAAATTGAAAAAATAATACAATGAGCTTCACAAATAATTGCAAATTTGTTTTAAAAAACATTTTCTGTTATTTTGTTTGCAGAAACCGGTTCGATTGAGTTGATTAAAATCGATTATTCACGCGATTAATATGGAAAAATACTTACCGGCCAGCTATAATTGAATAGATGCGTTCCGTTTTAAAAATGAAATTAAATTTTCGGTAAATTTGCAGATTAGCACATGGGGGGTGTTTGAAAAAATATTTTCAGAAATATGCTTAAAAGCCCTTCTGGCAGGCCAAACCACAAGAAGAATTTCTTGCAAACAGCCCACAAGAAAGTTACGGCACCAAGACTGAATAGGGATGCTGGGCGGAGAAGAATATAAAAAGCAAATGTGGGCGGAAAGTACGAAAGAAACAGCTTAGTTAGACCTCTTTAAGCTGCCTTTACCCCATTTTGTTTACCGCGCGTAGAACCTCTATATTCACCGCAGGTCCCGTAACTTTCTTAGGGGTTGCTCCAAAGGAATTTTTCTTGTTTACATTGTTCTTGTTTATGCATTGAGGGTGATTGTAGGCATGCATAAGGGGAAGGAGAACTCCTGCCACAAAACAGCGAACCAAGATTTTCAATTTATATTTAAATGGTTCTCATTTCATTTATTTTCTTAATATTTTTCCAACAATGATTTTGAGGTTGCTTTGTTTGTCAGTCTTACATAGTAAGCTCCAATATTTTATCATTTTCAAAAAGTATGGATACAGCAACCGCAAATATGAGTTGGAAAGGGTCTCGGTGCAGCAAGCATGTTACGGTAGAAAATTTTCGGAAAAAATATTTCAAATTCGGTAGCTCAATAAATTTCCCATTAAGCTAGAATCTTCAATCTTGAACCATAGTAACACCTATGTAAACGCATCGGGGGCACTAAATTAAAGAAAAATAACATAATGAGCTTCGCGGATAACTACAAATGTGTTTTAAAAAACTTTTTTTGTTGTTTATTTTTTGCAAAAACTGGATGCGTTGACTAAAACAAACCATCCAAGCAATTAATAAGGAAAAATACCTGCCATACTTATGATTTGACATTCCCTTTATAAATAATTAATTTTCTTCGTAAGAACTTTTGTAACTTTAATGAAATTTGTAACACAATTTTTTTAGAGACACTTGCAGTACTTACATATTATATCTAAGACCAAATTTTAATTTTGAACTCCATATAAAATATAACTTTTTCAAAAACTTGCTGACTGGGACTCTAAAATCGATCTCTAAGGTCCATTTAAATTTAAAGAATTGGTTTTAATAATATATCTTACTAATAGTAAAGTTACTACTAACGCACTTGCTGCGTCCCGATTTTTTTTTAATAAGCAAGTTGATGGTATTTCTCGTTCTAGCAGAAATGAATTTGACACTTGAAAATGATCATCTGATCATTTTAGTTGACATGTCGGAGGCTTATTATGCAAAAAAGACCCTTGGTTTTAATGAATTTTCTATTCTTGTTGTGAAAGCACTCGAATAGTTTGGAATGTATAACTTCGCCTCGTACATTTCATACTTACAAATAAACTAAACTGCTCAATTGAAATTATAAGAATGGTGGAGCTATAACAAAATTAACATCGACTGCAGGACTATAAAACAAGTTAGATACCTATCCAAACAAACTTGTCATCTTTATCTAATCAGCTCTTCTGACGAAGCACCGTCTTTATGTTTATGTGTGTTGAACACGCAACCAGACGATCTGCCACAGTGAACTTGACACAAGTCAGGAAATACGTCTATTAAATACTAAATGGCCCAAACCAGACTGTAAATTCCTCTGCCTGAACTTCGCTGCATTGTCAACGACTCCGGACACCGTTCACTAAACCCCTATAAATTGTAACTTAGATCACGGAAATTAAATGGAAATAGATATTAAAGGACGAATTAACGATCCGTAACATCGGTTGCTTCAATTTATTTTTCTTGTTTCCGTTCTTTCATTTGGGATCATTCACTTCATTACCTTACCATGAAATTCGCCACTGCAATAAAGAAAAAACGAATTATATGTATGAGTGTGATTCCTATAATACTAATAATTTATATAGGTACTTCAGGTTTAAAATATACAGCGCATCCATGGTTCAACACATTTATAGGGCACCTATTGATGAAATTTGGTAATACATTCCTTTTGCAAATGGCTTGGATAAGTTCGTTAGCCAGAAAAATCGAACCAGTTGTTCCGGGAAAATTTTAGGTTTTCCTTCGGAAAATTTTTGTATCTACGGAAATAACACAGCTATGGCAACCAACTTTGGTACGCGGGTTTATATTTTAAAAGGTATACGTACCAAAATTAGATTAGATCTCTAGGTTGAAAGAAAAAATTTATATGCATTTTAAGAGAAAAATTTTGGGTGCCACTGATGACCAGATTATTTTTTTGGGGCAACAGAGTCCAGAAATACCAGAAAAATTGCTTTGAAAATTTTATAGTTTTTCTTCTTAAAACGTCGTCGTGATTTGAAAATCAAAATTGGTAATTCTTATCAAAGAAGCTGAAGCGAATCAGGTTTATGTAGAGAAAACGTCGCAAGGTGTGTTTTACAAATCCCTAAGTTTCAGCTTCAACCGTCATTGTCATTTATTTTACTAAAATATTTGCAAAAAAATTATTTCAATTAGAGCCTTTTTCAGATGCTTTGGCAGCAGTTTCAGCTATAGGGTTTGTGGTTTAATAGTCTACAATGTTTGGTGGATTTTTATAAAAAAATTCGTCATTAAGGATACCGCGACTTTTGCATTTGAAACGATTTCTTCAAGCGAGAGCGAACTACGCCCCATATAAACCATATCCAGGGTCACTTACAGTTTATATATATATATATATATATATATATATATATATATATATATATATATATATATATATATATATATATATATATATATAAGGTGGCGCATTGAAAACGAAACAGACCGATTTGCGTCCAGAGAATATTTTTTTAAGAAACGCTGAAACACATCAATTTTAATATTGAGGTTTTTTTGAAGTTTTATCAACTCGTTTAAAAATTATTCACAGTTGGAGTTGCAAGAAAGTAGTTCATTCATTGTGATAAGAAATGCACTAATTAGTCAATTTTTCGTTAAAAAAAACTAAAAACCAAACCAAACGTTCAAAAATGTTTATTCAGTTAAGTAAGTGTTCAAATTGTTGACCACCAGCTTCCCTACAAAAGTACAAATTTTGTTCAAAACGAGCTCTGACATTCTGGAGCATTTGTGGAGTTATTAGACGCCATTCCTTAACAATGCGTCGTCGTAATTCTTCCAGACACTCCGGTTCTGTTGCGAAAATTCTACTCTTTAAATGGCCCCATAGAAAGAAGTCTAAAGGAGGTAAATCCGGCGATCTAGGGGGCCACTCAATAGCACATCTACGTTCAATCCATTGATCTGGAAACTCACTGTTCAAAAACACCCTAACACGTTGCGAAAAATGCGGAGAAGCTCCATCTTGGTGAAACGCTAATTGATTTTCATGATAGCGATCATCATTTTCAACAATGTCAATTAGTAGAGGGTAAACTATATCTTCTAGTAACTCCGAATACATTTCGCCACTCAAATTGCCATCAAGAAAAATTGGTCCGCTTAAACGGTCTCCAAACATGCCAGTCCAGGCATTCAATTTCTGTGGAGTTTGAGTGTGGACTTCGTGAAAATTTCTCGGATTATTATCTGCCCAATAACGACAATTATGACGATTGACTGTAGAGTTTAATAAAAATGTACACTCGACGTTGAACAGAAAGTTCCCGTTATCAGCTATTCGTGCAGTCATAACTCCACAAAACTCCAGCCGCCGATCAAAATCATCTTCATTCAGTTGTTGTACAAGATGAATTTTATACGGGTGAAATTTATGAGGCTTCAATATTTGCTGAATAGTTCTTCTTTTTAAGTTTAAAACAGTGGCTAATTTTCTCGTGCTCAAAGTTGGGTCTGCAACAATTTGTCCTAAAACTTCAATCTCAGTAGTCTCATTTCTAACCGGAAATTCACGTTCAGGATCCCGTTTTTCGTTGGCTACTGAACCACTTTGTCGAAACTTTGCAACTAAAATGTATTTTCTGTTACCATGTCGGTTTGGATGTCGTTCATTAAACAAATTTGCGGTACGGTTGGCACAGTCATCTTTTTTGAAAAAAAGAGTAATTATTTTAACTCTTTCTTCTAGAGAATACACCATTGTGACATTAATTTTCGGTAGTACTATCAAGTATCAAACCGATAGATAAACTGAAATAATAAACCGCATTTCTCTCATTCCGATAAGAAATTTTCTGATAGTCAATTTTTTGTTAACAAACCAACAAAATATTGAGTATCAGCACATTTCTTATCGGAATGAGTGAAATGCGTTTTTGCATTTTCAACTGTGAATAATTTTTAAACGAGTTGATAAAACTTCCAAAAAAATTAGTGTGCTAAATTCAGAAAAGAAAGAGCTTTCAAATGATGTAACCGTCGACCCATGTTCCCTATTTAAAATATAAGGGTGGTTATCACCACCCTTAAGGGGTTGATGTGACAAAATTCAGTTTTATGTCAAAACATGTCCCCCTCAATATTAAAATTGACGTGTTTCAGCGTTTCTGAAGAAAAAAAAATTCTCTGGACGCAAATTGGTCTGTTTCGTTTTCAATGCGCCACCCTATATATATATATATATATATATATATATATATATATATATATATATATATATATATATATATATATATATATATATATAGTGGCACATTTCTAGGATTAATCTTAATATATGCGTTATTACACAAGATATGAATAAAATTGTATACGTTAATCATAGGGTATCTTGAGCTGAATTTTACAAGATTATTTGAATCACAGGATGGCCCATAAGTGGTTGGTGGTACAAGTTTTCTTTTTTCTCTTATTTTTTTTTCTTAGTGCAATACCCCTTACTTGTACGCTTGTACGAGCTTGTACGACAAAAAGCTTGATATCGTTCATCGTTTTCCAATTATTTCAATTATTTTGCAACTTTCCACGTTTTTGGCACATATCACACATTGTGGTTGCATTTTCACCAATAGATAGTGGAGTCCCATGAAAATAGCGCACTCAGAGAATTTTTCGTTTATATTATTCTTCGAAAAAATCGAGATGCTATATACAATATGCAGGCGGCTCTCAAATAGTTGCTGAATTTTAAGTAATGTAAACTGCCGTAACTCAATTTTTTCAAATGAAACAGCATGTATTTTATGTTTGAGATGTAATGGGCATACCCCCTGCTTCAACTTTTGTATAAGAGTCGATCCCTATACCTAAATATTCTAGTTTTAAAAATAATTGTTTGTACTTTAACGTCGGTCTAATTCCGTGACTATGGCCAATCACCGACGCCAGGGAGAAGTTTCAGCTCACTATCCTGGAAATATTGTCGAAACCCTGACTTTTTGTAAGGAGGGCGGGGATCCTGAACGTTCCCAACATCGCATGGACACGGGACCGACGGATTTACGCCCCCTCCAAAGGGTAGAACGTGCAGACATTCAACTCAACTCAAATACAATGCCACAATCTCGGTTGATGTTAATTTTTACAGTATGTACTGAAAACGTGAAAGGGGGACCCTGAGCATCGAAGCCAGTACCCTTCAGTTCAAAGCAAACGTTCTTACCCCTGGACCACCGAGGCTCTGTTAAAAAATATTTACATTTATAATTACATATTACATATTACATATTACATATTACATATTACATATTACATATTACATATTACATATTACATATTACATATTACATATTACATATTACATATTACATATTACATATTACATATTACATATTACATATTACATATTACATATTACATATTACATAGGTAAGTAGTTGATAAATGGTTTTCACAAATGTCAAATGAAGCTTCAAAGTGACAGAGTTAAACAACGTTCTTATTTCCGACAGCTTATGACAGGCAAATAAGAGTATTTTCCAGTTTAATTTTTAGGGAAATTTCGTAAAAAAATTCACTAATGAGATCGTGACTTTTGAATTTTTATATGTTTATATATATATATATATATATATATATATATATATATATATATATATATATATATATATATATATATATATATATATATATATATATATATATATACATATACATATATATATATATATATATACATATATATATATATATATATATATATATATATATATATATATATATATATATATATATATATATATATTGTGATCAAATTTGGTGAGTACCTTCCTTTTGTAAGTGGCTTGGATGAGTTAGTTAACCAGGAAAATACGACCAGTTTTTAGTGGAAAATTTTGTTTTTTTTTTCTTTCGGAATTTTTTTCCGGAAATACTCGGGTTTATATCACGATCAGTAAACTAGGTACCAAAATGTGTATCGCTAAGTTAAAAGAAAAATGATTATAGCATTTAAAAAATTATAGTTTTTCTTCTTAAAAGGCCAAAGTCGCCATTTGAAACGTCAAATATTGACATGTTTTAGACAAAGAACCTGAACGAATACGGGTTATGTGGAAGAAATGTTGTAAGAAGTGTGTTTTAGAAAGCCTTATGTTTTAGTTTCAACCATCATTGTCCTTCATTTTACTAAAAGAGTGCAGAAAATCAATTTCAAATAGACCCTTTCTCTGATGCTTTGGCAGTAGTTTCAGTTATGTGGTGGGGTGGTGACCAGGAACAGTTGGTATGGAGTTTCTCCTTTCTATGAACTTCTGTAAGGTGATTTTTTCCACTTTGCATTTCTAGCTCCTTTGCAGCGTGTTTACCCCGCACGACACGTCAAATTCACTTAGTTTTCTTAACTGTATTGAGCATTTGTCTGATGGTTCCTCTAAGTTCCAGAATTTTTTCCCAAAAAACGAACATTGCTCCAATCTGCAAATTTACCTATACTTTAACATTACAAATATTAAAAACCGAAAAAACGCCTGCGTGTTGGTAAAATAAATGTTAATAAGTTATTGTATTCGTTAACATAATGATTTAGCAAATTTTCATTAAAAAAAATAATTTTCGTGTAACATTACCTACTTAAGCCAATGTTTGTAAAAAAGGTGGCGAATTTTCATTAAAGAAGTTGTTTAAAAGTTTTTTAAATTTTTGTCAAAAAGCTTTTTTGGGATAATTATATCTTAGCAGGTGTGTAAATAACTTGAAGGGGTTCATTGTCCAGGAAAATTGGGCCAGTTTTTTTGTAAACATTTTGAGTTTACTTTCGGAAAATTATTGTACATTTTCAAACAATAAAGTGATTTTTATTAAATATGGTACATTGTTTTTACTATATAGGTTATACCAAATTTCATGCCTTTTATTAAAAAAGACATACATATTTGTCATTAAAATCATTTTTATTCAAATTCATTACCATAACGCACTTGGTGCGTCCAGACTTTTCTTTATTTCCACTGGTTCAAATTTACGTGAAAAGTTAACAAAAAAAAATTTTTTTCAATTTTAATTACATATTAGGTAGTTATATAATTTGAATTTTATGTATTTTTTTTTTCAGCAAATTTTGGTATGGAAAATATCGGTTCAGTTTTTCCACGGAATTTTTTCAGTGTTTTCGCAATTCTTTGTCAAATTTTTATGAAATGCTATTAATTAATAATTTAATAGAACCTCGGTGGTTCAGGGGTAAGAACGTGTGCCTCTGAACCAAAGGGTACTGGGTTCGATCCCACGGTACTCCTTTCACTTTTTCAGTACAAACTCTAAAATTAACATCAACCGAGGTTCTGGCATTGTATTTGAGCAAGTTGAATGTGTGCACGTTCCGCCCTTCGGAGGGGGCGTAAAGACGTCGGTCCCGTGTCCATGCGATGTTGAGCACGTTAAATATCCCTACCCTCCTTACAAAAAGGCAGGTGTTCGGCAAAATTTCCAGGATAGTGAGGTGAAACTGCTCCTTGGCGTCGGTGATTGGCCATAGTCTCGGAAATAAGCCGACGTTAAAGAAACAAAACACACACACACACAATAATTTAATACTTAATGCAAAAAGTGTTTGCGAATCCATGTGCAAAAATTGTTTTCCAATTTTCGTGAAGAAACTTGTTTAGCAAATTTTCGTGTAGAAACCTTTTTTAGTGAATTTTCTTAAAAAAAATTCACTAATGAGGAGATCCCGACTTTCGAATTTTGAAAAAATTTCTTCAAATGAGCGCTAATTAGGACCCCTGGAACCCAAATCCGAGGTCGGTTTCAGACTTTATATGTTTATATATATATATATATATATATATATATATATATATATATATATATATATATATATATATATATATATATATATATATATATATATATATATATATATTTATATATTTATGTGTCACACCTATAACTAAAAAAATAATGGACCGATTTTGATAAAACTTGGTGAATACCTTCCTTTCACAAGTGGCTTGGATAAGTTCGTTAGCCAGGAAAATCCGCCGAGGTTTTCCCGGAAAATTTTGTGTTTTCTTTCGAAAAAAAATCGAAAAAATTATTATTATTTATCCGGAATTAACAAAGTAAGGGCAACCAAATTTCACACGCGGGTTTATATCATTATGGGTAAAATACCTACTAAAATTTAGCTCTGTAGGTTAAAGGACAAAAAAGTTACAGGCATTTAAAGAACAATAAATTTGGGTTTTCCTTAAAACGTCAAAATCGCGATTTTAAACGTCAAAATTGGTGAGTACCTTCCTTTCGCAAGTGGCTTGAATAAGTTCGTTAGCCAGGAAAATCCGCCGAGGTTTTCCCGGAAAATTTTATGTTTTCTTTCGAAAAAAAATTATATCTCCAAAATTAACAAAGTAAGGGCAACCAAATTTCATACGCGGGTTTATATCATTATAGACAAGTTACCTACCAAAATTTAGCTCCGTAGGTTAAAGGACAAAAAAGTTACAGGCATTCAAAGAAAAATACATTTGGCTTTTCCTCAAAACGTCAAAATCGCGATTTTAAACGTCAAAATTGGTAATATTTAGGCAATGAACCTGACACTAATATGAGCTATGGAAGGAAAATGTCTCAAGAATAATGTTTTACAAAGCCTGAAGTCTTAGTTTCAATCGTCATTGTCCTTCATTTTACTAAAATATTCCCAGAAAATTCATTTCAAATAGACCCTTTCTCTGATGTTTTGCCTGTCGGTTTAGTTAAGTTGATGCTTTCGCTGTAGGTTTAGTGAAGTTTATGGTTTAACGGTCTATAATTTTTAGCTAATTTTCGTAGAACAAATTCGTTACTGCATTTTAGCATATTTTATCGAAATATGATGCATGTTTGTAAGAAAAAATTTGGACACAGTAAGTGCGTTTTGGTAGCAAATTTTCATTAAGTCCTCCAAATTTCAATAACTCATTTGCTATTAACGTAAGTTTTGTTGGTTAGGAAACCAACATTTAACTGTATTTTCGGAAATTTTTTGTATGAACGCAGCAAGGGCGTTTTGGTTGCGAATTTTCATTAAATGTTTCAAATTTCAATAACTCATTTTGCTATTAACCTTAGGTTCATTGGCTAGGAGACCAGTTTTCTCAGAAACATTTAAAGTTTATTTTCCGAAAAGTTTTGTACATTTTCAAATAAATATTTTGATAAAATATGATACATTGTTCCTACTATATAGGTTATACCGGTAACCAAATTGATGCCTGCTCGCATTAGAGCGATATATTTGTAATTAAAAACATTTTTATGAAAATTCACTTCCATAACGCACTTGCTGCGTCCAGAGTTTTTTAATTTTCTCAAAATGATTTTTATATAATTTTCATGGGCTAAGTAAAATTACTTGGACAATCTATGTAAAAAAATAGCGAGTTTTTGTGAAACAAATTGTTTGCAAATTTTCATGTACATTTTTTTTATGAATAATTAATTATATCTTGGCAGGTGTAGTTTTTGTGTAAATTGCTTGGATAGGAACGTTGGCTAGAAATGTCCGACCAGTTTTTTCGGGAAGCTTTTAAGTTAAATGTTCGGAAAATGTTTGTACCTTCTCAAACATTCAAGTTATTTTAATGAAATATGGTACATGGTTTCTACTACCTATATAGGTTATACTTTCTACTAAATTGAACGTCTTTAATTAAAAAAAGTTCGGGGCGCAGCAAGTGCGTTATAGTAGTGAATTTTCATAAGAATTGTACGCTATTAGTATGATATATTATTAAAACTAATTCTTTGAATTTAAATGGACCTTGGAGATCGGTTTTAGAGTCCCAGTTAGCGATTATTTGAAAAAATTTATATTCTATATGGAGCTAAAAAATTAAAATTTGATCTTAGATATAATATGTAAGTACTGAGTTACAAATTTCATTAAAGTTACAAAAGTTTTTCAGAAAAAAATTAATTATTTACAAAGGGAATGTACCTGTCAAATTATAAATATGGCAGGTATTTTCCTTATTAATTGCTTGGGTGGTTTTGTTTTAGTCAACCCATCTAGTTTTTGCAAACAATAAACAACAAAAAGGATAATTAAAACGAATTTGTAGGTCCCCGCGAAGCTTATTATGCTATTTTTATTTAATTTAGTACCCATGGTGTTATTATGTTTCTAGCTTAATGGGAAATTTATGGAGCTATCGGATTTAGAAATATTTTTACGAAAATTTTCTACCATAACATACTTGCTGCACCCAGACCCTTTACAACACTTATTTACGGTTGCTGTATCCATACTTTTTGAAAATGATAAAATATTAAAGCTTACTATGCCAGACTGACAAACAAGGCAACCTCAAAAGCATTCTTGGAAAAAAAAATAATGAAATGAGATAACAATTTAAACGTAAATGGAAAATCTTGGTCCGCTGCTTGGTCGCGGGGGCGCTCCTACCTCGTCTGCATGCCTACAATCACCCTCAATGTATAAAGAAGAACAAGGTAAACAATAAAAATTCCTTTGGAGCAACCCCTAAGAAAATTACGGGACCTGCGGTGAATATAGAGGTTCTGCGCGCGGTAAACAGGATTCTAAGGAGGTATAGCCACAGCATAATCAATATTAGTATGGCTGCAAAATGGGATAAAGGCAGCTCAAGAGGTCCAACTCAGCGGTTTCTTTCGCACTTTCCGCTCACACTTACTTTTTAGATTCTTCTCCGCCCAGCATCCTTATTCACTCTTGGTCCCGTAACTTTCTTGTGGGCTGTTTGCAAGACAGTCTTCTTGTGGTTTCAGCATCCAGAAGGGGTTCTAAGCATATTTCTGAAAAGATTTTTCTAAACACACCACCCCCCCCCCCCCCCCATGTGCTAATCTGCACATTTACCGAAAATCTCATTTTTATTTACAAACGAAACGCATCTATGAAATTATAGGTGGCAGGTGAGTATTTTTCCATATTAATCGCTTGAATGATCGATTTTAGTCAACTCATTCGAACCAGCATCTGCAAACAAAATTACAAAATGGTTTTTTGAAACAAATTTGTAATCATCTCTGAAGCTGATTGTGTTATTTTTTAAACTTAGTATCGATGCTGCTTTTATATAGGTTTTACTACGTATCAAAACTGAAGATTCTAGTTTAATGGGAAATTGGGTTAACACTATTTGAAATATTTTTATTAAAATTCGCTACCATAACGCACTCGAACTCTTTTAAACACTTATCTACTATTGCTGTGTCCATACCTTTTGAAAATGAAATAAATATAAACAATACAAAATTTTGAAATTATAATTTTAATAATTTAACCTAAACATCTGTTTATGTAATTTTAACTAGGGATGTATGTAAAAAATAGTAGTACCTACCTAGATATTAAAGTACTTACTCTATTAGTTTGAGGTAGGTATTCGTAATACCTACCAGTTGATTCTGTATAGAGTCCACAGGTAATACATACAATATTTTAAATACCGTTAACGTGAAGAATGGGAAGTTTAATATTTATACATAATGAAACGTCGTTCTAGATTGTTTTTAAACAAATTGAATCACTTTCATTAAATTTTTTATTTATTAGTATACATTCGCATGCTAAAATTTGGCGCTTCTGGACGCGCAAGCTTTGTCCCGGTATTACGAAAAAAATGTTCCAAGGCTTACATTTTACTAGTTGGTTGTACATTGTACACACCTCTATCTATAAAATTTTGTGTAAACTAGAGAGGTGCTGTGACAACATACTACCTGGTCCTGCACCGAGATGGCGTCCCTGTCGTATCTCTCACAATATCTGACCTGTGGCAATAACTTTCATTGTTTAGATTTTTATCTACGATTTATTTAAATAGCATAGCAGTACAGATAACGTCATCTGTCTTTGTCCAATATTTTAGATATTGCATTACAGAATCTGAAGTGATGTCGAGCCTTATTTTATTATAAAAAAAAACTTTATTTTCCTTTGATCGAACGACTTTAAAATTGGTACACAACCACGACTGTCTAAGTTCTTTTACGTTGTAAATTTTTGTTTCAATCACAGACAATTTGTGAGATATTGCGTTTTAAAAAATATTTTTTAAATTTTATTAAGAAAAATTGGCTGTTAAGATTTGATGAACGAAATCATCCAAGCCATTAGCAAAATAAGGATAATTGGCAAACTTGGTCCAAATCAGTGAAGTATTTTTTGAGTTAGCGGTTGGATACATACATACATATATATATATATATATATATATATATATATATATATATATATATATATATATATATATATATATATATATATATATATATATATATATATATATATATATATAAACATTTTAATTGACCATGGAAATGGGTTCCAGAGGCCCAAATTCGTGCTCATCTGAAGAAATTTTCCGAAAGTCTCACCATCAATACCTCTCTATTAGTGAATTTTCTTAATGAAAATTCACTAAAACATGTTCAACATTAGAAAGATTTTTATTACAATTCGCTACCATAACGCACTTGCTGCGTCCAGAGTTTTTTCTTTCTTTGTGATAACGTAATAATGTAACTACTTCAGTAATTTTACAGGGTAATACAGGTTAATATCTAATATTTATTGAAACAAAATTTTACAATATATCACTTGACAAATAAGTTTTTAAACTTGTTCTTGTCCGAAATGTAATTTTGACAGCACACCTACAATAGGTTACAATAAAATTTAATTGGTTTCCTATATTTAATTAGTAAAGCGTATTGCATGACAAGGAAGCTTCTGTTACGAGCCTAACGAACAATATTGAAAAATTCCTTGCGTGAGAACTGTTGGGATGGCATGCACTTTTTTGCTAAAAAATAATTTCAGCTTCGCTGGCCATTGCATCAAGTGAATATAAATGATTCGTTTCGCAAAAAAATGTTTTCTAGAGTTCGAATAAAATTCAGCGTAAGACCAGACTTGGTATTGTTTTGTTGAACTGTTTCCTAATATGGTGTAACCATTGCATGCCCTGCTTGGCTGGCTGGCTGGTTTGGTTGGTCTGTCGAGTGCAACCCGACTGGATTAACAGAGATTACCTAACGCTTCGTAATATACAGTGAGAGTTTTTAACTTTGAATTAATTGAGTTAATCAAATACAATTTTGTTTTCAAAAATGCTCGAACAGATCGATTAGTACTTAAGTTTCGGTCTTTTAAAAATATATATATATATATACATTGTCTCCCAAATTTGAGATATTACCTCATCGATCATTTTTTTAAATAGCAACCATACTTTTTGATTAACTATTTTAAAAGTACTTGTCAAGTTATACAAAACCACCAGAGCCTCGGTGGTTCAGCGATAAGATCGTGTGCCTCTGAACCGAAGGGTACTGGGTTCAATCCCAGGGTTCTCCTTTCGCTTTTTCAGTACATACTATAACATTAACATCAGCCAAGGTTGTGACATTGTATTTGAGCAAGTTGAATGTCTATACGTTCCACCCTTCGGATTGGGCGTAAAGCCGTCGTTCCCGTTTCCATGCAATGTTGGGCAGGTTAAAGATTATAGATCCTCCTTACAAAAAGGCAGGGGTTCGGCAAAAAGTCTCAGGATAGGGAGGTGTAACTGCTCCATGGCGGCAGTTATTGGCCACAGTCGCACACAAAACCACAAAACTTCAAATGTTTATTCCTTCCCATTGAAAAAAAAAATACATTTTATTATTTTAAAAACAAAGATAAAAATATAATCATTTATCTTAACAATTTTCTTCTTTATTATCTTATCTTTTATTTATTAAGAAAAGTCACTAATAAGGAGGTAATGATGGTGAGATTATTTTCCCAAATAATAGCGCGATTTAGGTCGCCGAGACCACATATCCAAGGCCCGTTTGGATTTTTATGTTTATATATATATATATATATATATATATATATATATATATATATATATATATATATATATATATATATATATATATATATATATATATATATGAGTTCCGTATCGGCAGTTAAACTGTCCACAGGTGTGTATTTTACAGTGCGGATATTGTTGATAATTCTCTGTAAGTTATTAACTTATATCGGTTTGTTTTAACAGTTACAAACAGAACTACATTGTACGTCTAACATAACAGTGAAAAATCAAAATATTTACTTATTTACTGGACAAATAATTAGGAAAGGTGAGTGATTATTAATAAAAATGCAAACAGATTCGGACGGCCCGGCAGGGCCGTCCCATATATCAAGTGATACGAACAATGATACTGGTACCATATCGCAGTCGAAAAATGATAACATAAAAGACTTAAATTCTTTTGATTTAACAAATAAATACAAATCAACGGATTTTACCCCGTATATTGTTTTTGTAGAGCATTTGCATAAAAACTTTGGAAGATTATTCCCCGTTAGAATCGGCCACTATCTATTATCTGACAGTGATATAAAATTAGATGTATTAGATATAAAATCTGTGGGAATTAATAGAGTTAAAGTAATATGCAAAACATACACTGCTGCCAATAAATTAGTCGGGCATGAAAACTTATTAAAAAATGATCTAATAGCATACATTCCAACTTTTTACACCCAAAAACGAGGTATAGTGAGAAATGTAGATACTTACTTTACAGAAGAATATTTAAAACAAGCAATAGTATCACCAAAAGAAGTTATTGACGTAAAAAGGTTAAAACGCAAAATAATAGATAATGACGGTCAAACGAAATTTGTCGACAGACAGATGGTGGTAGTAACATTTTTAGGCAATTCAATTCCTCAATCCATACAGATCAATTTAACAAATTTAATAGTCGAACCATATATACACCCGGTGATTCAGTGTTTCAAATGCCTGCGGTATGGCCATACAACGAAGCTTTGTAAATCGAAAACCGACCGATGCAAGTTGTGTTCTAACACACATAACGAAGGGGAAGAATGCGAGGGCAAAGCGTTTTGCGTGTATTGTAAAAGCAACAGTCACTCCAGTATCTCTAAACAGTGTCCAGTTTTCCTTAAACAAAGGGACATTAAAAAAATAATGGCAACGGAGAACATATCGTTCAAAGAAGCTGAAAAAATATCCAATAATACGTCATATGCGAAAATTTCAACAAACAACAGGTTTGAAATCTTAAACACTTTGGAAAATTTCCCCCCGTTACAAACAAATAATGTGAGAACAACAAATAAGGTCAACATTATTCGGCCACCTAGAATAACACAAACCCAAGTTTCAAAAAAGAGAAAGCCAAATTCTCCTCCAGATACTCCAGTGTATTCAAATGTTCAAAATTTTAAAAACTCTCCTGATGATAAAATTAGATCCAAACCAGTAATCCCAAATCCCCACAGAGAACACTTTGTATGTTATAAAGAAAACTTAGTAACTGAGATAACAAATTTTGTTCATTCTATAATTAATAGATCAGATAAGATGAATCAAAATGCAAACGAAATAAGGGAACACATTTTGCAATTTTTTAATAATGAACATAATAAAATAGAAGACATAAATATGACCAGCGACAATGAGTCAACAAGCTAACAAAATTAGTATTCTTCAGTGGAATTGTAGGTCATTAGCAACAACAAAAATTAACCTTATTGATTACATTTCAAAAAACAACACAGATATAATAGTATTATCGGAAACATGGATAAAACCACATGACTATTAATTTAAAAAATTTTAACTATGTTAATAAAAATCGACAAGATGGTAAAGGTGGAGTAGCTATATATGTATCACACAAACTTTCTTTCAGAAAGCTGGACATTCAAACAAGTTTTAATAATAGCATCGAAGTTTGTGGCATTTTTCTAGACTTGTTAAACTTAAATATAATTTCAATTTACAAACCTCCTGACATTATAGCAAGTACTCGGGATTGGCAAGGTTTGTTTTCTCAATTTTCTAAGGAGTCCATCTTTATGGGAGATTTTAATTGTCATCATACTATGTGGGGCTGTACACAAGATAAACGGTGTGGTGTTAACTTGATTGATGCAATAGACTCCAAAAACTTTATTGTACTTAACGATGGTACTCCAACAAGGTTATCCTTTCCTCAAAGACCACTCTCAGCCGTGGATTTGACAATTTCAACTCCTGATATAGCCCCCAAGTTCAACTGGAAAGTTGTTGATGATACAATGGGTTCAGATCATTTTCCTATTCTAGTTGAGTCACTAGAATTCCCTACTATTCCGCCCAAAAAACCATACATTAAGTGGAATGATGGGCTGGCTGACTGGGACTTATTTAAAAAAATTCTTGAAAATTTGTACACTTGTAATTTAGACATGATAAACGCACCTGATCCGTCAGAATCCTTTGCGTCCTTTTTCCAGATTATTTGTGAATCAGCTTGTCTATCTATGCCTATAAACAGACCAACAAATAAAAAACTTAGGCAGCCCTTGTGGTGGGATCAAGATTGTAATGATGCCATACGACAAAGAAAAGAGGCCCTTTCTAGCTATAAAAGACAATCAAATTTCTCCACATTTGTAAACTATAAAAGATTAGAGGCTCAATCCAAACAACTTTTCAGACAAAAATCCAAACAAAATTGGCTCAATTTTCTTAATTCTTTGAACAAAAGTACACCTCCATCTAAAATTTGGAATTTTATTAAAAAAGCTTGTAACAAATTTAAAGTACCTCAGACAGTAGCTATTCCTTTAGAAATTTTGAATAAAATCCTAGACCACCTGGCTCCAGCTTTTGTAAACCCCAACTTTTCATTAGATCAATATATATGTGACCATCATGATGACCCATTACATTATAATTTCACAATACTAGAGCTTGAAACTGCAATAAAAAATACCCAAAATACTGCTCCTGGGTTTGACAGTCTTACATATAAAATGATTTTAAATATGCCGCTCATTTGTAAACAACAGCTTCTAAAAATACTAAATAACTGGTGGATGAACGGAAATTATGTAGAGCACTTAAAAAAAATCGTCATATGCTTACTTAAAAAACAAAACAAAGATCCTACCACCCCAGATGGTTATCGCACAATATCACTCATGCCGTGTATAACAAAAACTTTTGAAAGAATGTTAAAGGCAAGACTAGAATGGTATTTTGAAGCTAGATCCTTGCTGCCCTTCACTCAGTATGGTTTTCGAAGAGGTCAGGGTACTATTGATGCTATAATGAAGTTGACAACTGACATACAATGTACCTTTTCTAAAAATAAATATCTAGCATGTTTTTTCCTGGACATTCGTGGGGCATACGATTCTGTCGATTTAAATATTCTGTTAAATAAGTTAATATCATTTGGCGTTAATGCCAATGCATCAGCTAATATCATAGAACTTTTTAAAAATAGACAAGTTTATATTAGGGATCATAACAACGTGTTGCACGGCCCGCGATTGGTATCGATTGGTATACCGCAGGGCTCAGTACTCAGTCCTCTTCTTTTTAATATTTATACTGCGAGGTTGCATGACTTGTTTGGGGGTGAGGTTAAATGCTTGCAATATGCAGATGACATATGCTGCTATACCATCCAAGATTCATACAAAGAATGTGTCAACGAATTACGTCGTATAAGTTGTTGCTTAAAGCTTTGGTTAAAGGACCACGGATTTACTTTGTCCATTGAAAAGTCTGCCATAGTAATTTTTACAAGGCATAGACTAGAAAGCCAGAGTAATCTTGATTTGGGTGGGTTGACAATTCCGGTTGTTCCCCAATACAAATACTTGGGTATAATATTGGACCGAAAGTTAACGTGGACCAAACATATAAATCTCATTAAAACCAAATGCGAAAAAGCAATAAACATGCTGAGATGTATATCTCATAGTAAATGGGGTGCTGACCCAAAAATAGCTTTAATGTTTTATAGGTCATACATTCGTTCAATTGTGGATTATGGATGTGTTGTTTATGGAGCAGCATCTAACACAAATTTACTCCAGATTGATCGTATTCAATACAAAGCAATCAGAATCTGCATCGGAGCGTTTAGATCATCCCCAACATCTGCAATATTGGCAGAGGCTCAAGAACCACCTCTTAAAATTAGAAGACACTTTATGGCGTGCAGGACGTTGTTAAAAAGAAGATTCTTCAGCTTTGATAACATATTAAACATTATATGCTCTGTATGTGTAGAAAATTTTACAAATAAATACTGGACAAAAAAAAATAGTCCACCTTTAGCTGTGGCATTTGCAGATACTAGCCAACATGATACACTCATACCTCTTAGTAAATATCCTTGTTTTGAACTGGAATATAACGAATTTTATTTCAGCGCTGAAGTCGTGTTCCCCACGTTCACTGATATAAATTGTTTTAATAAGATCATACTGAAAACCATACTGAACGAACACGTAAACAGTACAGTAATTTTTACCGACGGTTCGAAAAGTAACAACGCCACTGGTAGTGCATTTTATGTTCAATCCACCGGTTATTGCTGGAAAGCAAAAATCCCACATCATTGTTCAATTTTCACAGCAGAGGCATTTGCCATCAAAAATGCTTTGCTTTGGGCAAAAGATAATGCACAAGGAAAGGTAATCATTTTATCCGATTCCAAATCTGTCCTTTGTTCACTTAATTCTATAAATCTGAAACATTTTTTTAATAACAAAACATTATGCCACATCAAAACGCTTGTTTATAGCCTGCACATGGACAATAAATCGGTCACTTTTGTTTGGGTGAAAGGTCATTCTGAGATCACCGGAAACGAAATTGCAGATCAGGCTGCAAAAGATGCCACAAACTTATCACAAGAGTATGAGCTAAGGGAGTATAAGGATCTAGTTAACATCTATAAACGTAATGTACGTAGTGAATGGGAAACCGACTGGAAACGTTTTGTAAACGATTCTAAAAACCAGTACACCCTTCTCCACCCAATTTTACCTAAAAATCCTCCACATATCTTTGACTTTAAAGTCTCCAAGTTTTACTCTACAAGTATCACAAGGCTAAAAATGAATCATGGTGGCTTTCCAGCACATTTACACAAGATTGGTTTGCAAGATTCACCAAAATGTTCATGCGATAATACCTCTATTGCAGATCTGAATCACATATTCTTTAACTGCCAAAACCACCAAACAATAAGAACTAATTTTATCATCTCTCTACTCAATGCTCAGCAAAAATTACCACTAAATATAACAACATTATTAAGCACGCAAGATAAAAATATATATGATATTATAATTAAATTCATTTACAGTGCAAAAATAACTATATAAAGATTCTTCTTTTCTTCTCTTGTAAATAACATTACCTGTGGCTAATAGATTCGTCTGAAGCCATACCAAAGCTGTTTTGTCACACACACACACACACACACACACATATATATATATATATATATATATATATATATATATATATATATATATATATATATATATATATATATATGCGTGTGTGTCTATGTGTGTGCATGCTTATCCGAGCGATAACTCACAAAATACTGAACTGATTTGAGCAAAACTTGGCACACAATCTCAATTTGTTAATTCCGCGAACGAGTACGTAAATCAGCTATAACGGTCATTTTCCCCCCAAAAATATACAAAATTATTTTTGAATACTCAGAAATAGTGTAAATAAGCATATGTTATGAATTTTAAGTAAGTTGATGTACTAAATTTGGAGTTTTTTCCAATGTTTTTTCCAAATTAAAAATAAAATCTGAAAGACATTAATGAACACGACTTAAGTGGTTAAAGTCCAATGCCTGACAAAGGCAGAGTAGTTAGCTGCGATGCGTAGATTGATACATACTACAAGATCAAACAATACAAATAACACGGGTAAAACATACCACCCGAATCGAGAAATCTCGTCCACTAAAATCGCGAAAAGCGTTGTCAACAAATACGACGTGAGACAGGCAGATGACATAAAATTAAAAATGGTGTGGTTGTTTTTTAAGTGGGGGTTTAATAAATTTTTAAGATAAACTATATTTGTAGCTCAACGAACCGCCCCAATTAAAGTTTTAGACTGAAAATATTGCATATAGTGGAAAGATCAAGCAATAAAGAATTTTTTACGGAACTATCCTTTTTATAAAGAAAATAAAACTCTGGACGCAGCAAGTGCGTTATGGTAGTGAATTTTCATAGAAATGATCTGGCACAAAATATTTTATTATAACTTTTTTTCTTGTAACATAGAAATCTGAATTTTGGTGTATAGTTTACTTTTTATATCGTAAACCTACCTACCAAATTTGGTTATCATAGATTTTTTATTTTTTAAGATAAAATTTTTTTTAAAATGAAAACTCAAAATTTTCCCGGAAAACCTCGTCGGATTTTTTTGATTAACAAACTTGTCAAAGTCATTTACAAAAGGAAGGTACATGGCAAATTTTATCAACATCGGCCTATTATTCTTTGAGATAAAAAATTTTTTCGAATGAAAACTCAAAATTTTCCCGGAAAACCTCGTCCGATTTTCCTGACTAACAAACTTGTCAAAGCCATTTACAAGAGAAAGGTACATGCCAAATTTTATTAAAATCGGCTTTTTACTTTTTGAGATAAGAATTTTTTTCGAATGAAAACTCAAAATTTTCCCGGAAAACCTCGTCCGATTTTCCTGACTAACGAACTTATCCAAGCCATTTACAAAATAAAGGTACGTGCCAATTTTATCAAAATCGGCCCATTATTTTTTGAGTTATCGGTGTGATACATATATATATATATATATATATATATATATATATATATATATATATATATATATATATATATATATATATATATATATATAAATTGAAACTGACCCCGGATATGGGTTCTAGGGGTCCTAGATCGCGCTCATTTGAAGAGATTTTTTCAAAATTCAAAAGTCGAGATCTCATTAGTGAATTTTTTCTAAGAAAATTCACTAATATGACGTTTTTGCCAAACCATGATTTCGTAAGTTTCATATTATAAGAATAGGGGAAGATACGAAAGAATGAACTAAATATTGTAAACAAAATCAGCTCACGTATCTATGAAAATGATTTTAAAACATAGAAAGTTGAGTTTTGGGCATTTGTCTCATAACGAGCTAGAACACAACATTAAAATATTTTTTGGATAACAGACGGATATCGATGCTAACACTTTTGAAAAAAATTGTTCAAATGGTCTGTATTAGGACCTTTAAAATTTAAGGTCTGTTTCAAATTAAAGTATTAATTTTAGTAATATGTTGTACTATAATAAGTGTACCATTCTTATGAAAATTCCCTACGAAAACGCAGTTAATGCGTCCCGAATTTTTTTTTCTAATACCACCCCCTCCCGTGCCCCAACAGTCGCTGCTAAGAGGGTGCAAAAAGCATTGTTTCTAAGAAGATTTGTATCACAGTTTACTTCTATAGCTTTTACACCAGCTACAACCCCTCAGACCACAGCGACGTTAAGTTTTTTCGTGTCTTTTTAAAGAGGAGACATAGGTGAATAAATTGCACCCTGTCCCGTGCCCCGACAGTCGCTGCTAAGATGGTGAAAAAAGCATTGTTTCTAAGGAGATTTGTATCACAGTTTACTTCTATATCGTTTTACCCCGGCGACAACCCCTCAGACCACAACGATGTTAAACTTTTTTCATGACTTTTTAAAGAGGGGACTTCAGTGACTGTTTTTCATCCCTTTTTGTGCCCCGACAGTTGCTGCTAAGTGGGTGGCAAAAGCATTCATTACAAAATTATTTGTATTACAGTTTACCTATCTCGTTTTTTAACGCAGCGACAACCCCTCAGACCCCAACGATGTTAACTTTTTTCATGGTTTTTCAAAGAAGCAATTTCAGTAAATATTCTGCATCCCTTCCCCTGCCCCGACAATTGCTGCTAAGGGAGTGGAAAAAGCATTACTCCTAAAATTATTTGTTATCGCTTAATACATTACACCCCTTCCCGTGCCCCGACAATCGCTGCTAAGAGGGTGTAAAAAGCATTGTTTCTACGAAAATTTGTATCACAGTTTATTTTTATAGTTTTTACCCCCGCGACAACCCCTCAAACCACAACAATGTTACCTTTTTTCATGGCTTTTTAAAGAATAGATTTCAGTGAATACTCTGCATCCCTTCCCCTGCCCCGACAATTGCTGCTAAGGGAGTGGAAAAAGCATTACTTCTAAAATTATTTGTATCACAGTACCTCTATAATTTTTACCCCGGCGACAACCCCTCAGACCCCAACGATGTTAAATTTTTTATGGCTTTTCAAAGAGGAAACTTTAGTGAATACACTGCAATCCTTTCTGTGCGCCGACAATTGCTGCTAAGATGTTGAAAAAGCATTTTTTCTAAGATATTTGTATCACGGTTTGCCTTTAGCTTTTTACCCCGGCGACAACCTCTCAGACTCCAAAGATGATATTTTTTTGTGACTTATCAAACAAGAGACTTCAGTGAATACATTGCGCTCCTTCCTGTTCCGCGACGGTCACTGCAAAGGGGGTGGTAAAGTAATTGTTTCTAAGATTATTTGTATCCCAGTTTACCTCCATAGCTTTTTCCCCTGACGACAACCCCTCAGACCCCAACGATGTTAAATTTTTTTCGTGTCCTTTCAAATAGGAGACTTCATTGCATACTTTACATCCCTCCGCGCGTCCCGGCAATTGCTGCTAAGGGGGTGAAAAAGCCATTAATTATAAGAAACGGCTCAATTCCACAGCATTTCGCCGCAGTAAACTATCTGCACACACATCCACACACATTTAATAGTTATCTGTTTGTGTTATCACTATATCCGGTAATGAGACTAGACACCTAAGCTAGGTTCACATACTCATACGTGTAAGAAGTTCTATGGCCAGCCACAAACTATCAATCTGGCATCGCTGTTAAACGAATTCTCAGATTTCATCGCTGACTGGCTCGGTTACGTTTTTAATTGCCCCTACGTCAAAATTCGTGGCTGCGATTCCGTGGACAACTTCACACAAACACGTCCAATCACCAATACTAGTGGTGTTCTATTAGTTAGCTAGATTCCCGAAGACAGGAAAATTGATTGAAACTTTTATCAACAAGTCATAAACTAATGAAAAGATTTCTAGCAAAAAATTGTGGATAATCAGATAACATTTTTTTATCATAACAATGTTTTTATTTTCAGCGCGAAGGGTAAAACAATTTTTGGCTTTAAACAACATTACTAGTCTCCAGGGTTTTTATATTTGCTTGATCTTGAACCAAGATATTTTCCTGTTCTCAAAAATAACAACATAATTGGCCGCAATCTACCAACGATTGAGACATCAAGTGGGTAGTAGGTTAACTTTACAATTGTGACCTACAGCACTGTTTTAAGCACCTATAAATAAATATGAATCCTAAGGGTAGCGGTAGAAAAGCTCTGCAATAGTAACAAGATCTGTCAAAAGTGGGACAGCTACACGATTACGATTTTTAGGCCGTAGCCTCTCCGAAGACCTACGCGTGACACCTACAAAGTAAAACTCACACACACAAGCAATCAGAAAGGCAGAAAGAGACTCATGGAAACCGATATAAGAAGTTAAATGCCCAAAGAGCATCAAGGGTCCACAGGGTAATTGCCAACGAGGTCGCTGTAAGGTACGATTATTAAAAAAGTTCGGGACGCAGCATGTGCGTTATGGTAGTGAGTTTTTATTAAATGCTTCAGATTTGAATAACTCAATTTTCTATGAACTTAGAAAATTGGATTTTGGGTGTAGTAAGGTCTTTCCCAGGGCAACATATCCACCAAACTTTATTAAAATAGCTTTATAATTTTCGGAGAAAAACATTTTTCTGGAAGAAAATTCAAAATTTGAATAACTCAATTCTCTATAACCCTAGAAAGTTGAATTTTGGTATGTAGTAAGGTCTTTCCGAAGGAAACATATTCGTCAAATCTCATTAAAATAGATTCGTAATTTTTGGAGAAAAATTTTTTTTTTTCCAAAGAAAACTCAAAACTTTCCCGGAAAACCTTGTCCGATTTTCCTGGCTAACTATCTCATCCAAGCCATTTACAAAAGGAAGGTACATGCCAAATTTTATCAAAATCGGTTTTTTATTTTTTGAGTTATGGGTTGGATACATATATATATATATATATATATATATATATATATATATATATATATATATATATATATATATATATATATATATATATATATAAACATATCAAAATTGAAACATCTCGGATATGGGTTCTAGGGGTCCTACTTCGCACTCATTTGGAAAAAAATTTGCAAAGTCTCACCATATACCTCTCTATTAGTGAATTTTTTTAAATAAAAGACAACATGTCAGCACTGATATTTCAATGCCTTAAATGTGCAAATGACCTAGTGTAAATAATCAGGTGGCGGCTTGCGAAAAAAGTATTGTAGTACCCGCAGAAAGCACTAAGTATGATATAAAAAGGAAAGAATCCCTAAAAAGGCACAGTTGTTGGCTTTACAACGCATAGGACAGTGAACGGCTTTAAACCTCTGGTCACAGATGTAATAGAAATTGTATTTGGGGAAGGAGGCGAAATACCTGGAAGTTATATTTGATCAGAAACTCACATGGAATGTCCACATTACAAAACTGACACAGAAGACAACGATTACATTTGGACGGTGTAGACAAAGCTGCGAAGGTAAGAATTGGGGGTTGAACATGAGATTAACTGCGAAAAACGAAGCGTTATGCAACCTCCTGATTCAGACTGCTGCATGCTGTACCTAAACTAACTGACATGGACACGATAACGCAAACAAACCTTTTATGTCATTGCCGAACAATGTTTAATGTTCAATGCATATTCAGACCTTTGTTGTTTCAGTGGTCATTAATTACCTAACCTTTTCAATAAAAATAAAAGGATTTCATCTTTAAAATGCGTAATTCAATATACTTTTTTGTAGACAATCAGATATTTACGCAAATCCCCACAACACATCTTTTTAAAGACCTGACGATCGTTTCACTAACAAGGTTTGCGGCATCAGAGGAGGAAAAATTCTAAACTGCTTACTAATAAACATCACTTTATATACTGAGTTTTAGGTAGAGACCGATATCGAGAGGGAAACTAAATCGCAGGCAAATTTTCTGTGTATTGTATTTTTATTGCCAAAGCAGGTTTTTGAACTTCCTTTGCAACTCTACCTGGCAAGTTTCGGAATATTTTATCTGTATCAGAGACAGAGGGTAAACAGATGACTATAAATCAGTGGCGGCGCTCGGTTTAAGGAACTAACATTAGGCTTTGATTTTAATCATAACCCCGTTTAAAATATTCCATAAACTTGAAATCAAGAACCAAAAAAATAATCCTGAACCGGAACCAGAACTAATATCCAAAACTCAAAATAGCAATCCTGAACCAGAACCAACAGTTCTTTTTGTGGTGTTTGTAAGATAAAAACTAGCTTTTAATACTCACCCTAATTAACTACAGGGGTAAATGTATATTCGCTATAATAGGCAAGGCACTTTGCATAGATATACATAATTTACTTCAGTTACTTTAGGTTTAACGGCAGAGTGAACTTTTTAATTGCCGAGGCAATACGCCCGATATCAGTAACTACATCAGTTTCTTAAGAGCGAAGGTAAACAGAGATCTGCCACATGTTATCCTTCGAGAGGTTACCACAGAAGTGATCTCCGTGTGAGTAGTTCGATGCTGCTTGCGTTCCATGCCTGTATCGTTGATTGGCTATTACATATTATGTGATAGTATTCCCTTTCTCATTGGCAGAAGCTTCCGTAGCACTAGGCCGAAGTGCAATCATGTTTTCTAATATTATAAATTACTCCTTGCTTGTGACTTAACAGACAATAAATTACTTTGCTTTCTTTCTTGAAATAAACACGTTTGAGCCTGGGCATTTTATTGGTGATTTAGGTACTACTTTTCTTCTTGTCAGCGATTTTATTTACTTCAAAAATATTCTATCTCTAATATATGTATCACTTAAGGTTATCGATATTGTCCATTTTAAATGCCTAGACACATTGGTAGCGAATTTTTGTTCAGAAAAGTTGTCACGAATTTAGTAAAAATTTATTTTATAGCAAAAATGAAATGTAACCGTCACAAGTTTAATAAGTATCTGAGTATGTAAAAAATTTGAAAGTATGTCAATTATTCTACGTAAATAAGATGCGTCACCAGACCCAAACACAGGCTTCATTTTTAGACATTTTGCTTACGGCACACCGTACATAATTAGCAGTAAATTTTAAAAAATGTATTCTCAACAGAAGACTTTAAATCATTTATGTTATGAATTTAGTTTAAAGAGTCGTTGCTACATTTAACGGTTGGTCCAAACGTAATGGTAACAGAGCAGAAGTAGATTTTTCGCAATCTATTACGATTTAGCTAAATTTGCCTCAGCCCAAAAGTGAAAATTAAATGAGATATGGGGTGCTGAAGTGAAAAATTGAATTTCCATTTTTCTTGATATCAAGAAAAGTATTTGTGGTGTTGTTTTAAAAATTGCTACAGGTGAATTTTTCATGGTGATAAAAAATTATTAATTCCCAATTTGGCGGCGGTTAGAGGGCACTGCTTGCGGTACCCTTCAAGTCTCAGAAATGCTCACATTTTTTGTTGGCGCTGCTAGGAAACCTTTGATTAGGAAATAGTATTCTATTGTATTAGGAAAAAATTCTGGACGCAGCAAATGCGTTATAGTAGTGAATTTTCATAAGAATTGTACAATATTAGTACGGCATATTAGTAAAATTACTACTTTAAATTTAAACAGACCTTGAGATCGGTTTTAGAAATCTTAATACACGCCCATTTAAATAATTTTTGCAATATGGGGGGGGTCCGTTATAGCTGATTTAAGAACTCGTCCCAGATATTAACAAAATGAAGCTTTTTGCCAAATTTTGTTCAGATCAGTTAAGTATTTTTTGAGTTATCGTTCGGATACATGAATATGTACAGGGTGAGTTTTTTTTTAAATTGTTACAATGGAATATCTCGAAAACGATATAATTTTTTTGAGGGAAATTTTGGTAAATTAATAGGGAGACGGGGTACACATTTAAACATATTTTAGACATTTACCCTCCTCTCTGTTTTGAGTGGCAGAGGGTAACTTGTTAAATGTGGGATGTACTGTTTTAGTGAATTTAAAAAAAAATCACTAATGAGAAGATCCCGACTTTTGAATTTTGAAAAAAATTTCTACAAATGAGCGCTAATTAGGCCCCCCAGAACACATTTCCGGGGTCAGTTAAAATTTTTATATGTTTATATATATATATATATATATATATATATATATATATATATATATATATATATATATATATATATATATATATATATATATATATATATATATATATATATATTGATTACATTAGGCGAATACCTTCCTTTTGCAAGTGGCTTTGATAAGTTCGTTAGCCAGGAAGATCGGACCCAGGTTTTCCCAGAAAATTTTGTGTTTTCTTTCGAAAAAAATTCATATCTCCGGAAATCACAAAGTAGGGGCAACCAAATTTGGGTTTATATCATTATAGGTAAATACCTATCAAGATTAATCTCTGTAGGTTAAAAGACAAAAAAAGTTATAGGCATTTAAAGAAAAATAAATTGAAGTTTTCCTCAAAACGTCAAAGTCGCGATTTAAAACGTCAAAATTGGCAACATTTAGGCAAAGAACCTGAGACTAATACGAGCTATGGAAAGAAAATGTTTCAAGAAGAATGTTTTACAAAGCCTGGGGTCTTAGCTTCAACCGTCATTATCTTTTATTTTACTAAAATATTTCCAGAAAATTCATTTCAAATAGACCCTTTCTTTGATGCTTTAGCAGTAGTCTTGGCTATAGAGTTTATCGTTTAATGGTATATAATTTTTGTCGAATTTCCGTAAAAAATCAATAAAGCTCAATATATCCATTTACTTTTGGAAACTTTTGTACATTTTCAAACAATAAAGTTATTTTGATTAAACATGACACATTCTACTATATAAGTTATACTAGTAACCAAATGCCTGCTTTCTTTAAAAAAACACACATATTTGCTATTAAAAACATTTTATAAAATTTGAATCTACGTAAAAAACTATGTGTGCAAAAAAAGTATTTGCTCTTTCGGTTAGGGAATTATGATTTATTAGGCTAAAATACAAAAAATAAGAGGTATTAGCACAGCATAGTAAACAGTTATGCTGTGGTATTAGTATGAGGTATTATGAGTATATGGCTGTAATATAATATTTTGATGCCAGTAATCTACTGCTGCCTTGTATACCATTTATTTTGGACCACGCTTTACACGAGCGTAATGAAATTTCAAATAATAGAATGTGCTTATTTTACATGTGTCAATTCTTTAAAATACATTTCCATTGTACTGAAACTACTACTAAGGCTGTGTGTATAATAGAAGTCATGCACGAACAACACCCACTGAACTGAATCATGTTTAATTGAAAGAATAATTACAAGTTTCTTAACGCGAATCCCGATTTTAACATACAATAAACGACTTGTTCAGATACCCCAGTGACTCAGTCAGCTCTCTATAGGTTTATGAAGCAGCTGTGGACACTGAAAGCATCAAATCAATCGAATAGCTTTAATCTTATTCATTACACCAACACATTGTTAAGGCCTCTATAAGTTCATCAACAAAAATATTTAGAAGAATGTAGTTTTAATTACGGTTACGAACGAGCCTATATCATGCTTCAACATTCGTAAAGCATTATTCACCTTTACATTTTTTTGGGTCAAGTACAATGAAATTGTACCTTATGACCGCTTTCTTTATTACACCATATTACAGTGATTATTATAATTTTGTGTCATAGCGAGTGATTCAAAATAAATGTCATCAAAGTGTGTCATTAGTGCCAAAGAAATATCCACTATTCGTCAACAAGATTTATTTTTATTCCACTTGAATTTTGATTTATTGGCAGCAGTAGCTAAAAATAAATCTGAACGCAGCAAGTGCGTTATGCTAGTAAATATTCATTAAAATGTTCCTAATTACAAATATGCCTTTTGTTTAATGAAATACATCGAATTTGGGAGAAGTCTAGCATTTATAGTAGAAACCATGTACCATACTTCATAAAAATAACTTTATTGTTTGAAAACATACACAAATTCAGAAAATAAATAAAATTGTCGCGAAAAACTGTTCCGATTTTCCTGACTAACGAACAAATTCAAGCAAAAACTACAATTGCCAAGGTATAATTATTCACAAAATCTCTGGACGCAGCAAGTGCGTGATTGTAGCGAATTTTCTTTAAAATATTTTTAGTAGCAAATGTCTTTCTTTGATGAAAGCAGGCATCAAACTTGGTTGCCCATATTTCATCGAAATAAATTTATTGTTTGAAAATATATAAACATTTTTCAAAAGTCTGGATGCAGCAAATGTGTTATGGAAGTGAATTTCCATAAAAATGTGTTTAATAGCAAATACGAGCAGGCCACAATCTGATTATCGGTAGTAGAAACAATGTACCATATTTTATCAAAATTACTTATGGTTTGAAAATATACAAAAACTGCTTGAAAGCTGTCTATTTGAAGCCATATCCCCATTCAGGTTTTTGAAAACAGTTTTTTAAGAAGCGTTCGGTAGCTAAACTACAAATTTACCGAAAATTCGACCAGATCGAATTGACATATGTGGTGTACAAATCTTAAATCTTAAATTAAATGTATTGAGTTTGTATCGCCCTCCAAACATTAACGTAACGTATAGACAATGGCAACAATTCCTAGATATAGTGTGTAAAATGGATCTTATTGTTGGCGGAGATTTTAATAGTCATCATGCGTCTTGGGGCAGTACAAATTGTGACACCTCTGGTAACATTTTAATAGATATCACTGAAGATTTTAACTTAAATATTTTAAACGATGGAACCCCCACTAGGATCGCAAGACCTACAGAGTCTCCGTCAGCAGTTGATCTAACTTTCGCTTCACAATCGATAACAAGTAAATTGTCATGGAATGTGCTGCAGGAATCGCTCGGCTCGGACCATTTGCCAATAATTATTGGATATAACATTAATTTTGAAATAATAGATAAAATTCCATATAGAAGGTGGAGGGAGTCGAGCGCAGACTGGGGCGCATTTCAGTTGGAGATTGACAATATAATTGATGCACATAACGAAACAGAAACAACAGCTGCAGGCTTGTATAATCACGTAATATACAGTATCACTCTGGCAGCTGACCGTGTCCTCGAAAAAACTAAATTAGTAAAAAATTGGCAACCTAGACCAGCATGGTGGGACAACGAGTGTGAGAAGATGCAAAGAGAACGCAAACAACGATTACAAAACTATAAACATCAATCAAATATGGATAATTACCTAAAATATCAAGAAACGGATGCTAAAGTGAGAAGACTTCTCAAGAAGAAGCAAAGGGAAGCATGGAGAAGTTATGTTAGTAGGCTCAACAAACAAACGCCTTTAACAGATGTGTGGAAGTTTGTTCGGAAAATGAATAACAAATCATCAAATGGTGGAAAATCAATTATGACAGATGATTTAATAAGTGAAAGCTTATCTCTCATGGCACCAGATACAGTAGAATTACCTTTGTATAACAATGGGGAATGCGATAAAAGTAAAAGTTTTCCTTTGGAACACCCATTTGCATTAAATGAGTTGGTTTCCGTTATAAAGTCATTACGCAACTCATCGCCAGGCGTAGATAGAATAACAAATAGGATGCTAGAAAACATCTCTGAAAAAGCCATGGGTATACTGTTGCGAGTTATTAACGAATTATGGTCAAGTGGACAATATCCTGAGCAGATGAAAGTAATAATTATTTGTTTAATACATAAAGTTGGAAAACAACACAATCATCCATCTGGCTACAGACCACTATCTCTGATGCCCTGCACAGCAAAGGTATACGAAAAAATGATTCTTGGTCGTCTGGAGCATTATTGCGAAACTAACAACATATTCTGCAAAAATCAATATGGGTTTCGAAAAGGACAAGGAACGCTAGATGCGCTGGTACATTTAGTAACAGATATACAGTGTACGTTAACTCGAAACCGATATATGATGTGCATATTTGTTGATCTGAGAAGTGCATTTGACGCAATTAATTTATCTTTGTTGATAAAAGATTTAGAAGATATAGGGCTTAGCTCAGTTACCGCAAGAAACATTGTATCTCTATATAGTAGACGTCTAATTTACATAAGGGACGAAAATAACAAATTCCACGGCCCAAGGTGTGTATACAGTGGCCTCCCACAGGGAGCAATTCTCTCACCCACACTCTTTAACCTATACACCAGATCATTACACACAGACATGTATCAAGGGGTAGAATGCATCCAGTACGCAGACGACGTTTGCATATATGTCGAAAAACAATCTTATCAAGAGTGTGTAAACGAATATAGTAAAATCCTCCTTAATTTAAAATCCTGGACAGAGGCCAGGGGATTTGAGCTAAATGAAGAAAAATCCAAAGTGGTTATATTTACCAGACATCGAACACATTTACCAGATATTATGCCTAGTAATATTTACAAAATTAAAACTGCCAACACGTTCAAATATTTGGGCGTAATATTAGATAGAAAGCTCCTGTGGACGCAACACATCGAATACCTCAAAACAAGGTGCGAGAGAGGAATGAATATCTTGAGAATGACTACACATACACTTTGGGGTGCAGACAGAGAGGTAGCTTTACTTTTTTACAGATCTTACATCAGATCCATTTTGGATTACGGAAGCAGTCTATATGGGTCGTGTTCTAAAACAAACTTGAAGAAATTGCAAACAATACAAAACAAAGCACTAAGAATTAGCATAGGGGCTATGAGGTCAACGCCTATTAATATTGTTACAGCAGAGTGTAGAGAGCCACCTGTACATATCAGAATCGGTACATTGGCCGCTAAATATATGTTAAAAATTCGAGTCAGATTTCCAGAATTATTGACAAAAATGCAGTATCTACACACACAACAGACAACCAACAAGTATTGGCAAAATAAAAGAAGCACGCCACTGGTCGACGCTTATAGGGAAACTATGATATATGAAACATTTATCCAAGTATCCGAAAAACTACCAATGCACAAAAAAGACTACAGTATTTATCACAATGACCATACAATCATCATACCCAAGTATGAAGAAATCCCGGATTTAATGCTAGCTGATGCAAAACATGAATTAGAAAAGTATCCAGAACACCTCCACATTTATACGGATGGATCAAAAATGGAAAATGGTACAGGGTGTGCTTATTACGTATCACAACTGAATATAAGTAAGAAAATCAAACTCCCACATCTGGCTTCAATTTACACCGCAGAACTAATAGCCATACAAGAGGCACTACAATGGATGCTCAGCAATGATAAACTAAAAGCCATCATACTCACTGACTCACAATCCTCGTTAATAGCCATGAGAAGTAAAGCAGGATCTTACTACGGAAATAATGAGAACATTATTAACATCATAGACTCATGTAGTAAAATCACAAAAAAACAAGGCAGTGTAGCTTTTCTTTGGATAAAGGGCCACTCCGGAATTCGGGGTAATGAACTTGCTGATCTGCTGGCCAAACAAAGTATCGATGACTACGACACATACAAGGAAACGGTGCCATATAAAGATATATATCCATTAATCAAACAAGAACAACATAAAAAATGGAACGAAGAATGGAAAGATTTCTGTTTAAACACTAATAACCCATACAAAATACTCCACCCTAACTTACCTACTGAACAAGATTTTCACATGTATTCCGGGAATAACAAAGAATTGACGACATTGATAACAAGACTGAAATCCAACCATGGCCGGTTTCCGGCTCATTTAAATAAAATCGGTATAATAAGATCTCCAGCTTGTGATTGTGACAATGTAACAGTGGCTGATTTAAATCACATTATATTTATGTGCCCACGGCATCAAAACTCACGACTGAATTTAATAACTTCTATCATACAAATGAATGATAAAAATATCTGTATGCCATTTTCTTTAAATCAGCTATTGATGCGAAAGTCAAAATGTATAATAATGAAATTGTATAGATTTTTCAAAGAAATTAGACTACAACTGTAGTTACTTTTGTTTTCATTAGAGACATTGTATAATGTAAAAATGTTTTTAATAACTATTGTTTGTTAGAATAAGTATGGCTCCTTTGTAATCCACTCCTTTGTGAATTTACCTACCTGCATGAAACCAAGGCCCAGTACAGTTTGTTCAAAGCCGTCCTGGCGGGTCTCTGGACGCACAGTATCCCAGTCATCCTTCACAATACTTAGGAAAAAAAAAAAAAATTAAAAAAAAAATAATAAAAAAGGTATACAAACAATTTATTACAAAAAAAAGAAAAGAAAAAAAAAAACAAAACAAAAAAAAGTATAGAAACTGAATTTATTATTATATATAAAAAAAAAAAAGTATACAAAGTAAATTTATTATTACAAATTAGTTAATTAGGTATAAAAATAGTGTAAGATAATAAAATTGGCTGGCGATATAGCTTGATGCAAATTTATTGTTTATAGATCTCATAAACACCACTAGACATAAATTTAAAAAAAGTCTGTGGCTAATGGACCTAACGGTCCGAGGCCAAACCAAATTACAACAACAACAACAACAACAACAACCGAAAATTCGCTACCAAAACGCACTTACTGCGTCCAGATTTTTTTCTTACAAACGCATCATATTTCGCTAAAAAATGCAAAAATGCATTAACGAATTTGTTCTACGAAAATTAGCTAAAAAAAACTATACACCCCTACTCACTCCTGGTCCTGTAACTTCCTTGGGGGGTGTGAACAAGAAATTTTCTTGGGATTTCTTTGCCTAGGCAGCTTTCTGAAAACAGTTTTTTGAAAAGCGTTCGGGAGCTAAACTGCAAATGGTCCCGTAACTTCCTTGGGGGGTGTGAACAAGACATTTTTCTTGGGGTTTGTGTATACAGGGGAGGGGGTCTAGGCAAGTTTCTGAAAACAGTTTTTTGAAAAGCGTTCAGGAGCTAAACTACAAATTTACCGAAAATTCGCTACCAAAACGCACTTACTGCGTCCAGATTTTTTTCTTACTAACGCATAATATTTCGATAAAAAATGCAAAAATGCATTAACCAATTTGTTCTACAAAAATTAGCTAAAAAAAACTATACACCCCTACTCACTCCTGGTCCCGTAACTTCCTTGGGGGGTGTGAACAAGAAATTTTTCTTGGGGTTTGTGGATCCAGAGGGGGGCCCTAGGCAGGTTTTTGAAAACAGTTTTTTAAAAAGCGTTCGGGACCTAAACTGCAAATTTACCGAAAATTCGCTACCACAACGCACTTACTGCGTCCAGATTTTTTCTTACAAACGCATCATATTTTGATAAAAAATGCAAAAATGCATTAACAAATTTGTTCTACGAAAATTAGCTTAAAAAGAAATATAGACCGTTATACCATAAACTTCACTAAACCTACAAATAAATATCCAAAAAGGCACCAACTTAACTAAACTGACAGCCAAAGCATCAAAGAAAGGGTCGATTTGAAATGAATATTTTGTAAATATTTTAGTAAAATGACGGGTAATGACAGTTGAATCTGAAACTTAAGGGTTTGCAGAACACTGTTCTTGTAACATTTTCTTTTCACAATCGGTATTTGTTTCACGTTCTTTGCCTAAACATTGCCAATTTTGACGTTTAAAATTGCGAGTTTGACGTTTTGAGGAAAATTCCAAAAATTGTCTATTTAACTGCCCATAACTTCTTTGTCTTTAAAGCTAGAGACCTAAATTTTGGTACAGAGTTGACTCTTTATAATAGAAACACGCGTCTCTAATTTTTTTACAAAATTTTCCGGGAAGACCTGGTTCGATTTTCCTGGCCAACGAACTTATCCAAGCCACTTGCAAAAGGAAGGTACTCAAATATATTATATATATATATATATATATATATATATATATATATATATATATATATATATATATATATATATATTCATTTAAAAAAAAATTCGCTAAGAAGCTTTTTGCCAAAAATTAAAAAAAAAATGTTCGCATGAAAATTTGCACGCAACCTCTTTCACGAAAATTAGCCATTTTTTTTACAAAAATTGGCTTAAGTAATGTTACACGAAATTTATATGAAAGTCTTTTTACGAAAATTAGCTAAAAAGTTTTTTACACGTCAATTTGCTAAACAAATTGCTTTTCACGAAAATTTTAAAACAAATCCTTCATGTCAATTCGCAAACATCTTTTTCTACAATAACCTATTATACATTACTTATTAACAGGGCTCGGATTTATATGCAAACTTTTTAGGTGAAATATGCGCTTATTATGCAGGAAATTTTAAAAAATATATATGCACCAACTTTAACAAAATATGCACAAAAATATCGATACATGCAATGCATAAATAATCATAGTATACCAATAAACCAAGTTTTTAAAGGTCTAAGCTATTAATTTTATTCACAATCAATACCACATAGGACCCTAATTATATTATTAATTAATTATTCATTAATATTATTATTGCAATTATTACTATTGACAGATATTATTAATTGACGCTCTAAATTATCTATTTTGAAAGATTGCCTTCTCTCAGTTAGTAAGTTTTTATACGAAGAAAAACTCCGTTCTACGTCGACTGAGGTAATTGGAGCATATTTTAAGCTTGACAATATGGTAGGGTCTACATTGTTTAAATCGTCTGAAAAATCTCCATCCAGAGCTTTTGCAATCTGCGTTCACTTGGTAAAACCGTCATTTTTTGTGAGTGTTTCTGATAATTTTTTGTAATTTGTTTTGCAACAGGACCATTTGTTTTCTCAATAGTTTCTTTGAAATCTTATATTAATTTAACTGATTCAGTTAGCAAAACATTTTTATGCTGATTTTTTTTTTTTAATAGTTTCTGTACCTATTTTATAATTACTGTTTATAAAACATAATTGCTGGCTCAATTTGGAGTCCTTTAAAATAATGTTTACTTGTTTCACTGACGCACCTGCTTCATCTACAAATTCAAGCATTACCTCCGTGATTTCTCTAAAGTGTTCAAAACAAAATAAGGCAGCCTCGATCTAGGTTCCCCATCGCGTGATTACAGGTCTAGGAGGTAATGGTACCCCAGGCAGAACTTCTCTATATCTTTGAACTTTTAAAGGAGCTTGGACGAACACTTTTTTCATATTAATAATAAGTTCATTGACTGAAGGAAATTGCTGTCTAATTTCTTCTGCTACCCTGTTTAACCCGTGAGCCAGGCACGTACAATGAATTAAGTTGGGATAAAATATTTTTAAATGAATTCCAACTTTGACCATATATGAAGCAGCATCGGTAAGTAGTAATAAAACTTTATCAACTGGTACAGCATTTAGTAAAAACACGTTTGACAGACCCTCTTGAATAAATCTTATTATAGTATATTATTTGGTTTTTCTGATCCTTTGACTGCAATTAAATACGGTATAAATGAAGAAATTTCAGTTAAGGTGCCTATCATTAAATTAGCAATATATCTACCACAAACATCTTGAGTTTCATCTACTACAACGTAATAAAAAATATTTTTATAAGACTTTACTTCTGTAAAAGTTTCTAAATAGCAGTTTTCAACCATATTTTTTCTCAAAGTACTTTCATCTGGTATAGATATATTTTTCCAAAAATGACTTGAAGACAGTATTATTTGATTTATTCAGTGGAATGTTAGAAGCAACAGTAGGTATAGATGGAGAGTTCTGAGCCCACCACCTTCCACCACTGGGACACTGCGCCGGCGCGAGGCGCCGGAGTTACATCATAGTGACGTCACTGGACGGAGAACTAATAGGGGACAAACCTGAGATGACGTCATCCAAGACGGCGTCCAATATGGCCGACCGGAAGTGAAAAACGCGGGAAATTAAAATTTTTAAACGACAGGTGGCACCACCTATCAAATAAGAGGACCCGCCATTTTGATTTTCGGTGGTGTGACGTACGTAAAGATGGTGGTTTGCGCATGCCCAAACCCAACTTTTGTTAATAGTAGACGTAGAGGTATGGTGTTTGGTATCATGTTACTCGCCTTGGAGAGTAGTATTCAAAAATGGTATCTACCGCTGCAGGAGGCGGTGTTGGAGGCGGCGCAAAGCAACTTTGTTAATAAGTGACGTAGAGGTATAGTGTTTGGTATCATTTTACTCGTGGTGACGAAATATGGCGGTTTACGCACGCGCAAACCAACTTTTTTAGTTTTTAAGTTAACTCTCACGTGTTTGGTGTCATGTTAATCGTCTTGATGAGTAGAATTCAGAAATGGTATACACACATGCACAGACCAACTTTTTTAGCTTTTTAAGTTAACCCCCACGTGTTTGGTGTGATGTTAATCGTCTTGATGAGTAGAAACCAAATATGGCGGTTTGCTAATGCGCACGACAACTTTGTTCGTTTTTAAGTTAACCCCCACGTATTTGGTATCATTTTACTCGGCTCAGCAAGCATATTTTAAAAATTTAGAACATGCGAATGTCAGATATGTTGAATACCACATATGGCGACATAGCAACAACCAACAGCTGCAAACTGAGAGTAACCTCAACTACAATCTAGATTCCGATTCATGTAACAGGAAATGAGTCATGTGTTTACAAATACAAATGTACGTGATCTTCTACAAAAATGCTAACAACGATAATGGTTAAATGAGTTTCAATGACAATACACAAGTGGGGTTGTGATTTGTCGTAAGATGAAATGTTTTGTCAAAGTCAGGGTACGTTAGTATTGATGAAATTGTAATTAATCCTTTTGATTTTTCAAAGACTTCTCTATGTTCTGAATTATTTATGTCTAAGTTACATACCTTTTTTAAGCATTTTGTTAAGGGAAAAACTATCTTTGAAATGTTTTTTATGAGGCGTATATGGTATCATATAAGTTCTAGATATGACTATATCCCTTTGGGTTTTAGGTAAAGGGTATTTTTGGATTGCAGAGATTTTATTACGGTTTGGTTTGATCCCGTCGACCGTTATGACGTGCCCCAAAAATCCGACCTCTTTTCTTAAAAATTCTAACTTGTCAAGCTGTACCTGTAAATTACATTCTAATAATTTATTGAATATTTGTTTTAGATGAATCATGTGTTTCTGTAGTTATTTTGGAAAGATAACTATCTCAACTATATAGACGTAACAAGATTTATACTAAAATTCACGCAAAACATTATCCATTACCCGTTGAAAGGAGATTGGTCCCCCTTTAATTCCGAAGGGCGTCGCACGAACTCATAGTGCCCATTGTTTACAGACAATGCCGTCTTTTCTATGCTATTTTGGTGCATCTCGATCTGATGGAATCCTTAAGCTGAAACTAAGGTCGTCAAATAGGTACATTTACCTAGACTCTAAAATTTCTCTATACGCGGTAGAGGGTCACTAAAATATATATTTTTTTATCGTTTAGATTACGATAATCAACAACTAATCTATATTTTTTCTTACCTGAGGCATCAATTTTTTTGGGAACCTCCCACACAGGGCCTGGATAGGGTGACATATAAGAGCGTATAATTTTGCCGGTTAATAATTTTTAATTTGGTATCTCTTCTCTCAAATGAAAAGGATAACAATAATACTTTACGTATACAGGCTCTTCGTCCTTGGTCTCATGTTCAACAGCGTTAGTAAAGGTTAAATCTGACCCTTCATTTGATTGATTTCTCTTCTAAGTTGAGATGCTCTAATCTTAATTGGTCTAAAATTTTATCTTCTGGTTTAGTGAAATTTTTTATTTATGGGTCCTTGTAATCCGCTAAAATTTTGAATATGGGATACGTCAAATTGTTGGTTAAAACATAATGTAATTGACTTTACATTAGTTGTGATTGTGCATGGTACAATCCATACACCGTTGTTTGCTTCAGCTATGCATTCTTACACACATACATTTTCAGTTTCAATTTTAGGAATTAATACCGTCCCTTTGTCAACAGCGACAGGTATGACATTTTACTATTTGTTTAAAAGGTGTAAAATTTGCAGGAGTTAATTGTAGGAAAACTGGAATTTCAATTTTCCCTAATCTAAATGTTTGACTTAGTCGATTTGTGTTTTTAATTTCTGCATATGTGCAGTACCAATAAAGCCATCGAATCTATCGTGCCAATCCATAACTCTGAAGGCGAATGGAAAATTTACACCATACTCTTGTAATACATGGTATTTAATATTATCTCTACCCTTTGTAACCTTGTGTACAGACTTAAGGGCAAAACTTTGTTCATAAAAACAGTCTGAAAATAATTTGTGTGCTACTTTTAGGTTGATTATGCTATCAGTCGCGTCTGTATCGATCAATATTTTTAAATCTAACGTGGGCATGGTAAAAAACGGTAGTTTGGGTTGATAATGGAAATTATTAAAGCCAATTTCGATTAATTTTCCGAGACTGCTAAGTGAAAATCCTGATTTTCATCATCGCGGTCATTTTCTTCGGGATAAATTGTTTCTTCTTGCTCATAATCCATGGGTGAATTTTTATTATAGTAATCTAAGGAACTTCCTCCTTGGTTATTATAAAGCTCTCTGACACCAGATGTGGGTCTAGAGCTCGCGTTAGTGAAATTATTTACTAATTGGTTGACTAGGAAACCGTTGTTGACTAATTGACTGTTGAAAATTTGGTTGCTAAAAATTTGTGTGTTGAAAATTTGAATAAATGATGGGTGATTCCTTAAATATAGGGATTTCATTTTTAATATGAACCTTTGCTTCATTATTATTATTATTATTATTATTATTATTATTATTATTATTATTATTATTATTATTATTATTATTATTATTATTATTATTATTATTATTATTATTATTATTATTATTATTATTATTATTATTATTATTATTATTATTATTAGTTTTATTTCTTAAACTCTTAATAAAATTCGCCTGCATGATTTTATTATCAATACTTTGGCATTCAAATAACCCTGTCTCAAGAGAATCAATATTTATTAGCCTAAGATGAGAATAATAAGATTCAAGAGAACCCACTTTAAATGCAAAAACGGCCATACTTTTAAAATATTGTTTTTTATAATATTTTATAGCTGGTTCTAAATTTTGTAATTCAACAAATTCGTTCAAATTTTTCAACGTTTCCTTAATAATATTACTAAAATCGAGTATTGATTGTGATTTCGTCGTAAATACTGTTGTCAAATCTGATAATAACAAATTTTCTGACCTAGAGTTGGAATACTGTGCCTTAAGGGCTGCTTTGATGCTATCCCATGTTAAATTTTCAATGGTTAAAAGCAGGTCTTGGGCTTCGCCCGTGATCTTAGCTTTAATAAGTTCTAATATCATACTATTTACATGAAAATTCTCTGCGGTATTTCCTTCTTGTTTTTAATTGCACATAAATAAATCACACTGGTTAATAAAATATGTTAAATGCTTCTGACTACCACAATACTCCGGAGTCATCATAGAGGCTTAAGAAATTATGCTTAAAAAAATTCTGCTGAGCCATGATAATTGGGTTAGAATTATTTTCTGAATTACTTTTTATATTTAATTAAACGTTTGTTACTATTTTCTAGTTCCGGGTCGCGTAAAGGCAAAACCCTGTATAGTACAGAGCGCGAGGTCCGCGCGACGCTCTGGATCACTCGGGGCTTTGTTTGTGATTACGCTGGTTGACGAAAAACAAATCCCAGTGTGACACAGAGCACACAGATTTGTTTCAATAAAATATGTGTCTGTGGCGTGTTCATATTTATACGTGTTTAACTAGGTATTTCCCCACACTATTTGCAATCAAATAAAAGCCCGATGGCAATACCAGTCGTAAGGTAGATATGGTAAAATTTTGTGAATTTTCAAAAGTCGTGATCTCCGCAATAGGTATATATTCATATATGAAATCTACCTAAAAAATCAGAAATATCTTATATATCTACGTAATTATTGAAAAGAAGAAGAAAGCAGAAATTCACACGTAATTGTACTAGTTATAAACTTGAATTTTTAACGATGTTTTTCGTTGTTTTATGTAGCTTAAGTTAAATAATTCATAAAATTTGACTTAAGGTAAATAGACTTTTTAATTAACCAAGATGCTAAATCTTTTTAGATGAGTTATTTTATGAACTAACAAGACATTTGACCGAAGCAGCTGTTCTTTTAATTTAAAAATTAAAACGCCCGCATTTAAATTACAATTACTAACCCATTACAGAACTAACTCAAGCCGAGAGGTGAATAGATCTAAACCTCTTAGGTAAATTAAAAATTCTATTTGACTCAAGCAAATTTGCATTTAAGGAAATATTAAACTTAAGTTACATAAAACAACGAAAAAATCTTATACACTTAAGTTTATAAGTAACTTTCAAATACGTGTAAAATTCTATTTTCATATTATTTTCAATAATTTCGTATATGAGATAATTCTGAATTTAAATTATTTTTTATTCAATTGAAAACAATGTGGCGAAATACCCAATTAAACAGTATACATTTGTTTAGTACATTTTAATATTTAATAATTCCTACCTACACTTTCCTGATAAATGGTAGATATTCTTACAATAAAATTTATACATGCATGCATTATATATTATTTGTATTAAACAACGAAATACAGAATTAGGTTCAATGTAACTTTGTATTTGGTAGGTTATGCGAAATGTTGCTTCCAAGGCTGTGCTTCCGTTTTAGTTTTATTTTTAGAAGGCCTGCCAGCTTGAATTCTCCCAGATTGAGGCAAGATTTTTTGGATTTTCTGCCGCATATTCGACTTTTAGCTTCCAAAAAGTTTAAAATTTGGGAAGGGGTTTTCAGGTTATTCATTAGTGCATTAAACTTAATGATGGATAAAGTAGCTTCTGGGTTTTGATTGGCTTCGTGCGTATTTGTTATGCGATTAAATCCACAGCGCATTCTTATAATTTCTTTTTTAAATTGGCTTTCACTTTCCTCGGCGTTCACTTGTAAATCTATTGCAGTTGCTAACTCTACTTTAGCAGGAACAGAATAGGTTGACTGAAATGAGTTTTCAATATTAGTTGTGTTTGGATCCATATTTTTATAAATTTCCTCTGGTGCTGAATGCCCAACAGCTAATTTTACTAACTGTATTCCATCATGAACGCTTAGAACTGGAGATGTTTTAAATAATATACCAAATTTTTGTTCTACTGCGCATAGCTGTTTACAGAATTTGCCACCTGTGCCTGATGGACAATCTCAAAAAGCAATTTTAGCATTCACTGTATAAAATAAATTGGAGTCTTTTCAAGATGCACAAACGCCCGAACAAACTTTTTAGGGTTTCTTCATCCATGGTGCATGTGATAAAATCAAGACAAAATAGAAATTATAACCTATAACAATGTGCACGTGAACTATGCAACTAGTAACTAATTATTAATTACGGTTACAATTCAGCGGGACGCGGGATTTTCCAGGTTGCTCTGTATCGCACTGCGATTTGTCTGACGCAACGGAGCGTATTCATAAACAAAGCCCCGAGTGTTCCAGAGCGTCGCGCGGACCTCGCGCTCTGTACTATACAGGATTTTGCCTTTACGCGTCCGGGTCTTCAGCAATTCGACTAAGACGTATAGGAGATCTTTCTCCAATTGACATAAATAATAAATACTACAATAAAAGTATGTAAAATATGTGCAATCGATTTTTAATGTTTACGAAAGGAGTTATTGCGAATGCTGTTTGCATCAAAAAAATAGTTTGCTTTAATTAAGTAATAATAATGATTTATAACTTAAAACGACTTCTTTTCGGACGCTCGTTACAATCAAAATTTAGTTTTATTTATAAACAACTCTCGCTTTTGATGCAACATCTGCATATGGCTAAAAATGGAGAAAATATTTTCGTAGCCGTTCCAGATGAATAATTACCCCAGTCGGAGATTACGTGCTGGTGCCAGACCGTTTACAGAGCTGATACTAATTGGCACATAAACGTACATAAGTTGGTTTATTAAAGCTATTAATATTCCCAAACGTGGTTCATTTTTAAACTCTTTAACAACGATGAGATATATTTAAAAGGTAAATAAATATATAAACATACTTGGAAAATTAACAAATGTTAACAAATAAAAATGAAAAGTTACACACACTGTGAATTTATTACGTCATAAAAACGTTTGAGAGTTTATGCAACTTCTCCAAACATGAACTTCTGTTTCTCTTACGCAAGCAAAATAACTGATCGAGTTTAAACAAATTTCATTAAAGTTGGTATTTCAAATATGCTGACTTTCAAAAAAATCCGAACCCCCAGTAAGATTTTATTAATTTTAATAAAATTTATACATACCTGTGTCTTTAATCAAAATTAAAAACTGAATACATTTATAGTAAAATATTGAAAAATGATAAAGTTATTTAATAACGAGTGGTTGTCTGCGATTTCTTATGCAGTCTATAACTTTTCGAAGCATGCTTGAAATTAAATGATTTAAGGTATCCTGAGGAATGACATCGCAGGTTTCTTGAATTCGGTGACGAAGGTAAACTAGGTTAACTGTTGGTCGGGGTGAATTACCCAGTTGATTGCAATAATATCCCACATATGTTCAATTAGTGACAAGTATGGGGAGCGAGAAGGTCGTCACCTTATTTTCTTGTAAGAAGCTTGTATTAACTGTTGCCGTATGAGGACGTGCGTTGTCTTGTTGGAAAAGAGGTTGAATTAACCCTGGAAGGCAGCGCAGTGCAACAGGCTGCAATACGTTTCGTAGGTAATCGTTTGCATTCAAATTTATGTCAATAAAACTAGAGGTGACCTGTTATCGCACCCCATATCATCACCCCCGCATAAATGAAAATATAAATTTCTGCGATCTCCACGTAATCGTCTTCCACTTCTGCCATCATCGTGGACCCAAAGACAGAATCAGGACTCGTCAGAGAACAGAACACGATTAACTTCACCGTCCCAATTCGATCTGTCGTTACACCACTCAAGCCGAGCAACACGATGTCGTGGTGTCAGTGGGGGACATAAAAATGGTCTATACGAACGAAGCCCAAAATAGCGTATTCTGCTACATATCGTTGCCATAGAGACTCTTTCTTGTAAAACTCCCAACCAAACATTACCAATCGACCGTGTTGTGGAAACTCTGTCTTGTAAAGTCCTCAAATGACGATCTTCCCTTGGTGAAGTTGCTCTAGGTCGTCCGGATCCATGACGACGGTCATGGATTCCTTGTTCAGACCACCTGGACCAACACTGTAACACTGTTGACCACACTGCGTCCTATGCGGTCGGAAATTTGTCTGATTGAAAATCCGGCTTCCAGCACCCAAACAATGCGCCTCCTTTCGAATTCACTTTAATTATTGTAGTTTTTTCGTAAACGACGCCTAGGCATAATGACTCAATAAATTGAGCACAAATCGCTACGAAGTATCGCTTCAAACGGAAGAAAACGCAAAATTTAAGTGATAATTTTTTGGTAAAACAAAATTCAAAAAATGGAGACCTGTAAAAATTGTTTTGTCCATATTGGTATCATTTCTTATCAGAGACAAAACATAGTAGTATAGAAAATTTTATTGCAATTGGTGAACTCTTACAGGGTGTCCAGACACGATATATATTTCAGGACCTGTATTTTTTCCTGAATTTTTGCACGCGTAATATATCGCATTCGAGATCTTTAAACTATATATATATATATATATATATATATATATATATATATATATATATATATATATATATATATATATATATATATATATATATATATATATATATATATATATAATGAAACTGACCACGGATATGTTTTATAGGGGGCCTAGTTCGCGATCATTTGAAGAATTTTTTCAAAATTCAAAAGTCTATATCTGCTCATTATATGTACAGTCTGGAACAGCATAATGGAATAAATTCAATATCTTAATTATTGTGCATATTTATAAAACGTCTGGATGCAGCAAGTGCGTTATGGAAGTTAATTTTCATAAAAATGTTTTTAATAGCAAATATCTCTTTTTTATTAAAGAAAGCAGACATCAAATTTGGTTACCGGTATAACCTATATTATATATTATAATATAATCAATGTACCAAATTTTATCAAAAGAACTTTGTGGTTGAGGTTGTGCGAAAATTTTCGAAAATAGACTTAAAATGTCGCTGAAAAAAAACTGGTTTTCTAGCCAACGAACCTTGAGTTATAGCAAATTATGTTATTGAAATTTAAAGCATTTAATAAAAAATTGCTACCAAAACGCACTTTCTGCGCCCCGAATTTCTTTTCTCACAAACATGTATTATATTTCGATTAAAAATGCAAAAATGCGTAAGAGGTGTTCGATTTAAAAAAGCAAGTTTCTATCACCAACGACTTATGGACCACGCTGTGATTGTCAAAGTAATTGTATAAGATGCAGCTCAAGACAACGTATAATTAACATGTACAATTTTTTTCGTATATTGTTTATAAACGGATATATTCAGCTTTTTCCTACGATAATTCGCTAAAAATTACAGACTATTACCTAAACCATAAACTCTGACTAAAGCTGCTGCCAAAGCATCAGAGAAGGGCCATATTTTAAATGAATTTTCTGGAAATATGTTAGTCAAATTCACTAAAGTCTGGACGCAGCATGTGCGTTATGGTAGCCAATTTTCATAGAACTGTTTTTAATGTTAAATATGTTTGACATGAAATTTAGTAGATCGTGTAACCTTTATAGTAGAACCAATGTACCGTATTTCATCAAACTCATTTTTTTTGTTGAAAAAGTACAAACATTTTCCGAAGATAAATTAAAAATTTTCCCAAAAAAATCAGACTTTCGTGACCAACGAACCTATCCATCCTTGATAGAAAGTTAAAAATTATTTACATGAAGATTTGTAAATAATCTCTTCATGAAAATTCGCCATTTTTTTACAAAGCTTGGCTAAGTAATTTGGGAGCACCTGTACATGGCATCTCGTATTTTTTGACGAATAATATAATTGAAAACCTCCCTAAATGCGCCATTTTCATGGGACTCCGGTTTCCATTGGTAAAAACGCCGTATCACAATTTTTTATATGTTCCAAAATGTAAAAGTCGAAAAACAATTGAAATAACTCCAAAACGATGGGCGATATCAATTTTTTCTTCTTACGAGCATGCATTAAATTGGGGTCTTCCATTAGAAAAAGAAAAGAAAACTTGTATCACCAACGACTATCATGGGCCACCTGTGATTGTCAACGTTGACATAATGTATATATATATATATATATATATATATATATATATATATATATATATATATATATATATATATATATATTTATTTATTTATTTATTTATTTATATGCATTAAAATTATACAGTGCATCTTACATAGAAGTTACAAACTTGTGGCTGTAATTGATGCGATTTGGTTAAAATATTAAACTGAAACCTATCAAAATCCTATTGACACTGACATTTCTTGCTATAAAATTTCGGTATTTCAAATTTACAATTTATTCGACCAATCTTCAGTTATTAGCACCTCCAATATATCCTCTACATTCTTTGAAATTCCCAACCATTTTACACTTCAAAATAGTTTTCTTTCAACTTTAGTTTAATAATATTTTAATATTTTCAAACATTTTAGGACCTAAAATTGCAAGTTGTCAAAAATTAATGGGCCGATTTTGATAAAATTTGGAAGGTACCTTCCTTTTGTAAGTGGCTATATATATATATATATATATATATATATATATATATATATATATATATATATATATATATATATATATATATATATATATATATATATATCCTAGATTTAAAAATGACATCCGGCAACGTAAAAATGTAACCCCTACATTCAACCCCTTTCGGGCGACAGTTGCAAATTTTTAAATAGGAAGTAGGGGCTTGTGATACCTCATTTGAAAGATCTCTTCACTCTCTATTCACAATTGTCACGGTTTTAAAATTTATTGGAAAAACTTACACTTAAAAAAGAAGACATTTATCTGATTGACGAACTTCGATACAACACACTAAAAAAAAAATGACTAAATGCGTTTCATTTTTGATAATGAGAAAGCAGGCAAAAACAGTTTGAATGTCCTTTTTGGGCGGAATCTATTAAAAAGAAGACACAAAAAGTTATCAACATTCTTCACAGTTGGCAATCTTACTTTTTATAAGACGCCGCTCAAAACACCATATAAGTAACTTTTATAATATTGTCCCATATTTTGTATAACAACGGACATTGTGAGATATGCGACAGGGTAGCCATCTCGGTGCGGAACCAGGTAGTATGTTTTCACGGCAGCTCCAAATAACACAAAATGTTATAAAATAGAGACTGTGTACAACCAACTAACAATTTTGTAAATTGTGAGTCCTGTCCCATTTATTCTATAATATAGGGACAATGTATGTAAGGCGACATGTATTCTCACCATAATTAGAATCGCAGACCGGTTTCGCACTAATTAGAGCTCGTCAATACGGTATACAAACTCAGAAGCTCATGGAAGACGATTTTGATAGAAGGTGTAAAGATGTAAAGGTTAAATAACATTATTATCTAACTAGAACATGTTTTGTTTTCTGATGGGTACACTTTTACACTTCGCGGCCATGCAAAATTGTCGCTACTGGTGTAAAAAATAACGACACTGAATAAGAAAACATACGCAATACCCTGAAAAGGGTATTAGGACAGGAATAGTTGGAAATCATGTCATTTGTCCCATTTTCATTGGTGGCAATTTGAATGGAGATACTTATTTAGCACTGTTCCAAAATAATATCGTGTCAACTTTAGCAAACTTATATCCTGATGAGCAAACCCTTAAGTTCCAGCGAATTTAATATAGTTCCAACAGGATAAAGCACCAGCACATTACCAAATCAATGTTTGGCAGTACCTCGACTCATTATTTCAAAATCGGTGGATAAGGAGGCGAGGACCGTTAGAATGGCCAGCACGATCACCTGGTTTTATGCTATTAGACTTCTTCTTATAGGGCTATGTAAAAACTGTGGTAGGTATACAAAACTAAACCACGCTATTTAACTGATTTAAGAACATGACTAACGATTGCGATTAGGTCGGCCACATGTTGATGAACGTTAGAGGACATATTTTTTTACAATTTTTTACAATTAAGATGCCGCCAAGACGTTGAAGGTATGTATTTTGAACATCTCCTACATTAAGATTGGTGTGTTTTTTATTTTTTCTCATCATCAAGAAAGAAACACTATGAGTTATTACTTTCTTAGTGTGTTGTAGCGAATTTCGTCAATCAGGTGATTTTTTTATCTTTCACTTACTGTTAACTTTTGCAATAAATTTTTAGTTGGCATTTTTCAATAGAGAATGAACAGATCTTTCAAATGAGGTATCACAAGCTACTACTTCCTATTCAAAAATTTGGGGGTTGCAACTCTCACTTGAAGGGTTAAATGTACAGGTGAAGTTTCGGGATGTTTTTTATAAATATGCAAAATAAATGAGATACTGAATTTATTCCATTTAGCTGTTCAACACTGTATGGTTATGTATATTTAAAATTGATTAAATTTGTTTCCTCTATTTCGAAGGCATGTTATATTACACCTTGGTCACAAACGTTGTTTCTATTTGAATTGTATATTTTATAAAATTCTATGATTTATTACCATACCAGCTTACTTTAAGACATTTCTTATTAATGTCTTTTCCTAACCTGCTAACTTTTGTTTCAGTTGGACAACATAAATTTATGTTTGGGAGCTTTAAGAGCGCAACATGTTGCTGGCATAGAGAACATTACCGCCCAGGAACTCCGAGATGGAAAGCTAAAGTCAATCCTAGCTTTATTTTTCGCGCTGTCAAGGCACAAACAAGCAGCAAAACAACGCATACAGCAACAACATATCCAGCAGCAGCCACAGCCGGTCGATATGCCACCAAATAGGTATGTTGCACGCATTACAGCATGTGGAACTTTCTTGTATTGTGGGTTGCCGATAGTAGCGGAAATAAATACAAATAATGATTGCTACTTAGATTAAGTAATAAGCTAAGGATTGCTGTGTACTCTATTAAAGTAACTCTGATTCTCATAATAGATATATGAATAGTAGTAATATTAGTGATTTTTCTTAGAAAAAATTCACTACCGAGGAGATCCTGACTTTTGAATTTAAAAAAAAATTCTTCAAATGAGCGCGAACTAGGACCCCTAGAGCCCATATCATATATATATATATATATATATATATATATATATATATATATATATATATATATATATATATATATATATATATATATATATATATATATATAGGGTGGCGCATTGAAAACGAAACAGACCGATTTGCGTCCAGAGAATATTTTTTTAAGAAACGCTGAAACACGTCAATTTTAATATTATGTTTTGACATAAAATTCAACTTTGTCACATCAACCCCTTATGGGTGGTGATAACAACCCTTATATTTTAAATAGGGAACATGGGTCGAGTGTTACATCATTTGAAAGCTCTTTCTTTTCTGAATTCAGTACACTATTTTTTTGGAAGTTTTGTCAACTCGTTTAAAAATTATTCACAGTTGGAGTCGCAAGAACGTATTTCATTCATGGTGATAAGAAATGCACTAATTAGTCAATTTTTCGTTAAAAATACTGAAAAACAAAACCAAATGTTCAAAAATGTTTATTCAGTTAAGCAAGTGTTCAAATTGTAGACCAGCAGCTTCCATACAAAAGTACAAATTTTGTTCAAAACGAGCTCTGACATTCTGGAGCATTTGTGGAGTTATTAGATGGCATTGTTCAACAATTCGTCGTCGTAATTCTTCCAGAGACTCCGGTTTTGTTACGAAAATTCTACTCTTTAAATGGCTCTATAGAAAGAAGTCTAAAGGAGTTAAATCCGGTGATCTAGGGGGCCACTAAATAGCACCTCTACGCCCAATCCATTGCTCTGGAAACTCTGTTCAAAAACTCCCTAACACGTTGTGAATATATATATATATATATATATATATATATATATATATATATATATATATATATATATATATATATATATATATATATATATATATATATATATATAATTGTCCGATTTTGATAAAATCTGGCACGTACCCTCCTTTTGTAAGTGACTTGGATAAGTCGGGAAAATCGTGCCAGGTTTTCCAGGAAAATTTTGAGTTTTCTTTCGGAAAAAACTTTTCTCTCAAAAAATAGAAAAGCTATGTTAACCAAATTTGGTACGTAAGTTTGGGATATTAAAAGGAAACTATATATCAAAATTTATATTTCTATGTTACAAGATAAAAAGTTATAAAAGATATTTGGTGCCAGATCATTTCTATGGAAATTCACTACCATAACGCACTTGCTGCGTCCTGACTTTTTCTTTTTCAAATGAATCATACAATGTATTGTACATAAAAGCGGTGATTGTGCATGTGAGAAATGCAATTTTGATACAAAAGTTTTTTGAAAAGGTTAATTAGAAAAACGCTGTTATTCTTTCCGCCAATATTTATGCCAAATTGATATTATTCAACCTCTATTTTACATACGAATTACCCATTTATAATTAGTCAACTAAAATAACAAATATAATATCTTTACAGCAAATTTTGATGACTTTGCTTGACAGATTGCGAACTTAGTAAAAACTTTTTATTTCTAATAATCTGCTTCATTCAGTTTTTCCGTAATAAATAATAATGACTAATTTAAAACTTTCAAATTGGTTTTCCGCTGTAATTTAAACGATTTTCGATATACAGCGTGTCAATTTACATTGGTTTACTGCAGCTATCTCAGTTGTTTTTGGAGTTAGGGAGATCTTAAGATATTGTAGTTAGCAACAAATCTTCGTCATTTTCAAGCCAATTGGCTATTTCCACGTTCGTGACGTTTTGATCGGTAAGAACATTAAGCATATCTGAAAAATCTGTTATCTCTTCAGTCAAGGAACCCATATTGCGTTGCAGCTCATTCAGAGGAATCAGATCTTCAGCATCATATTCAGTGACTGGATCATTCTTTGCTACCTAACTTTGTTCCAGCACTTCTGCAATACTTCGGGAAAAACTTTTTTCCACGCATCACATAGTAGGCTTACAGCGTACTTTAAGTTAATAGTATTTGATAACTGAACAACGTCCTCTTCGTTATTGGATAAAATATGGGCTAAAAGACTTTTCCGATAAAATAATTTTATCATTTTGATTGCATGTTGATCCATAGGTTGCAAAAGTGCTGTACAATTTGGTGGAATAAATAATGTTGTAAATTTTCACTAGTCGGCTATTCTACCGTTCCATGGTCTTTGCGGTACATTAAGACTTCTGACTTCATGAAACCAGTCTAAAAAAAATGCTTGTAGTCATCCATGCACTGGCAGATAATTTGCATTCAATAGGCATGTTGAAATTTTTTATGCTCTTGGATGTTTTGCCTTTCATATCACTAACAGCTTTAATTTTTGTGGACCATCGGCATTGCAACAAGCTAGAAATGTAACGCGTTCTTTGCTTATTTTACAACCTGATGCAGTATTTTCCTGAGAACGAACCAGCGTTTATTCAGGTAACATTTTCAATACATATCAGATTCATCTGCATTGTATATTTGCGTAGGTGCGAGGTTCACATGCTTGATCTTCTCTGCAAATGCAATTACGGAAGGATTGATGGCACCTTGATCATTGGATAGGTTTTTGCCACACACTTTTAAAGCGCGCAGGCCATGCCTTTGTCTGAAATTAGAAATCAAACCCCTGCTAGCTCTAAAATTATCATTTCCATAGGTTTCGGTATAAAACTGTTTTGCCTTGGCAGATAAAATTTCTTAGGAAATGGGGACGTGCCTTGATCGTTGCGTACAAAACCATGCATACAAACGAGTTTCCATTTCTGGATATTCGGCTTTTTGTAACGTTTTTCTGGCACCGAGCCCGGAATGACACTTGCCAATAAATCTAAAAGAGGAAAGTCCAAAATTATTTTTAAAATGTATCATACCTTTTAATTTGGTATTTGTTCTTCTTTATATCGAAAATGGTTGATATTCCTACCCTGTATTCATTTGCTAACACTTTTCCACTTTTACCACGGACTAGTCTTTCAGTTATATCGGATTTTGGTTTTATTGACAAAATAGTATGTTGTCCCTTGAAAGCCATTTTAATATGTGTTTGTATAAAAAGACGACAAACAGCGAATCAATTTATCTTCAGACGCGATATCTAGCAGTCAAAACAAAGGCACCTACTACTTTGTTAACTCATAGATATCAGATCCCTGTCGAATTTAGGAAGCTAGGGAAATCCCCCATGATCGATTTTAGTCATTTGAATGAAGTAGACGTCTAAAAACGCAGGTCCGGATTACCGAGTACCAGAGTAGGTACCATCAAATCCGGATTACAAAGTACACAATGCAATTGAAATGCTTAGCCGGATTATCGAAAAATCCAGTTTACTCAAGGTCCGGATTATCGAGGTTCCTTTGTAGGTCTTTAATTTTTAATGAATTTTCATTACGAAAAAGATCCTCTCTCTTAGGTCTAGGGTTGAACACTGCGAGACCTTAGAGACGATCTCCAGCAAGATTTGGGGAGTAGGCAAATTGAAGTCCTTGAGTTCATTTTCTTTCATACTTCCTCTTGAAAATGGATCCAGAACAGGAGCCGAACCTCGAGTTTTAATAAATTCGGGACGCAGTTCAACCCGAAAACCAGGTAGTATATCATATATATATATATATATATATATATATATATATATATATATATATATATATATATATATATATATATATATATATATATATATATATATATATATATATATATATATATATAGTGTGCCCAAGATAAGGAGAGCCACCATGGAGATATCCAAAACGGTAGCAGAAAAGTTGCGCACTCAAAAGCCCAACAAAATGGCGGTTAGGTTAGGCATCTCCGAATTTTTTTTTTGTTTTTGAGATATTTTGAAAATTTTGATTTTTTTGATTTTACATATTATTTTTTCTGGCCTTAATGGTGGACCTACACCAATACCGATGACATTTTTCCACGGCAACTTTTCATTTTCTTTGACGTAGCATTGCTAATTTTTGAATCCGACGTTTCGTCTTTGCGGGACTATCATCAACTTTTTTTAATACGTCCCTCATTTTTTGATATAATATTCTGAAAGCACTTTTTATTCCAAAATGAGCGATGTGTCACACTTTGTGGTTTAATACCATTTTAGTCTTTCTTTCGACCTTAATCAAGAAAATTCGTACTACGGACCTGTACATAGCTTTTAAACTTAAGTACTAAACAACTAGCTATATCAATTAACACTTTGTCATTTAGGCGTTTAATAATAATCCAGTGGATAAATTGAAGCAATAATTTAATGGAATAACAGATACAGAACAAATAAACTTAAATTAAGACAAAACTATGCTTTGGAAAATAAATGAATGTGACAATCGCCGTATTTGAATCGACAGTAGTTGACACTAGTTTCTTGTTTAATTTATTGTGTAATAATTAGTAACTGTTTCTAGTTAATATGTTTTCTAACGAAGAAATGTTTGACATGTTGAAATGTTTCATGTCATCCAACCAAAATTGTTCTGTTGCGGAGCGTATGTATTTGCAGAAATACCGGGAAATACGACAGGCAAATAAAAGGACTTATAGCAAATTAGTGACAAACCTTAAGGCATATGGTTCTTTTAAAAAACCTGTAGTTTCTCGGCAAAAGTCCAGCAATGAGGAAGCAGTACGTAATGTTTTGTTAGCAGTTACTGAGGATCCCGGTACATCAGTCCGGCGGATAAAACAAAACGTTGGTATATCAAGATCAACGACATATTTTATTTTACGAAAACAAAAATTACATCCGTACAAGTACAGAATTTGTCAAGGACTTAGATCAGGTGATTTAGAACGACGTCGCTCATTCCGAGAGTAGTACATAAGAAAATGCCAGGACACTTTTAATTTTCATCTCAAATAATATGGTCTGATGAAAGCATGATTACGAATAATGATATTTTCAATAGAAGAAATGTTCATTATTGGTCTGAAACCAATCAACGCTCCAATAAAACGTCGAGGCATCAACACCGTTTTGCTTGCAATATTCGGGCTGGTATCTTCGGTACAACGATTGCAGGACAGTTTCTTACAGTTACCATACCTTAACACCAGAGCGCTACCTACATTTGCTACAAAACGAGTTAGAGGATGCTCTCGATAACATGCCTCTGGAGAGAGTTCGCAACTGTTGAATACAGCAGGATGGGGCACCTACACATAATTCAAAAGTGCTGTACAATTTGGTGGAATAAATAATGTTGTAAATTTTCACTAGTCGGCTATTCTACCGTTCCATGCTCTTTGCGGTAAATTAAGACTTCTGACTTCATGAAACCAGTCTAAAAAAATGCTTGTAGTCATCCATGCACTGGCAGATAATTTGTATTCAATAGGCATGTTGAAATTTTTTTATGCTCTTGGATGTTTTGCCTTTCATATCACTAACAGCTTTAATTTTTCTGGACCATCGGCATTGCAACAAGCTAGAAATGTAACGCGTTCTTTGCTTATTTTTCGACCTGATGCAGTATTTTCCTGAGAACGAACCAGCGTTTATTCAGGTAACATTTTCAATACATATCAGATTCATCTGCATTGTATAATTGCGTAGGTGCGAGGTTCACATGCGTGATCTTCTCTGCAAATGCAATTACGGAAGGATTGATGGCACCTTGATCATTGGATAGGTTTTTGCCACACACTTTTAAAGCGCGCAGGCCATGCCTTTGTCTGAAATTAGAAATCAAACCCCTGCTAGCTCTAAAATTATCATTTCCATAGGTTTCGGTATAAAACTGTTTTGCCTTGGCAGATAAAATTTCTTAGGAAATGGGGACGTGCCTTGATCGTTGCGTACAAAACCATGCATACAAACGAGTTTCCATTTCTGGATATTCGTTCTTCTTTATATCGAAAATTGTTGATATTCCTACCCTGTATTCATTTGCTAACACTTTTCCACTTTTACCACGGACTAGTCTTTCAGTTATATCGGATTTTGGTTTTATTGACAAAATAGTATGTTGTCTTTTGAAAGCCATTTTAATATGTGTTTGTATAAAAAGACGACAAACAGCGAAGCAATTTATCTTCAGACGCGATATCTAGCAGTCAAAACAAAGGCACCTACTACTTTGTTAACTCATAGATATCAGATCCCTGTCGAATTTAGGAAGCTAGGGAAATCCCCCATGATCGATTTTAGTCATTTGAATGAAGTAGGCGTCTAAAAACGCAGGTCCGGATTACCGAGTACCACAGTAGGTACCATCAAATCCGGATTACAAAGTACACAATGCAATTGAAATGCTTGGCCGGATTATCGAAGAATCCAGTTTACTGAATGTCCGGATTATCGAGGTTCCACTGTAACGCTTTCATTTTTAATGAATTTTCATTAAGAAAAAGGTTATCTCTCTTAGGTCTAGGGTTGAACACAGCGAGACCTTAGAGACGATCTCCAGCGAGATTTGGGGAGTAGGCAGATTGAGGTACGTAATCGAGCTACAACAACCCTACATATTATCCATCGCTCTCATGAGTATGCAGATTAAAGTCTTTAAGTTCATTTCCTTTCATATTTCCTCTTGAAAATGGATCCAGAACAGGAACCGAAACGTCTAGTTTTAGTAAATTCGGGACGCAGTTCAACGCGAAAACCAGGTAGTATATATATATATATATATATATATATATATATATATATATATATATATATATATATATATATATATATATATATATATACAGTGTGTCCAAGATAAGGAGGGCTACCATGGGGATATCCAAAACGGTAGCAAAAAAGTTGCGCACTAAAAAGCCCAACAAAATGGCAGTTAGGTTAAGCATCTCCGAAAAATTTTTGGTTTTTGAGATATTTTGAAAATTTTGATTTTTAAATTTTACATATTATTTTTTCTGGACTTAATCGTGGAACTACACCAATACCGATGACACTTTTCCACAGCAACTTTTCATTTTCTTTGACGTAGCATTGCTAATTTTTGAATCTGACGTTTCGTCTTTGCGGGACTATCATCAACTATTTTTAATACGTCCCTCATTCTTTGATATCATATTCTGAAAGCCCTTTTTATTCCAAAGTGAGTGATGTGTCACACTTTGTGGTTTAATACCATTTTAGTCTTTCTTTCGACCTTAATCAAGAAAATTCGTATTACGGACCTGTACATAGCTTTTAAACTTAAGTACTAAACAACTAGCTATATCAATTAACACTTTGTCATTTAGGCGTTTAATAATAATCCAGTGGATGAATTGAAGCAATAATTTAATGGAATAAATACAGAACAAATAAACTTAAATTAAGACAAAAGTATGCTTTGGAAAATAAATGAATGTGACAATCGCCGTATTTGAATTGGCAGTAGTTGACACTAGTTTCTTGTTTAATTTATTGTGTAATAATTAATAACTGTTTCTAGTTAATATGTTTTCTAACGAATACATGTTTGACATATTGAAATGTTTCATTTCATCCAACCAAAATTGTTCTGATGCGGAGCGTATGTATTTGCAGAAATACCGGGAAATACGACAGGCAAATAAAAGGACTTATAGCAAATTAGTGACAAACCTTAAAGCATATGGTTCTTTTAAAAAACCTGTAGTTTCTCGGCAAAAGTCCAGCAATGAAGAAGCAGTACGTAATGTTTTGTTAGCAGTTACTGAGGATTCCGAGGATAAAACAAAACGTTGGTATATCAAGATCAACGGCATATTTTATTTTACGAAAACAAAAATTACATCCGTACAAGTACAGAATATGTCAAGGACTCAGATCAGGTGATTAGAAGGACGTCGCTCATTCCGAGAGTGGTACATAAGAAAATGCCAGGACAATTTTAATTTTCATCTCAAATAATATGGTCTGATGAAAGCATGATTACGAATGATGGTATTTTCAATAGAAGAAATGTTCATTATTGGTCTGAAACCAATCAACGCTCCAATAAAACGTCGAGGCATCAACACCGTTTTGCTTGCAATATGCGGGCTGGTATCTTCGGTACAACGATTGCAGGACAGTTTCTTACAGTTACCATTCATACCTTAACACCAGAGCGTTACCTACATTTGCTACAAAACGAGTTAGAGGATGCTCTCGATAACATGCCTCTGGAGAGAGTTCGCAACTGTTGAATACAGCAGGATGGGGCACCTACACATAATTCCAGTGCCGTTCGGGAATATCTTTCAAGGAGATTTCCAGATAAGGTAATCAGCACGTATTCGGAAACACCCTGGCCAGCGCGTTCACAAGATATAACCGCGCTTGATTTCTTCGGATGGCGATACGTTAAGAATCATGTATATCACCAAAATTTTTCTACAGAACAAGATCTGTATTATTAAACGTTAAATGGCATAAAATGTTAATTTATGTAGCTTGTTGTTTAGTACTTAACTTTAAAAGCTGTGTACAGGTCCGTAATAGGAATTTTCTTGATTAAGGTCGAAAGAAAGACTAAAATGGTACTAAACCATAAAGTGTGGTAAATTGCTGGATTTGGAGAAGGGCTTTCAGAATATGATATCAGAAATTGAGTGCCGTATTAAAAAAAAATTGGTGATGGTCCCGCAAAGACGAAACGTTGGATTCAAAAATTAGCAATACTACGTTAAAGGAAATGAGAAGTTGCCGTGGGGAAGTGTCATCGGTATTGGTTCACCATTAAGGTCAGAAAAAATAATATGTAAAATCGAAAAATCCTAATTTTTCAAACTACATCAAAAACCAAAAAAATTTTCGGAGATGTTTAACCGGCATTTTCTTGGGCTTTTGCGTGCGCAACTTTTCTCCCATTTAACCAAGTCTGTATCTGCTACCGTTTTGGAGATCCCCATGGTAGCCCTCCTTATCTTGGACACACCATATATATATATATATATATATATATATATATATATATATATATATATATATATATATATATATATATATATATATATATATATATATATATATATATATATATATATATATATATATATACGTATGTATGTATGTAACCGAGCGCTAACTTAAAAAATACTCGACTGATTTGAACGAAACTTGGCACATATCTTCAGACCGCGGACTAGTTCGTAAATCAGATATAGCGGCCATTTTTAGCATAAAAATAAAGTTTTTTTCAGATTATAAATAAAATCTGAAAGTTATTAATTGAAACGACTTAAGTGGTTAAACACCAATACCTGACAAATACAGGATAGTTAGCTGACATGCGTAGATTAATACATACTACAGGCGTAAATCATAATTCAACGATAACCAAACAATACAAATAGCAGGCGTTAAACATACTACCCGCTACAAAAATCCCGAAAACCGTTTAAATAGTTTGTTTACGATATTTGAATGAGAGATGACATGAAAAAAAATATGTAAGGTGAATGTATTTTACGTGGGGATTCAATAAAATGTTTTAAATAAGCTATATTTGTAACATGATAAACGCCCCAATTAAAGTTTTAGACTGAAAGTATAATATATAGTGGAAACATCAGGGTTTAAAAAAGGCAATAAAGAAACTTTTAAGGAACTATTGCTTTTATAAAGAAACTATGACGTTTTTACCAAACCAATATTTGGCAAGTTTCATATTATAAGAATATGAGAAGATGCGAAAGAATTAAATAAGTATTTTAAACAAGATTGGCTCACGACTCTATAAAAATGAGTTTAAAACAGTTTGTTCTTTTATCTTTACACCTACAAATATGACGTCATCTAAAATCAAAACGGTCAAATGTGTTTTAAGTCACAATTCAATTATAATTCTGTAATTAGCTGTGTACTTCATTTACGTTAAGGGTTTAATATTAAATTTCCAGGGACAGCAAGTTGCTGTCCGTATAACTATCACGTAAACAAACAATTTATTGGCTAGCATCCGTGGTTTAGTGGTAGAATGTTCGTCTGACATGCGGGTTCGATTTCCGCGCGATGCACGTAAAATTTTGTTTTGTCTCACGTTAATATTTGGTAGAAACATGATAGTGTCCAGATTTCATACGTTTGGAACATGATCTCATTTTTCTTTAAAATGCCTGGAAAACTTTGTAACGTTTCTCATACGTTTAGACCAAGGTCTCATCCAAACTTTGATATCGAATCACCCTTTAAAAACTCCTCATCGAATGGAGGTTCTCGGAAACTACATTATCTACTCAAATTTCGATCTACATTGTTGCACAATTCCTGTTAGTTTCAGCGTAAAATCATTTATATTCTAGACAAGAATCTAGTGTGATGCATTTTAAGACAAATGGAATATGTCAGGATTGTCGTCAGGGTGACAGTATCGTAATAAAACACCGCGGATATAAGATAACGTGATAGATATATATGCATTGGACGTAGTGTTATAAAGCCCCAGGTTGTCAAAAGCCGAGAAAGACCGGGAGGTACATCATAGACGTCTAGGGAGTCGTGACGAGACCCGGAACAGCGCCAGTGGTTATACAACCCTCAAAACACCAAGTTCAGTGTCAGCGGTTCTCAAGCAATAGCGTGGGAGTGAACTTGAAACCGTTTATTATTCCAAATACGTTTTGTGACAACAATCACGTTTATTAGCTTCACATTTTTTTTACAGAACTATCAGCAATCACACGTCCAATAACATTGGTTTACAAGGATTTTCCTCGATAAGAGACATAAGAGATATAAGAATTACAATAAATAACATGACTGGTCAAGTTGCTTAAAGATATCTTTTTGCTTGTAATAAAAACAACGCCCTTGTCACATTTTGCGTTTGAGCTAACAGCTAAGGTAAAGGACACATGCAGTTTGAAGTAATTATTTGATTTATTTCATCATTACAGTCCAAAGGCAATGTCGCCTTGTCGTCACAACCAAGACTCTCTCTCTACAGCGCCTTTTTTGGTTTCATTGTAACTTCCTCACTTCATCAACCAGACCAAGCCTCGTAGAAATTTTCTCTCGGTCTACATCTTCTCTGACAAGTACCTGTCCTTTAAATATGTTGTTAGACAGTTATTTTGTTTCGGAATATGTCCAACAACTTTGCCTTCCTCCTTGTAGTTTCATTCAGCAAGTGTCTTGCTTCTCTGATTTCTTCTATCAGACTTTTATTTGTCTTCGTACGTTGTGATTGTCTCTTTTTTAGGTTTACATTTCAAACGCTTGTGTCCTGCCTATTCAAAGTCCATCTTTACGCCCCATATACAATATTCCATACTTATGAATTGAGGAAACTCTTGCTCAGGTCCATGTTAAAACTTGTATTGCTGAGAAAAGTAGCTTGTCTATTGAATGCTTGCTTTGTAATCGTGATCGTCCTTTAACTATCTGCTACATTTACCAGTTGTCGGAGTTAGCCTTATATATATATATATATATATATATATATATATATATATATATATATATATATATATATATATATATATATATATATATATATATATATATATATATATGCGATTTGCGTCCAGATATTTTTTTTTAAGAAACGCTGAAACACGTGAATTTTAATATTGGGGGGGGGGGTCATGTTTTGACATAAAACTCAACTTTGTCACATCAACTCCTTAAGGGTGGTGAAACAACCCTTATATTTTAAATAGGGAACATGGGTCGAGTGTTACATCATTTGAAAGCTCTTTCTTTTCTGAATTCAGCACACTATTTTTTTTTTTGAAGTTTTATCAACTTGTTTAAAAATTATTCACAATTGGAGTTGCAGGAACGTATTTCATTCATTGTGATAAGAAATGCACTAATTAATCAATTTTTCGTTAAAAAAACCAAAAAAACAAAACCAAACGTTCAAAAATGTTTATTCGGCTAAGCAAGTGTTCAAATTGTTGACCACCAGCTTCCATACAAAAGTACAAATTTTGTATAAAACGAGCTCTGACATTCTGGGGCATTTGTGAAGTTATTAGGCGGTATTCTTCAACAATGCGTCGTCGTAATTCTTCCAGAGACTCCGGTTCTGTTGCGAAAATTCTACTCTTTAAATGGCCCCATAGAAAGAAGTCTAAAGGATTTAAATCTGGTGATCTAGGGGGGCACTCAATAGCACCTCTACGCCCAGTCCATTGCTCTGGAAACTCTCTGTTCAAAAACTCCTTAACACGTTGTGAAAAATGCGGAGGAGCTCCATCTTGTTGAAACACTAATTGATTTTCTTGATAGCGATCATCATTTTCAACAATGTTAATTAGTATAGGGTAAACGATATCTTCTAGTAACTCCAAATACGTTTCGCCACTTAAATTGCCATTAAAAAAAATTGGTCTGATTAAACGGTCTCCAAAAATGCAGGTCACACATTCAATTTCTGTGAAGTTTGAGTGTGGACTTCGTGAAAATTTCTTGGATTATTATCTGCCCAATAACGACAATTATGACGATAAACGTACACTCGTCTGAAAAACAGGTATTGAACAGAAAGTTCCCGTTATCAGCTATTCGTGCAGTCATAACTTCACAAAACTCCCGCCGCCGATCAAAATCATCTTAATTCAATTGTTGTACAAAATGAATTTTATACGGGTGAAATTTATGATGCTTCAATATTCGCTGAATAGTTCTTCTTTTGATGTTTGAAACAGTGGCCAATTTTTTCGTGCTCAAAGTTGATTCTGCAGCAATTTGTCCTAAAACTTCGATCTCAGTAGTCTCATTTCTAACCGGAAATTCACGTTCAGGATCCTGTTTTTTGTTGGCTACTCAACCACCTTGTCCAAACTTTGCAACTAACTCCAAAATGTATTTTCTGTTAACATGTCTGTTCGGATGTCGTTAATTAAACAAATTTGCGGTACGGTTGGCACAGTCATCGTTTTTGAAAAAGAGAGTAATTATTTCAACTCTGTCTTCTACAGAATACACCATTGTGAAATTAATTTTCGGTAGTACTATCAAGTATCAAACCGACCGATAAACTGAAATAATAAATCGCATTTGTCTCATTCCGATAAGAAATGTTCTGATAGTCAATGTTTTGTTTACAAACCAACAAAACATTGACTATCAGCACATTTCTTATCGGAATGAGTGAAATGTGTTTTTGCATCTTCAACTGTGAATAACTTTTAAACGAGTTGATAAAACTTCCAAAAAAATTAGTGTTCTGAATTCAGAAAAGAAAAAAGAAAAGAGCTTTCAAATGATGTAAGACTCGACTCATGTTCCCTATTTAAAATATAAGGATTGTTATCAGCACCCTTAAGGGGTTGATGTGATAGTTGAGTTTTATGTCAAAACATGTCTCCCTCAATATTAAAATTGACGTATTTCAGCGTGTCTTAAAAAAAATTCTAGACGCAAATCGGTCTGTTTCGTTTTCAATGCGCCACCATATATATATATATATATATATATATATATATATATATATATATATATATATATATATATATATATATATATATATATATATATATATATATATATATATATATATATATATATATATATATATATATATATGCAGTCATATATAATAATAATCTTTGTTATCCAACTGGATGAGCCCAATTACAGGTTAAAAATACAACTAACTACATAGAAGACAAAACACATTTAAATTCCAACACTGAAATACATCCTGTTAAACTAATTAAATATAATACTAAATAAGAACTTTCTAACATTATTTGAGGGACACATAGTTGAAGTAAAGAGGTATACCAAGAAGAAAACTTCCAGTTTCCAAGCTCAACACATTTAATAGAGTGTCGAAGACACAATGAAATCAAAAGATCTGCTAGGGACAGGGTGATGGCCGCGCCGCCAAAGCGACATCGCCTCTCAACTGTCATGATCTTATTATTTATTAATTTTAGTTACATATTATGACTAATTTTATATTACTTTAATCGGTTTTAAAATTAATAATTTGAGAATTTTCCCTTGGCAGTAACTAATGAGTGTTATTTTAAAAACACTGAACAACAGAATTATTCATCCTCTGATGACCCCAGCTTGGTTAATAAAACGACTGCCAGGGTTTATAAAATGTGTTGTGGTGATGTGGGTTCTCAAAGTGTGCTTATACTAAGTTGTTTTAGTACTGCTGATGAAAAACACTAATTTGAAATTGTGGCCTGGCAAGAGGAACATTCTAATCTCAGGGGATAGATAAATAATTTTAACTATTCTAGGTCAGCTGTGGGAATATGCTCACAAATTACTTAACCAAAATTCACCATTTTACAGCCCAAAAGCTTTAAAGGGTTGTTTTTTCCTTTAATTTAACGCAACTGTAATCCAACATCCTGTTCCCATAATTACAAAAATACGCACTTCTCAAATATACACTCCCTGATATATATTTGTGTTTATGTTTATTCATCCAGAAAAAAATTACAAGGTGAACAAAAATCCCATTCAGGCAAACAGAGTCATCTCTACTTAGTTCAGCTTACAGAGTAAAATCCTATAGAGGTAAACAAGTTACCTGTACATAGGCTGGGTTACCTTAAAAAAGTCTGGACGCAGCAGGTGCGTTATGGTAGTGAATTTTCATAAAAATGATCTGCTACTGATTTTTTTAAAATTAAATGCTAACTTTTTTCCTGTAACATAGAAATCTAGATTTTGGTGTGTGATTTACCTTTTATAACGTGAGCTACGTGCCAAATCTGGTTATCATAGCATTGCTATTTTCGGAGATTTTTTTTCCGAAAGAAAACCCAAAATTTTCCCGAAAAACCTGGTCCCATTTTCCTGGCTAACGAACTTATCCAAGCCACTTACAGAAGAAAGGTATTTTTCAAATTTCATCAAAATCGGCCTATTCGTTTTTGAGTTATCGGTGCGACACACACACACACACACGCGCGCACGCGCGCACACACATATACACTGACCCAGAATATGGGTTCTAGGAGTCCTAGTTTGGGCTCATTTGAAACAAAAATTTCAAAATTCAAAAGTCGCGATACGTCAATTGGTGAATTTTTTCTACGAAAATTCACTAAAATAATAACTAATATAAAATTTCATATAATACGACCTAAAAAGAAACCGAAATACATTACCCCCATACAGAAAAACTCACTCAAAAGTAATAAGTAGTAGTAGGCCGGCAGTGAAATACCAAACTAGAATAAACCAACTCATAGATTTTTTTAATCTCCTCTTAATAGTATATTTACATATAGGGTGGCGCATTGAAAACGAAACAGACCGATTTGCGTCCGGAGAATTTTTTTTTAAGAAACGCTGAAACACGTCAATTTTAATATTGAGGCGGACATGTTTTGACATAAAACTCAACTTTGTCACATCAACCCCTTAAGGGTGGTGATAACAACCCTTATATTTTAAATAGGTAACATGGGTCAAGTGTTACATCATTTGAAAGCTCTTTCTTTTCTGAATTCAGCACACTAACCGAACAGACATGTTAACAGAAAATACATTTTGGAGTTAGTTGCAAAGTTTCAACAAAGTGGTTCAGTAGCCAACAAAAAACGGGTTCCTGAACGTGAATTTCCGGTTAGAAATAAGACTATTGACAAATTGCTGGAGACCCAACTTTGAGCACGAGAAAATTGGCCACTGTTTCAAACATCAAAAGAAGAACTATTCAGCGAATTTTGAAGCATCATAAATTTCACCCGTATAAAATTCATCTTGTACAACTGAATGAAGATGATATTGATCGGCGGCTGGAGTTTTGTTAAGTTATGACTGCACGAATAGCTGATAACGAGAACTTTCTGTTCAATATCTGTTTTTTAGACGAGTGTACGTTTTTATTAAACTCTACAGTCAATCGTCATTATTGTCGTTATTGGGCAGATAATAATCCAAGACATTTTCACGAAGTCCACACTCAAACTCCACAGAAATTGAATATCTGGACTGACATTTTTGGAGACCGTTTAATCGGACCAATTTTTCTTGATGTCAGTTTGAGTGGCGAAACGTATTTGGAGTCACTAGAAGATATCGTCTACCCTCTACTAATTGAGAGTATTGAAAATGATGATCGTTATCAAGAAAATCAATTAGTGTTTCAACAAGATGGAGCTCCTACGGTTTTTTCACAACGTGTTAGGCAATTTTTGAACAGAAAATTTCCAGAGCAATGGATTGGTCGTATAGATGCTATTGAGTGGCCCCCTAGATCATCGGATTTAACTCCTTTATACTTCTTTCTAAGGAGCCATTTAAAGAGTAGAATTTTCGCAACAGAACCGGAGTGGCAGGAAGAATTACGATGACGCATTGTTGAAGAATGCCATGTAATAACTCCACAAATGCCCCAGAATGTCAGAGCTCGTTTTGAACAAAATTACTTTTGTATGGAAGCTGGTGGTCAACAATTTGAACACTTATTAACTGAATAAACATTTTTGATCGTTTGGTTTTGTTGTTTAGTTTTTTTTTTAACGAAAAATTGGCTAATTGATGCATTTCTTATCACAATGATTGAAATACGTTCTTGCAACTCCAACTGTGAATAATTTTTAAACGAGTTGATAAAACCTCCAAAAAAATTAGTGTGCTGAATTCAGAAAAGAAAGAGCTTTCAAATGATGTAACACTCGACCCATGTTCCATATTTAAAATATAAGGGTTGTTATCACCACCCTTAAGGGGTGAGTTGAGTTTTATGTCAAAACATGTCCCCCTCAATATTAAAATTGACGTGTTTCAGCGTTTCTTAAAAAAAAAATTCTCTGGACGCAAATCGGTCTGTTTCGTTTTGAATGCGTCACCCTATATGTATTTAGAGATAGATCTTCAGGCTGTTTGTCAACTTATTAAAAAACCTTAATAACCACAATGTAGCTATTTTTCTGGCTTATAGTTCTATTGATATTTGACATTTGTATAAAAAGCCCATACAGGCAAACAGAGTCTCCCGTATATAGGTTAGCTTAAGTAAAATCTTATAGAGGGAAACAGATTACTTAGACATAGGCTAGCTTACTTAAAAAATAATAACTAATTAAGAATTTCCTATACTACCTAGAAAACTGCAATACCTAACCCCATACACAAAAATCACTCAAAAGTAATAAGTGCCGGCAGTGAATACCAAAATAGAATCATTCAACTTATTATAACTTTTTTCAAGCTCCGTTAATAGTATATCTACTTGTATGTAGCAATTTTAGGTCTTTTGTCAACTTATTAAAAACCTTAACAGCCACAATGTCGCCATTTTTCTGGCTAATACTTTTACTGGTCTTTGGTCGTTGTATCGTGTGTGTGTGTGTTTTGTTTCTTTAACGTCGGCCTATTTCCGCGACTATGGCCAATCACCGACGCCAGGGAGCAGTTTCATCTCACTATCCTGGAAATTTTTGCCGAACCCCTGCCTTTCTGTAAGGAGGGTAGGGATCTTTAACGTGCCCAACATCGCATGGACACGGGTCCGACGGCATTACGCCCCCTCCGAAGGGCGGAACGTGCAGACATTCAACTTGCTCAAATACAATGCCAGAACCTCGGTTGATGTTAATTTTACGGTTTGTACTGAAAAAGTGAAAGGAGTACCCTGGGATCGAACCCAGTACCCTTCGATTCAGAGGCACACGTTCTTACCACTGAACCACCGAGGTTCTGGTCGTTGTATCGTCCTATGCATTGTTTTGCTTGTATTATGCAAATATATTTCTTTTAACGTTTCATATAATGAAACGATATTGCTTCCAACTCAAGCAATTGTCTCACATCAAGGGGAGCAATATGTTCTGGAAATCGATTCTTATTTATAATTTTCAATGATTTGTTTTGGATTCTTTTATCAGGTTTCGCTTATTGTCATAGGCTCCTCCCCAAGCAATTATTCCATAATTTATCATACTGTGAAAAAGTGCATAATATATCAGCAAGTGTTTTAGCATCCATAATATTTCTAATTTTGGCAAAAATTAATATTAAATATTTAGCTCTTTCTATGATGCAACTAATGTACTTGCCCCATTTCATATTGTAATCAAAATACAAGCCCAAATACTTATCGCTCTCAAACTATTTTATCATTTGGTTTTCTAACCTAATAATCAGTGTGTCAGATACACTATACAGTAAATCCCGAAAGTCATATATGAACTTTTATCTACGTTCAAAGACATGCTCAGAGCCAGCCATTCCGACACATGCTTCAGATATACATTCATTTTATATCAGGCTAGATGTATTATCACCACAATTAGAACCGTAGACCGGTTTCGCTCTGATTAGAGCTCGCCAGTACGGCATACTAATTGCAGCGAAAATACACCTATTAAGTAATACGGCTATTATGGTAGCCAGCCTCGCAAAACTAAGTGAGATGTAAGACAAACTTTTTACACGTGTCGTTTTTAACATTCTAGTTGTTTGGAGCTGCCTTGACAACATACTACTTGGATCCGCAACGGGATGGCGATACGTATAAAAAGCTTGTCTTACATCTCACTTAGTTTTTAATTCATTTTATCCTCTGCCAGCAGCCACGTGTCACCGCTCGAGATGACAACTGTGTCGTCAGCATAAGACATAATAGTATCACTTTACATATCTGTCAGTAGGTCACTAACATAAAGTATAAAAAACAAAGGTCCTAATATAGTTCCCTGCGGAACACCTGTGGTAATGCCATTATATTCACTTTTACCATTTTCAATGTTAACCCTTTGGTTCCTGTTGGACAGGTTGCTAGTCAACGGTTTTAAAGCACTACCCCTTATGTCATATCTTTCGAGCTTGTCTAAAACGAATCAGATGATTGACAGTGTCAAAGGCCATGTCTAGATCCACGAAGACCGCAGTTATTGGCTTGTTAATATAAAATACAACATCTATCTGCAAAATGTGAATATTTGATATATGAACACTGACATTTTTAAATACAGAGGTAGAGACTATTTCTCTGACTTCACAAATGTTTATGAAATAGTCTCTACGTCTGTACTTAGTATAGAACGGTTTCACCAAGTAAGGACAACAACAATTAGTGAATTGGCATTTTTTGCTGCATTTATTGACTTTAATCAACATTAATATTATGGAAAACAACTGAAGTAATCAAGAAACAATTGGTTTAAGTCATACATTGTATGAAGTGTTATAATACAAGGGGCGGAAAGCTGACTGAATAAGCAGGATATGAAGATAATTGAAGTTTTTCAAAGGTGCACGTTGAGAAACATGACAAAATCAAGTTACAGCGATAAAAGATGAATGGTAGAAGAATGTTTTATGAAGTAGTTTATAAAAAAAACAGCACCTATGAAAAAACGAGGATTCGTAACAACCGGTTCGTAGGTAATTTGACACTAGAAGCGCGCGTATTTCGGCTAAAACGGATTAAAGATCGCAAGCGACAGTACTAATGACGCAATTTCCATAGAGCAGTGTCGGTGTTAATATCAATAGAAGAAGCAGAGATCTCCAGCCTTTTCCTTGTGGTGTAGAGAAAGAAAATTGACTGTGATATATGAGTCTTCTATAAAACGAACAGCTCGTTTCTGAATATAATCCAGGATGAACAAGGTTATTTTCGGGGCAGTAGCCCAGAAATGCGAAAGCTGCTGTGATGAAAATAAACTTTTAACCTGAAACAGAAACCCAAGCTTCCTTGCTGTTGCTCTGGCAATATTTAAAATATGCAGTGCCAGAAAATATCATCTGCAAAGTTATATCCATTGTAAAGGTTGTGTATTTTTTGGCCAGTATTTTGCCAGCCATCTGAACCCCTGTGCCCTGCAAGTCACTCTTACTAGAGAAGAGGCGATTATGTGCTTTTTAGGCATGAAATTGAACCAGGCTTGCAGATATAAGCACATTTGGAGAACCCAAATAATTAAAACACCTTTTAGAAAACCCGACGATCGTTTCACTAACCAAGTTAGCGCCATCAATCGATGAATAATTCTAAATATCTTATATCCACAACTCTATTTATATTCTTCTGCAGGTAGTCGGTCACTAACAATTTAGGGAGGTTTAACGACACCAAAAATTAACATATTACGTTTGGCGGAAATATCTGTCTTCTTTTATTATCTATCGGACGCGCTTATGCCGGTTTTTATTTTGTAAAGTAATCTATCACGTGGCTACCCATAGGCGGCGGAGCGAGATTCATACACTTCTTATAATTCCTATATATATATATATATATATATATATATATATATATATATATATATATATATATATATATATATATATATATATATATATATATATATATATACTTTCGAAGGCATTTAGTTTCCCTGGAGGTCTAACATTTTTTATTAATTTTAGATTCTCCTCATTAATGTGGTGATTATTATTCAAAATATTTCGGGCGACGGAAGATTTATCTATAGTACCGTATCTTAATTGTGACAAATGTTCTTTGAATCTAAATCCAATAGATCTTTTTGTTTGTCTGGCGTATTTAAAATCACAATCTTTACAATGTATTTCATAAATTCCCGACATTTTGGCCGTACGATCCTTGTCTTTTGGGTTACGTACCTAAGTTTTTTAAAGTATTTTTTGTCAAAAAAGTTTGTTGCAAATTGGCTTTTTCAAAAATGCTTTAATTATTTTGTATATCTACTTTTAGCTAAAGCAAAATTAATTAACCTGTTTACTAAAAAATTAAGTCTGGCCATTTTTTGTACGTATGTATAATGTGAGTCATTCGGAATGTAGCCTAAGGTGGTGGTTTCCTTTCTATGGACATCGAGTTCTAAAGTGTCTTTATTTTTGATAACTATCTACATCTATGTAGAAAGGGTAATTTATTATGAATTTGTAATTCGTGGGTAAATTTTATAGAATCAAATTTCTTGTTTAATTTGGCAATAAAATCTTCTATTCTGCAAATGTTTGTGTTATTATTGTTCTTAAAATAATATCCACGTAACGAAACACACTTTAGTAAAATACTCACTTTCACTTTCAAGATCTGTTTCAAATCTACTCATGAAAATGTCTGCAATAAATGGCGATAGCGAGTTGCCTTGGGTTTGTGAAAAAACTCATTGTTGAATTGGAAAATATTTTGTTTAATATAAAAGTTTGTTAAAGTTAAATATTCTTTGCAGACCTTTTCATTTATGTTATTCGCTTTTAACAACTCTTCTAAATGCGTTAACGTTTGCTTCGCAGGAAAGCTAGGAAGCAATGAGGTTACATCAAATGAAATAAAAACCTCGCATTCAACCAATTTAACCTCTTTAATTTTATTAATTAATTAAAGTGAATTTGTTACTGAAACACTGTTTGGTTTGAGGGGCAAGCTTTTAAACTCATTTGTCAACCACGTGTTAACTACCATTTGTTTTCAATTCAACAATGAGTTTTTTAACAAACCCAAGGCACGGCAATGGAACCCGCTATCACCATTTATTGCAGACCTTTTCATGAGTAGATCTGAAACAGATCTTAAAAGTGAGTATTTTCCTAGAGTGTGGTTTTGTTAAGTGGATGATATTTTCGCAGCGTTTAACACAAGCATTTGCAAAATAGAAGATTTTATTGCCAAATTAAACAATAAATTTGATTGTATAAATTAGCCTTTCTAGATGTACCAGTTATCAAAAATAAATACACTTTAGAAGTGGACGTCTATAGAAAGGAAACCACCACTCTAAGCTACATTCCGAATGACTCACATCATACGTACGCACAAAAAATGGCCAGGCTGAAATTTTAAGTAAACATGTTAATTAATTTTCTTTTAAGTAAAAGTAGATATACCAAAGAATTAAAGTATATTAAAAACGTGGCCGAATATAACGGATACACTGCTTGCCTAGTAGAGAAATTAATTAACAAACAGAAAACAAAGAAAATGTTAGCGGAATCAACGACTTTCAGAAGAGAGAAAGCAGAAAAAACATTGTTTGCTTACCATTTGAACCTCGAATCACGAAGGGTCTAGATATGATTTTCTAAAAAGCCAATTTTCAACTCACATTTTCGACAAAAAAATAGTTTAAAAAACTTGCTAGGTAACCCAAAAGACGAGGACAGTACGGTCAAAACGTCAGGAATTTATTAAATAGGTTGTAATGATTGCGATTTTAAATACGTCGGACAAACAAAAAGATCTGTTGGATTTAGATTCAAAGAACATTTGGTACAATTAAGATAGGGTATAGATAGATCTTCCGTCGCCCGACATAGTTGGGATAATAGTCACCACGTTAATGAGGAGAATCTAAAATTAATAAAAAATATCAGACAACCAGGGCAGCTAAACGCCTTCGAACGTGTATATGTATATATATATATATATATATATATATATATATATATATATATATATATATATATATATATATATATATATATATATATATATATATATTGCTAAATATGGTAATAATAAGAGGTGTATGAATCTCGCTTCGCCGCCTATGTGTAGTCTCCCGATAGATTACTTTTTAAAATAAATACCGGCAGAAGCACGTCCGATAGATAATAAAAGAATACAGATATTTCCGCCAAACGCAATATGTTAATTTTTGATGTCGTTGACCTCCCTAAATCGTTATTGACCGACTACCTGCATAAGAATATAAATGTTGTGGATATAAGATATTTAGAATTATTCACCATCTGATGACGCTAACTTGGTTGGTGAAACGATCGTCAGGTTTTTTTAATGTGTTATCTTGATTTGGGTTCTCCAAGTGTGCTTATCTGTGCTCATCACAGGTTTCAATCTTCAGTTACAGATTTGCAGAGACTCAGCTGAAAATTATTAAGGAGTTGGTTACTTTGGCTCTCATTTATAAGGAGCTAGAGGCAGATATTGGACGAGTGAGTCAGAGCCTAGTGTAAAGAGTAGTATCATCGGCGAAGTTGTTAATTCGATTGTTGGTTATTAACAGAAGGTCGTTATTCTGCAAAAGAATAAGTTTGGGAGGCAAAACTGATTTCTGTGGAACAGCCGCATTAATTTTTAATTTGTCTAATCAAACACCGTGAATAACTTTTTTTTATTTCAACAACACACCACGAGGGCTCAAAGCCTAAATACTATCGTACCGTGGGTGTCGACAGGGAGGAAAGAGGCAACTTGCTCATTCTGGACTTGAAGGTTTGGATGTTCCGAGGAGAAGGAAAAACATGTGCCGGCAAGGAATTCCACAACTTGGAAGTCCTCGGGACAAAAGAGCGGGCATAACAAGATGTTCTATGTCTGGTGACCTGGACAGTAAAAGGGTGCATTCGCTCTGTTCCCCTGGTAGATCTGTTGGGGGCAGCAGATGGAGGAAGTATGGAAGCAAGCAGTGCCCGTCTATCTATAAAAGAGAGAGAGAGGGGTCACCAACGGCACGTCGGTGGGCAAGGGATGGCAGCCTTTGGGTGAGGGTGGGGTGACCGATGAGACGTATAGCTCTCTTCTGAATGAAGTCCAGGATAGCGAGTGTAGAAGTGGCAGCAGCACCCCAGATGTGGGGGCAGTATTCGAGGTTTGGCCTTATTTGTGGAGTATATAAGGTATAGAGATTAGCCGGTGAAAAGTATTTACGAGCCCGGAAGAGGAAACCTAATTTCTTAGCAGCCGCTTCTGCAATTGATGTGACATGTTGTGTCCAATTGAGATTTTGATCCACAGAAATGCCAACAAGTGAAAAGGACTCATTAATTTGAATAACTAGGTTGTTCATTGTGATGGGTTTAGGGCTGGTGTATCTCTTATGAGATAGAAAGCAAGACTGAGATTAGGTGGAGTTGAATTGTACAAGATTTCTACTTCCCCAGTCTAATATTTTTTGGAGATCCACAGAGATAGAACCCTCCGTGATTCTGCGATCCTCATCTAATTGGGCTAAAGAGACAGGCTTAGAATATTGTATATTTGAGTGTAGGGTGCTGTCATCCGCGGAACTGTGAACTGGGTTGGATGTGCTAGAAAGGAGGTCATTGGTGTAGAGACTCCTGCATTAATTGGATACAGTTTAGAGGAATGGTCATCCACGACAACAGAGATGCTCCGGTTGGTGAGGAAATTTGCTGTCCAGGTACAGAGTTTTGGTGGTAGGCCATAGGCTGGAAGTTTATTAGGCAGCGCTGCGTGCCAGACCTGGTCGAATGCTTTGGATATGTCTAGAGCGACAATCTGGGATTCACAGTGTAGTTCCATAGGCTTGTTCCAAGAATGGGTGACAAAGGAAAGGAGGTCGGCAGTGGATCTGCGCTGACGGGATCCATACTGCTTGTCGTGGATAAGACTGTGTTTTTCAAGAAATCTTAGTAATTTGGTGTTTATATACTTTTCCATCACTTTAGAGGCGACCAAAAGGAGAGAAATAGGCCTGTGGTAGTTAGGAAGCACTTTGGATCATTTCTTGGGGACCGGTTGTAACATGCAAGGAACGCTTCTTCAGAAAACAGGACATTCATCGACATAGTTTTAAAGGCAATTCCTATGATGCAGGTTGATTAAGGAGTGAGGCGTGCCAAACCCGAGAGGGAAACTCCAAAGATGAGTGACATATCGTATATCAGAACATCGCCAGTAGATCGGTTTTGACGAAAGCGAAAGTGCGTGGTTGGTTTACTTATTATGTTACATTTTTCGATGTATAAAATAGAACCTCTATGCTGGTAGCTTTTTCCACAACTTTAGTCAAAACTGATACAATGGAAATTGGTAGATGTAATTTTTTTTTACATTCTTATTCATGACTGCGGCATCTCAGGCCATTGGCACATTGATTCCCAATTCTTTGTTAATTTTACCAATTGTCCAGACAAGGTCAACTTCTCCTGGGCTTGCTCTATACAGTCAAAAATAATTTTAAAAGTCTGGGCGCAGCAAGTGCGTTATGATAGTTAATTTTCATAGAAGTGATCTGGCACCAAATATTTTATTATAACTTTTTTTCTTGTAACATAGAAATATAAATTTTGGTGTATGGTTTGCTTTTTATATCGTAAACCTACCTACCAAATTTGGCTACTATAGCCTTTTATTTTTTGAGATAATTTTTTTTTCGAAAGAAAGCTCAAAATTTTCCAGGAAAACCAAGTCCAAGCCACTTACAAAAGAAACGTATATGCCAAATTTGATCAAAATCGACCCATGACCTTTTGAGTTATCGGTGTGATACCTAGAGAGTGGTGAACCCATTGGAACACCTCGAACTTGTTTGTAAAATTTGTTTTGAAAAAGGAAATAAGTGTTAGATGTGCAGTGTTCTAGAAGAGCTAAGGTATCGTGAGAAATATTGTGTTTATTTTTGAGAATGTCAAGGGTTTCGGATAGAGGTATATTAGTGAATAAGGAAACTATATCAAAGCTAACTAGGATGTCGTTTTGAGAAATGGTGTGGTTTTGAAGAAGGTCAATGAAATGGGTGGCGTTTTGACATAGGATGTAGCGTTTTCTACTAATGGTTGGAGAGTTTTGGCTAGATGTTTTGCAAGTTTTTATGTGGGTGAGCGGTGGGCACTTACGATAAAGCGAAGGGGAAACACAGGCTTATGGATATTCGGGAGACCGTATTTCCTAGGGATGCGAGATGATTTTTCGCGGGGGATTAGTGCTTTTTTGACGTCAGGACTGAGTTAGGAGTTGTTGATGATAGTTTTGGGTTACTTTTCAAGATAAGTTGTAAGGTCGTTGGAGATTTGTGTGTAGTCTGTGCTGTTTAGTATATTGTCCATCTTTTGTATATAGACTGTTTTGTCCAGTATGACTGTAGCGTTGCTCTCCTTAGAAATTCCATTCACGAGACAAGACGACACCTTAACACTACCAACACACTGCTTTACGACACGTACATAAAAATACACACATTCAAAATACACCCTACACCTTGGGACACTCTAGACAGACTCTCGCATAGTAAAGCAGAACATGTTACACAGCAGAAGACGGACGTAGAAAAAAGAAAATTACAGCATCTTCTAGACAACTAGAATCTCACACAACACATAATGCCAATCCTACTATAGTAGTTCACAACCTTCCAAATTCCAACATAAGTGACGTCGCCATCACAGTCCTATCCAAAAGTTTTAATTTTGCACCAACCCCTAAATTCATCCCAATAGAAAAGATAATTTCTCAATCAGAAGATGCGATAACACACTTACCGACTGACGAAGCTGAAATTACGAGACAGGACATTGCCAGGATATTACGTTCTGCTAAATCTCCACCTTCCAACCTTTCTTCTCACGAACGACAGTCAATCAGAGACCTAAAACGAAACACAGAAATTATAATCCTACCAGCAGACAAAGGCAACGCTACAGTCATACTCGACAAAACAGACTATATACAAAAGATAGACAATATACTAAACAGCACAGACTACACACAAATCAATAAAAACCCTCCAACTTATCTTGAAAAGAAAACCAAAACTATCATCAACAACTCCCAACTCAGTCCTGACCTCAATAAAGAACTAACCCCCCGCGAAAAATCATCTCGCATCCCTAGAAAATACGGTCTCCCGAAAATCCATAAGCCCCCTTCGCCCTATCGTAAGTGCCCACCGTTCATCCACACAAAAACTTGCAAAACATCTAGTCAAAACTCTTCAACCATTAGTAGAAAACGCTACATCCTATGTCAAAACTCCACCCATTTCATTGACCTTCCTCAAAACAACACCATTTTTCAAAACGACATCCTAGTTAGCTTTGATATAGTTTCCTTATTCACCAATATACTTCTATCTGAAACCCTCGACATTCTCCAAAATAAACACAAAATTTCCCACGATACCTTAGCTCTTCTAGAACACTGCACATTTAACACTTATTTCCTTTTTCAAAACAAATTTTACAAACAAGTTCGAGGTGCTCCAATGGGTTCACCACTCTCTTCTGCATTGGATAACATTTTCATTGAAAAGTTCGAGACACAAGCCCTCAATTCATCCCAACTTAAACCAACCTGGTCAAGATACGTTGACGACATTTTCGCTGTCTGGCCACACGGTAAAGAATCGCTAGACGAATTCTTTTCTTACCTAAATAACATCAACCCCCAAATCCAGTTCACCATGGAAATAGAAAATAGTTTTTCTTTGCCTTTCTTAGATGTACGCATCACTAAAAATCCAGTCAGATGATTTTCTTACACTGCCTACCGAAAACCAACACACACTAATAGTTATCTTAACGCCCAATCTCACCATCACCCATCGTAACTAAATTCAGTGGTTCGAACACTAGTAACACGATCCCTTAGACTAAGGGACAACAACAACAAACAGACAGAATTAAACTTTTTAAGACAGACATTGCTATAAAAGGGATACGACAACAATCACATACTACGAAACATTAGAAACGCACAAGAACAAACCACTACACCACAACAAGAACAAACAGAGTCCACACAACAGCACACAGCGTTTTTACCATACATTAAAGGTGTCACCAACAAAATCAGCCGAATTTTTTGAACCCATAATATCAAAACCGTATTCACAACAGAGCAAAAACTGTCAAATCTGATAAAATTTCCCAAGGATACGATTCCAAACGAATCCCACGGAGTTTACGAAATTCCTTGTTCCGACTGTTCCCGAACTTATGTAGGACAAACAAATAGGCGCATCCACAATAGAATATATTACCACATCCTCGCAGTTAGAAAATCCGACCCCTCATCGGCGCTGGCCATGCATCATATTCATACAGGACACAAAATAGACTTCGATAATGCCAAAACAATAGCACCGGTTTACAACTTCAAAACGAGAATTATCCGCGAAGCAATCGAGATTGAAAAACGTCCCGATTGTTTAAATAAGAGAGATGATGGTCTTCGCCTTCCAAACACCCACTTTTAATAAAATTTAGACATAAAGTCTGTTTCATACATTTTCAAACTAAAATCATAAAAAAATTCTGGACGCAGCAAGTGCGTTATGGTAGGGACGTTTCATAAAAATGAATAGCAAATATGTATTTTTTTAATGAAAGCAGCCATCAGATTTGGTTACCCATATAGTGTAAACAATGTACCATATTTCATCAGAATAACTTTATTGTTTGAAAAAGTACAAAATTTTTTCGAAAACGTAAAAAAAAAATTAATGAAAATTTGCAAACAATTTTTTCAAGAAAATCGGAAAAAAAATTGTATAATATCTTATTAAACATTTATCTTTGATTACCAAAATTACACAAAATAATCTTACAATAAATGATTTCTACGGAAGCACAAAAACATTTCTGCGAAAACTGCTAGATATCTTTTTACACAAAATTATGCTAAAAGAATACATAAAATTCATCTTACATACCGATCTGTGATTAGAATTGAAAATAAAATAAAATAAAACTTTAATTTCCACGAATTTCGTTTAAAAAATGTTCCATCAATTGAATAATTTTTCATAAAAAAAATAACTGTTAAATCAAACTTAATAATTTTGATCTTGGAGAAAACAACTACAGTGACAGGTTGCACCATCTGGTATGAAATATTGCACTGAAATTATAGGTTCCTGCCTTCTCCCTTCAGTATACGCAACCGTTCTTGCTGACTGAAGTTCCAAGTTCCACAGGTTCTGAAACAAACTCAGACCTGCTTATATCAAATCAATACGTATTTCATTATCAAATGTTGTTCTCAACTCCCATAAGATTTGAGCATCCTCGATGCGGAATTGCTTGAAGGAAAATTGACTTTGCTGAAACCAATGAATAACAAACTGCTGACGCAGGAAACTTACTTTTGTAACGAGAGAAAGTTTAAGCAACGGTTTATAGGAAGTCGTTGTCGGGTAGTTATTATTAAAATATAAAAATCTGGACGCAGCAAGTGCGTTATGGTATTGAACTTTCATTAAAATGTTTTTAATAGCAAATACATTTTTTTAATTAAAAGCAGGCGTCAAATTTGGATACCAGTATCCATAACCTTTATAGTCGAAACAATGTACCATATTTAATCAAAATAACTTTATTGTGAAAAAGTACACAAATTTTCAGAAAATAAACTTGTCCCCAAAAAAAACTGGTACGATTTTTCTGGCCAATGAACATCTGACAGCTATTTATGCAACTGCCAAGATATAATTATTCACAAAAAGCTTTTCGACGAAATTTCCAAAAACAAAACCTTTGTATGAAAATTTGCAAGGAATTTTTTCACGAAAATGCGAACAGAATTTTGTTTACCTGACCTGACCTAACATATTAAACATTTGTTATTAATTACCAAACATTCACAAAAACCTTACAAAAAATGGTTTCTACCGAAACAGAAACATTTCTGCGAAGATTGACTACATATTTTTTGCACACAAATTTGCTAAAAGAATACATACAATTCAAATATATACCTAATCTGTAAAAATTTACGGAAATTTGAGATGGAAGTAAAAAAAAATATAAGCACAAAAATACTCATATTTTATTATCACAAGCTGTTAAAAAAGTCTGGACGCAGCAAGTACGGTATGATAGTGAATTTTTATAAAAATGTTTTTAATAGCAAATACCTATGTCCTTTTTTAATGAAAGCAGGCATCACATTTCGTTACCAGTATAACCTATATAGTAAAAACAATGTACCTACCTTATTTTTTGTGTTGGATACGGGGGGGGGGGATGCTCATGCAGACCCCAATCACGGCACCGTAGTGCCGTGGGATATTGAGGTACTGTGAGACTGTACTCACTAAAACCCCCTCCCTAGGAGTACCGGACCTTAGTCCATACCTCCGTCGGAAAGATTTCACGCAATGACGTTTGGGTTTGAATGTTTCCATTCTGTTTTTGCCGCGGGGGCGTTAGCGGGTAAGTATAAGCTTTGGACGCTTACGCCTATGTGGAAGTTGCCCATCGTAGTCGGTGGCACTACGGAGAAGAGCATTTGGGTGAGAAGCGGCTTTTGCGAACTGAGTTGTGGATAGTTGAGTTATAAACTCAAGTATCGAAGGCATTTCCAGATCAGAGTGAATCTGACTGTTTCGGACAAACCATGGCGCTCCGGTAACCATTCTCAGAATTTTGTTCTGGATGATTTGAAGAGTCTTGATGTGTGTTGCGGCCGCGGTGGCCCATGCAGGTGATGCATAGGTCAAGGCTGGCCGGATGATGACTTTGTACATGAGCAACCTATTGTTCATTGACAATTTGGAATTTCTATTTAGAAGTGGAAACTGCTTCGAGATGAACATCGAGGCTTTTCGTCGGGCATGATCGACATGGGGGCGCCATGTTAAGTGTTTGTCGAGGAAAACCCCGAGGTATTTGGCGGAATCTTGCCAGAGAATTAGACGGTTGTCTAATGATACGTGTTTTTGTGAATTTGGTTACCAGTATAACCAATATAGTAGAAACAAGGTGCCATGTTTCACCCAAAATAACTTTGAAAATGTACGAAAATTTCCGAAAGTCAACTTAAAGTGTTTTCGAAAAAACTGGTCACTTGCTCAACCTTATGGGTTAATAGCAAATTGAGCTATTCAAATTTGAAGCATTTAAAGAAGATTCTCTACCATAACGCACTTGCTGCGTCCCGAATTTATTTTCTTACAAACATGCATTATATTTCGATAGAAAATGTAAAAATGCAGGCGTGTTCGATTTAAAAAAAAGAGAATTTGTATCACCAGCGGCTTATGGACCAGCCTGTGATTGTATAAATATTTTTAAGATGTAGCTCAAGACACCCTATAATTAATGTATACAATTTTTTTCGTATCTTGTATAATAACGGATATGTTGAGCTATATTGAGTTTTTACGAAAATTCGATAAAAAATATATACCATTAAACGATAAACTCTATAGCTAGGACTACTGCCAAAACATCAGAGAAAGGGTCTATTTGAAATGAATTTTCTGGAAACATTTTAGCAAAATGAGGGACACTGACGGTTGAAGCTAAGACTTCAGGCTTTATAAAACATTCTTCTTGAGACATTTTCTTTCCATAGCTCGTATTAGTTTCAGGTTTTTTTGCCTAAATGTTGCCAATTGTGACGTTTTAAATCGCTACTTTGCATTTTGAGAAGAACCTCAATTTTTTTCAATGCACATAACTTTTTTGTCTTTCGACGTACAGAGCTAAATTTTGGTATTTAATTTACTTATGATGATCTAAACCTGCGAACCAAATTTGGCTGCCCTTTGTTATTTCCGGAGATATAATTTTTTTTCGAAAGAAAACACAAAATTTTTAGGGAAAAACTGGGCCGATTTTCCTGGCTAACGAACTTATCCAATCCACTTGCCAAAGGAAGATAGAAAGATTTAACCAAAATCGGCCCATTATTTTTTGAGTTATCGGTGTGATACATACATACATACATACATATACATATATATATATATATATATATATATATATATATATATATATATATATATATATATATATATATATAATATGTATATACAGTGTGTCCCAAACTGGATGGGAATGTATTGCTATCTCCGTTAATATTAGAGATAATATTGGATTTTTTCCTCATGTGATAACCTGTGAAAACAGCTTTCCAATGATGTACAACATACTTTAAAAATCTTGTAATTGCACTGACAATTTTGAGAAAACCGTTTTGAGGATAGTAGGCTATGAAATTCAATACCAGAAAACAAATGACAAAAAAAAATGTTCAAAAAGCAGTAGGCTATGGAGTTTAACAAGAGGCTTCTACTTTTAACATAATTTTCCATTATGATTCACGATCAAAAATAGGAACTGTGAGCACACCAATGAATTGGCTTATTATTACAAATGATATTTTACATTACAACATTACCCTAAAAAATTGTTATAATTTAATTAAGTAGGTAAACCCAGTAAATAACAAAATTTACTAACAGAACTCAATAAAAAGCAGATTAATGATTCACGAAGACGCCTTTGAAAATTGTCTTATTCTTAAACGTAAATCAACTGAAAAACAACAGAAGAAAGATTGCTATGGATATAACACTATCGCGACAATTAAGAATACGGCCATTCCTAATTATCTGAACAATTGAGGTGTATTTAACACGTTGCTTAAAGTTTTGTACTAGATAGTTTGTTTCCTGTTTATTTTAAATATTATTCAACAATATGTTCAGTAATGAAGAATATTTTGACATGTTGGAATGTTATATTCGTTATAGCCGAAATACTGAGTCAGCTGCAAATTCATATCAAAACAACTACCCAGAAAGACGACAACCAAACACCAAATATTTCGCAGAATAGTGACCAATCTATTGAACGACGGTAACTTCCACGGAAAGAAACTACCAATGCCTAGAAATGAAGAAAGTTCCAAAAAGTACGGTACACCGTGTATTAAAACAAAGTCATTACCATCCATACAAACCTGCAATCGCAGGCTTAAATGTTGACGATTACCCTAATCGACTTCAATTCTGCAGATGGTATCAAGGACAATGTCAGCAAGTTGAAAATTTTCATTTGAAAATAATATGGACTGATGAATCCAGATTTACAAATTGTGGTGTGTATAATCGCCATAATAGGCATTATTGGGCAAATGAAAATCCCCATCTAAAGGAAGAAAGACGATTGCACGATAGATTTAGTATTAATGTTTGTTGCGGCTTATTAGGTAAAAACTGTTGTTTTATTTTGTGGATTAGACAGTTAATTTAAAAAAAATTCAGGTAACTTCATTGTTGGTCCGTTCTTTTTTGAAAATAATTTAACTGGGGAAAGGTATCTTAATCTATTGAGAAATGATATCTTACTAACAATTAGAAGAGTTCATGATAATTTAGACGAGATTTGGTACCAACAAGACGGTTGTCCAGCTCGCAATGGTAGGATCGTCAAAGAATTTGTGTACCAAAATTTTAATAATCGTGTCATTTGTAACAATGGGCCGGTGTATTGGTGTGCTCGAAGTCCTGATATAACACCCATGGATTTTTATTTTTGGGGTACTCTGAAGAATGATGTGTATAAATTCGATCCACCACAAAATATCAATGAATTACGAAACATAATCAAGGAATCTATAAATCATATTAACCGAAACACCCCCACCAGAGGGTGCAGGCATGTTTCAAAAAGGTGTAAAAAGTGCATTGAACAAAACGGTGGCCATATTGAACGATTTTCTATTTACTGTATTTTTAAGTTTCTATTTTATTATTTGTTGAGTTCCGTTTTTAATTGTGTTGTTTTGTGGAGTTTAAGTTTCTATTTGTTATTGCCGGGTTTCGTTATTAAACTGTTTCGCATAATATTACCTAGCTATTACCTAATTGAGTATTGTAAATTAAATCACAATATTTTTTCCGTGAATCATTACGGAAAATTATGTTAAAAGTAGAAGTATCTTGTTAAACTTCATGGCCTACTGCTTTTTGAACACTTTTTTGTGTCATTTGTTTTCTGGTATTGGATTTCATAGCCTACTACCCTCAAAACAGTTTTTCTCAAAATTGTCAGTGCACTAACAAGATTTCTCAAGCATGTTGTACATCATTGGAAAGCTCTTTTCACAGGTTATCATACGAGCAAAAAATCTAATATGGCTGCAATAATAAAAAAAAAACGTTGATACCTGTAGCTTAAAAACGAATGACCATCCAAAGTTGAGAATAGCACAAAAAGATTACTCTGCAAAAAGTGTCCTGATAATGTGCAAGTCTTAGACATGTCAAATCAACGCCTACTTAGATATTGAAGAAAAAAGAAATCGACATTTTTTTAAATAACTCAAAATCGTTAAGAGGCTGGACAAAATACAAGTCATATTTGGAACGAGCAGGAAATTCTACAAAATATTGCTAATTTAACCGTCTCCCTATGTGTAATAATAACGGAGGTAGCAATACATTCCCATCCAGTTTAGGACACTCTATATATATATATATATATATATATATATATATATATATATATATATATATATATATATATATATATATATATATATATATATATATATATATATAAATTCTGGTAGAAAATTTTCCTAAAAATATTTCAAATCCGATAGCTCAATAAATTTCCCCTCAAGCCAGAATTTTCAATCTTGAACCATAGTAACACCTATGTAAACGCACGTGAGTACTAAATTAAAAAAATATAACATAATGAGCTTCGCGGATAACTACAAATTTGTTCTAACAAACCTTTTTTGTTGTTTATTGTTTGCAAAAACTGGATGAGTCGACTAAAACAAAACCATTCAACCAATTAATATGGAAAAACACCTGTCATATTTATGATTTGACAGGTACATTCCCTTTGTAAATAATAATTTTTTTTCTGAAAAACTTTTGTGACTTTAATGGAATTTGCAACACAATTTTTTAAAGACACTTGCAGTACTTACATATTACATCTAAGACCAAATTTCAATTTTTTAGCTCCATCTAAAATATACATTTTTTTAAATAATCGGTAACTGGGACTCTAAAATCGATCTCCAAGGTCCATTTAAATTTAAGGAATTAGTTTTAATAATATATCTTACTAATAGTGTACAATTCTTATGAAAATTCACTACTATAACGCACTTGCTGCGTCCCGAACTTTTTAAAAGATAATTCACTAAAAAGACGATAAGCCTAGACGTAATACTACATACAGACTTGGAGACTACTTCTCTGGCTTCACTGTTGGTTTTCGTTGGTGAAGGACGTAGCCAGCGCGTAAGCTAACTGGAGCAAGTGGCCCTACGAATTCTGGAAGTTCTAGGAAGTTCTTCAACGTTTCTGTGACTATAGTTTCGCTGCTTGACAGCATTTTTAGACAGATTGAAATTGAATTAGTACGAAATCATGACAACTACAAATAAATATCTGTTGCTATGTTATGATATGATGTTTTGATCAAAAAATTTATCAAATTGAAAATAAAAATGAAATACAGATGACAGATGAGGTTTGCAAAATGTCTATGTGATGTATGTCAATATTTAACATAAAAATAGAACTAGCCTATGATAACTATGATAACAGTTACAACAATACAATAACTAAACAATAACAGTATAAAAGTAGTCTCTATACAACGAAAATATCGACATACATCAGCTCATTATCTTATTACAACTTTTTTGAAAGAATAATTAAATTTATTTTCTTTGACTTATTTAATTAGAAAGAAGAATATCCAAGAAAGGGGAATTCATTAAATCAGTTTGCTCGTTTAAAACAAGGTAGCTATTGTCGTGTGTGTGCTTTTTGACTTCCAAAGCTTCAAAAAAGTCTAGTTTACGCTTGTCATTATAAAAATGTAGTGGTTGTATGCGGTTATTTACTGTAGGTCTATGTTCGGTTCAATAATATGTTTTGCAAATGTAGATTTGTCAGGGTGGTTATTTCTAAATGCAGAAATATGTTCTTTGTATCGGGTGTTAAAATTTCTGGAAGTTTGACCTATGTAGATTGCGTTACAATGTGTACAAGCTAATTTATAAACTCCAGCTTTTGTCAGGAAACAAGATTTTTCTTTAGCGTTAAATAGTAAATCACGCGTCGTGTTGTAAGATTTAAAAGCTACCTTTGTATTTGTACAGGTATTTAAAATTTTTGAAATGTTTTCTGAAATGGTTCCAAAATAAGTTATCGAAACGTGTTTTGTGGCATAGGTATTGAAAATGCACGATGTATCATAGAATGGTAGGCTGACAGCTTTTGTGAAAAGGGGTGACATGAATCGTATGGTACGGCTGTGTCAGTGTAAGTTGGTTTCCTATATATTGAAAAGTCAAATGAATTATTTTCTAACTTTCTAATTGTTAACTAAATGCTAAATTTATACACCTGTTAGCTTCTTCTTCTAAAGTAAACTTAATATTTGTGTAAAAGTTAATAATAAAATTCAAAAATTCATTTAATTCTGTATGACTACCTTGAAAACATGCTAAAATATCATCTACGTATCTGTACCAAAAGACAATATTATGCGAAAGTTCCGATATTAAAATTTGGTTTTATAAGTTTTCCATAAATATGTTGGCTAATAAAGGTGACAATGGACTACCCATGGGTAGACCTTCATTTTGCATATAAATTTTATTATTAAATTTAAAATAGTTTTGTTTTATACATTCGTTCATTCATTCATTGTTCGGTTTTTCTGGCTGCGGTTTAGGTTAACCATTCGCACAATTACTGTCGTTCGATTTTTCTATGTCGCCGTTAATTAATATCTACCCTCATTGGGTGTAGCAAACTGTGTATGAGATCACTATACTTTACACATTACCCAACACCTACTTTAACAAACTTATTACCTACTACATATTTTACCATCTATTATTGCCATAACTATTAGTATTTTTTCCTTATCATTTTTATTGAGGGATATCAGACAGGGAACACACATCTTCATGCCCTGGGGCCTGTCAGAGCAACTTATCTACCACAACACAGAAGGGCCACGGTAAGTAAAGGTATTACACTAGGACAGACATTAGGTGACTTATATAACTATACATATAGTGATCTTAAATTAATTTGATTAGATTGTTTCCAACTCACACAAGCACCCACACGTACACACATCTGTACCCACTCCTCATACACACACCTACCCCTAAAACTAAATATTCACTACGTATATCTATATCTTTATTTTTAGATATTTGACATGGTTGGTGATTAATTTATATATTATAATGTTTTTGGATTCTAGTAGTTGCGGCAAATTAAATGGTATTTGTACACTTTTTAGCCCACAAACCTTGTCTACAAATGTTGTTATATACGCTGCGGATAAGCTGCAATTCAGCAGGGTGTGCTCTGGGTCACCCAATTCACCACATCCACAAAGCGGACTATCAGCTAACCTTAATTTAAATAGATGTTTTGGTACAAGGGCATGATTAAACCTAAGTCTACATATAATTTTAATTTCTTGCCTGCTAAGGTTGCTTTTGATGAACCATGGTTTTTTAGGTATTGTAGGTTGTATACTCCTATAATATGCCCCATTCGTATCTCTAATAAATTGATCATGCCATTCTTTTTGGTGCAGTGATGTCACATAGGAGTATACATCCTTGTAAAAATATTTGTAATCTAACATAACGCCGCTAGTCAATGCTTCTTTTGCCTGTTTGTCGGCAATCTCGTTACCTGCGATTCCACAGTGTCCCTTAACCCAAATCAAAGTTACTTTTTTATTTTGTTTATGTAAGGTATTAATCCTCCGTGTGTAAATCTCATGCAAATAGTTACACTGTGAAGTCACATTTAACTTGGCTAGCTTTTCAAGTGTACTTTTACTGTCTGTTACAATTACAAAGTTGGTATGGTCAATGGTCTTAGCAATATCTAATGCTTCTATTATAGCTATGAACTCTGCAGTGCATATAGGAAACAGTTCTTTTACTTGCATATTTTTACTAAGAACTTTTTGTGGGTCCCATATGGCCAATGCTACTTTCTTCTCTAACTTGGAGGCGTCTGTAAACAGGATGTAATTGTCTGGTACCATATTTTCCAAATCAAAATCAAATAGTCTGTTTCTCACTTCTATCGGAAATATTGAATAGTCTGTCAGAAATATAATGGGTGTGTCTGGAATTTTCTCTGGTAGTCTATAAATGCTGTTGTATTTGTCAACCCATATGTCATCTTGCAGCTTTATTAGTATATCTCTATATTCTTCTACCAATGCTGGAGCTTTCTTATTTTTCCAGTATGGGTGTGTAAGGTCTAGAACATTTAGATTGCATATCTTGTTAATGAGACTGCTTTGTTTGGCATGTATTTTCAATAAAAACCTGGTGGACAGCATCGACCTTCGAATGTTGATTGGCGATTCGGAACACTCGGCTAACAGGCTACAAATTGGTGTGCTGTTTAGGGCGCCTATGCAAGTTCTCAAGCATTTGTTCTGGACAACTTCGAGCTTTTTAAGATGAGTTTTTGCTGCTTGGTTATACAAAATGGATCCATAATCTATTATTGATCTGATGAACGATCTATATATCATTAATGCGATATCTGGATCTGCACCCCAGGCTTTGCCAGCTAGTACTCTTAATATGTTTATCCCCTTTTCGGTTCTTGCTATAATAGTGCTTATGTGATCTTTCCACAGGAGTTTTCTATCCAGAACTATGCCTAAAAATGTTACCGTGTTATGTACTGGTAGAATCTTATCGCCTAAAACAACACTGGATGTTGGATTAGCGTGTTTTTTGTTGAATACACATACTTTGCTTTTATAGGCTGATATACTTAGACCATTAGCTTCCGTCCAGTTATTCAAACTATTCATTGCATCATTAAGTTTACTGAAGCCTTCATTTACTTCGCATTTTTTGACATATAGACATATATCGTCTGCATATTGCAATACGTTTACTTCGTTGCCTATGATCTGGTCAATGGGGATTGTGTAAATTAAATAAAGTACTGGACTCAGTATACACCCTTGAGGTAAGCCTTTATTCAATAATCTTGGTCCTACCAGTTTGTCCTTTACTTGTAAGTAAATGATGCGGTTTTCATATAGGCGTACTATCCTATGAGCAAAACTACTGGGTATACCAATGCTGCCCATTCTTTGGGTCAATATGTTTAAGCACACGTTGTCGTATGCACTCTCTATGTCTATGAAGGCGGCTGTTACAGACTTTTTGCTGGTAAAGGAAGTGTTAATGTCTGTTACTAAATGGGCGACACTTTCTTCCGTTGAATACCCTCTTCTAAAGCCTAGTTGCGTATTTGGAATCTTGTCATTTAATTCTAACCACCTCACTAATCGGTGTTTAATCATTCTTTCGAGTGTCTTAAGTACACAGGAAGCCAAGGATATTGTCCGGTACGAATTTAAGAGTTGTGGGTCTCGCCCGGCTTTCAAAAACGTAATCATTATGTGCGTTTTCCAGGATTGTGGTATATTACCACTCTTCCATATATCATTAATTATCTTAAGAAGGATATGCTTCTGTTCTAGTGGTAAGTTGCTTAGCATTGCATAGTGAATGTTGTCAAATCCTGGAGTCGATAATTTCTTAACTTGGACGGCCTTCTGTAATTCGTCAATGGTGAACTTTTTTGAGAGTGGGTGCCCTTCTGTGCTTGGTATTGTGTGTTGATCAATCTCTTGAAGCTGCGGTACCCAGGATGGTGCCAATTTATTTAGTAGCTCTTCTGCTATTGCTTCGGTAGTCAAAGTACTCCGGGGTGTTGATAACGTACTACTTATCTTCCTTATATGTGACCATACTTCTTTTATTGGGGTGTTTCTATTCAATTTTTGGCAAAAATCCCTCCAGGTAATTCTTTTGCTGTTTAGTATAGTTCTTTTAGTGATGGCCACTGATCTATTATATTGTTCATAATTGTCTTTCGTGGGATTGTTTTTATATCTTCTATATGCTGCCTTTTTATTAGATATTGCTAATTTACATTCTGAATTCCACCACACCTTTGAAAAGAACTGACTTGCAAATACCCTCTTCAGTGGTATCGATTTATTTGCGGCGCTTTCGATTTTTGAAATAAAATTATTATATTCAACATTTTCGATATCTTCGGTTTCCTCGGATATCACTAAAGAAAACAGTTGCCAGTCTGCCCTTCTCAAATTAAATTGACTTCGCCTTTGCGTATTTGGAATGTGTTCCTTGTTATTATTGTAAGTGGTATTTGAGATACTACAATTTATTTTATACACAATAGCATAATGATCTGACCCTAATGTGTCTTCATTTACGCTCCACTCAAAATCCGCGGCTATGTCAGCCGAAACTATGGTCAAGTCAACGGCCGACATATTACTTGAGCCAGGACAGCGAACAAGTGTCTCTTCACCTGAATTTAGAAAAACCAAATGACTATCCTCTACCGCAGCCAAAAGATTATTTCCTTTGCTATCATTCCAGTTGCAACCCCAGGCAAAATTATGACTGTTAAAGTCCCCCCCTACAACGAATGGTTTTTCCAAACTGGAAAAGAAATCTTCCCACTCCTCTTTTGTTATGCTTAAATTGGGCTTAACATATAATGAATAAAAATTTATGCTTTTGCATTTATTTAACTTAATTTTTGCACCTATACACATAACTCCACTAATATTATGAAAATTTGATAATTCAGTAAAAAATAAACTATTTTTTATCAGGATGGCTACTCCACCCCATCCATCGTCTCTGTCTTTTCGGATTGTGTTAAACCCTTTTATTCTAAAATTTACATTATTTTTTAGCCACGTCTCGCATATCAATGCTACCGTTACGTCATAATCAAAAATAAATTTCTCAAATTCACCTTTATTTGAAACCACTGACCGTGCATTCCATTGCATTATAATGGGTGTGAATTTTGACTTAATATAAATTTAACCTTTTCCCTTAACTCTTCATATGAAAATGTTTTATTTTGATTATTTACCAAGTCTCTTAAACTATGTAACAAAGCTGTGCATGAATTAAAATTAGAATCACTGCTATTACCTAACCTTTTCCTGGAGTATTGTGGAGAATAAGGATTCTGAATGGGTTTAGATGGAAGTGGTGGGAAATGTATAATTTGTCTATGCGCTTCTAACGTTGGACTTATACTTCCCTCTGGTGTGGAGACGGTTGCTCGTTTTCTTTTTATTTGTGTAAAATAGTGTCCGGTCTTGCTATCGCCACTGGTATTTGATGATCCTTGCACCGTTTTTAAAACGCCTGAATAACTAGACTCGTATTTCCTAATAGCTTCCTTGTATGAAACATTTTCTTTACCCATAATACTTTTTATATTTTTTTGTCTACTAAATTCTGGGCAAAGTTGTCTGTTTGTGGCTTCGTGTTCTCCTGTGCAAACAACACATTTTGGCGGTTCCTGTGATGTGCAATTTTTGTTGTCATGTTCACCACCGCATCTCTTGCATCTCTCGCGACCCTTACATTGCGCGCTAATGTGACCGTATCTTAAGCATTTTAGACATTGTACAACTCGTTGTACATAAGGCTCTACATCAAATATTAATTTTTCTATAACTATCTGTGTAGGCAGTACTTTACCTTTGAATGACACTAATATTGTTTGTGTAGGAATAAAGTTCAACTTCCCGTCTTGAAACACTCTACGATTCATACGCCGAACGTCTAACACTTCTACAATGTTGCCATATCTTGGTTTAATAAGTTCTTTTAACTCTGTTTCTGAAATATCCACATCGACGTGTTTAATTATACCTTGCCTTCTTGCTAAATATTGGGGCATGTATGCTTCGTAATCCTTGTTGGATAGTTCCTTTGAATTTATTAATTTATTGGCGCTAGATGCGGTTGAAAATTCAATTTTTAATTTATTAATGCCTACACTAGCTATACAATTGATAGAGTCCTGTATATCTGGCTCGCAATTCCTAACTAACCTTGCTACTCCTATTCTATGCAACCGACCTACATTTCCGTTTTTATTTTGTACGTAGACTATGTATGGCCCTGTATCAGCTGTTCGATATAAATATTTTTGTTTTGGGAATAATTGATTATTTATATTTTGGTTTGTTTCCTCCGTGACCTTCTCTTTTTCTTGTGATAAGCCCGTGCTGCCAAGAGCTGATAAACCCGACTGCGATATTAATTGAGAGTTGTGGAAAGAATTTTGATTTAAAATTACTGGATTAATTAATAATTCTTCGCTTACCTGTTCCCTTCTAATATTATGTGGTAGTGTAATTTGTGTCTGTGTATTATGTGTAATCTGTGGATTTTTTAATAATAGGTTTCTATTTTGTGATTGTGTATTTGAGTGTATCTGTTCATTTTCTTCTCCTATTCCTGTTTTTTTTGTCACCGTATCGTCTTCTATGTCCATCCATGTGTCATGTTCTTTGGCCTTATCTGGTGGATCAACTTTAATGTCTTTATTAAGGCTCATAATACTTATTTGTTTTCACTAAGAACGCACTTAAAATTTTCACGCTACGATCAGACGTCCGAACACTTCTGAATCCGCCCGTGAACTGTGTATACATTCGTTAAAAAGATTCATTATTTCTTGTCTTTTTATGACATTTACGTTCTTTTCTATTAAAACGTTTTCTAATAGAGGTAAACATTCCCTAGGGGGTATCTTAGAATACATGCTACAAACATCAAATGAGACTAATTTACTATTTGTGGGAATAATTAAGTTATTTAATTTTTTTGTAAGTTCATAAGAATTCTTAACTGAATATTTTGGAAAATAATTGTATTCTCTAATAATTGAAACCAGTTTGCTCGCTATCTTATGATTAGGTGTATTAACATAGCTAACAACTGGTCTCACCGGTATATTTGTCTTATGAATTTTCAGATGGCCATACATTTTTGTGTCTCTTAGTCAACAAGAAAAGAAATATCTTTTATATAAAAGCCCACAACCACCAAAAATTGAATGAGCAAACTGATTTAATAAATTCCACTTTCTTGGATATTCTTCTTTCTAATTAAATAAGTCAAAGAAAATAAATTTAATTATTCCTTCAAAAAAGTTGTAATAAGATAATGAGCTGATGTATGTCGATATTTTTGTTGTATGGAGACTACTTTTATACTGTTATTGTTTAGTTATTGTATTGTTGTAACTGTTATCATAGTTATCATAGGCTAGTTCTATTTTTATGTTAAATATTGACATACATCACATATACATTTTGCAAACCTCATCTGTCATCTGTATTTCATTTTTATTTTCAATTTGATAAATTTTTTGATCAAAACATCATATCATAACATAGCAACAGATATTTATTTGTAGTTGTCATGATTTCGTACTAATTCAATTTCAATCTGTCTGAAAATGCTGTCAAGCAGCGAAACTATAGTCACAGAAACGTTGAAGAACTTCCTAGAACTTCCAGAATTCGTAGGGCCACTTGCTCCAGTTAGCTTACGCGCTGGCTATGTCCTTCACCAACGAACACCAACACTGAAGCCAGAGAAGTAGTCTCCAAATCTGTATGTAGTATGGACAAGTTTCACCAAGTAAGGGCAACAACAATCAATGGACTAGACGTAATAGATTGGATAATCTTGGTTGCATGTCTTGTGTCAAATACTAGATCTAACTTCAAAATGACAGATTTAATAACCTAAGAATTTCTCACATATCTTTAAATGCACCCTGTTCTTCATATATTTATATTTACGTTTTCACCAGAAACCTTTTGTAATTTTTTTTTTCATCTTTTATTAATAATTATTTAACTAACAGTATGTTGTTAGTTAAATAGCCCATTGTTATGACAATTGACTACCATAACGCATTTGCTGCTCTAATATTTTTAATAAATGTGTTAAATAAATCTATGTTGGTAAGTTGTATAATTTATTAAAATTGATGTTTGCTTATGTTTCTTCACATATTATTGTTAATTCCAATCCATTCACTGAAAACCAAAATTACAGGATATGGAAGCAAATATAGCTCTTTTCCTGTCAAGTTTTTGCGAACAAAACCTCTCTTGATAATCTAAATCATACCGGATGAACCCAATATCCGGCTCTCCGGTGTATTCTGTTTCACATCGATGTGTATTATCCAAACACCTATGTATTAACCAAACGTCATAATATGTTTCCGTAGGTATATTATATTTGTGTTCTGTACCATAAATCCAAAACAAATATCGCATGCCGGTCAGCAATAACCTTGTCTGGTCAATATTTTACCACACACCATTTATCACGATCTTGTGCCATTACTGGGAGATTTACAGTCGCCGACGTTAAATTAACATCACAACGTATGTATTTTTAAAGCATCCATTTTGGCCCGTTGTGGAAATAAATAGTTTACCGAAATGACAATCCTTTTAAAAATAAACCATGAAGTATAAAACATTGTAACTTATTTTTACCTTTTATATACCGTGCATGTTAAGTCCGTTATGGTAGCCAATTTTTGATAGAAAATTATATATATATATATATATATATATATATATATATATATATATATATATATATATATATATATATATATATATATATATATATATATATATATACACAAGATGGTCCTCCGTGAGGTCCTACGATCGATTGCGGGAAAAATATCAATAGGAAAAACCTCAAAATTGGATATTGAACCAAAGTCGTTGGGGGCCACAGGTTAAAAATATTTTCAAGATGGCGACACTTCCGGTTATACCGGAAGTAGATGTCAATTCGCTTATTTTAAATGGAACACCCTGTATTTTATTGGAGCTTCAGATTCTACAATAAATTTTGAACAATTTTTGTAAATAATGTTCTATACCTATCATCAACCGTACAGAAAATATTTAGACTTTAAGATAAAATTTGACACTTACGGCCAGTCATAAAGATACCGATATTTTTATAATAAGAACATATTTCATTACGATTTTTAGAATTATCTTGAAAGATATTTCACTTCATCTATTTCCACATCTAGACTAACGATAGAGTATACAGAGTGTCCAAAACAAATTCTTGAAGTTTGCCATGCGATATTGCAAAAATCTCGCGATTTTCAAATTGGAACCCCCTTTTTTTATAACACTATCGTGTTAAGCTCAAAAAAGCACTGATACTTTGTATGTAATTACCTATACCTAAATTAAACGGTTTTCATTTTATTTTGCAAAACTCATTTCAAAGCCTGATATTTTGATAAATTTCCTACCATAAGCGTGAGCCATGGAAAATAAATTGCCGAGTGTGTTTCTATGGAAACTTTGACAGTTTGTTGATTAACTAGCTAATAATGGCTCGGCTAAATTACACACATGAAGATTATTTAAATTTTATTTACTATTTATGGACAATGTAATAAAGTAATTTCGCGAAGGTGTGATACATTTCCTGATAGATATCCAGATAAACAGAAACCGTCAAGCGAATAGTAGACAATTTCAAAAACTGCGGATCTGTCAAGAAAAAGGTGCAGAGGGCTAAACCCGTTGTTGACAACAAACAAATCGAGACAGCAATTTTTAGGTATTTTGCCATATAACCTTATATAAAACCATCAAACAGATAATAGAAAATTAAAAGAAAAACAATTCACACACAACATGGACTGAATAAAATGAAACAAAAATTAACGTCCTAAGCGTTCAAATTGACGACCTCTGGCGTCAAGACATTTTTCACACCTACGTGTCAATCCCTCATGTGTGGCCCTTCTTATTGAATCCGGATCCAATTCACGAAATGATTCTCTAACCCTCTGCATGAATCCTTCTTCAGTAGAAATTGCAGTGTTGTAAATTTTATTTTTTATAGTACCCCATATAAAAAAATCGAGAACAGATAAGTCAGGCTATCGAGGCGGCCAAAGGTGTAGCCCATTGTTGGCAATCCATTGGTCAGCAAATACAGATTGTGAAAGATTGTTAACCAGGTGACCATTATGAGGAGGGGCCCCATTATATTAGTAAAATATTTGCCTATATTCATTCAATGTAAGGTTGTCCAAATAAGTTACTTCCAAATTTTGCAAAATTTTCAAATAACGCTCACCTACAAGTAAATAAATAGAGTTTACCCAACGTATTTGATGAATTTCGGATTAATTCTCACCATTCAAACTATCGTCGTATATTTCTACGGCAACAACGCCGTCATTCCTTATAGCACAATAAACTTTAAACTGCCAGCTTTCCTAAAAATGTGCTTCCCTAAAAGGATGAACATTCCACTCAAATAGTGAGAATTGCGACGATTGAAAAGTCCATTCTTTGAAACTTTTGCTTCATCCGTCCATATGATGTTATCTAAAAACAGTTCGTTTTCTTGGAATCGCATTAAAATAAATTCACAGAACTCCACCCTTCTGGAAAAATCAGTTTCCTTTAAATGTTGCACAACTGAACAAGCATACGTATGGAACTTATGTTTTCGTAAAATTCGCAGAACGGAGGTTTTGGACAATCCTGATTCCAGTGCTACTTGCCTCGTTGACTTTGTAGGATACGCGACAAAATATCTGTCCCAATTTGTTCGTTGTCAACAACGGGTTTAGCCCTATGCACCTTTTTCTTGACAGATCCGCAGTTTTTGAAATTGTCTACTATTCGTTTGAGGGTTTTACGTGACGGTTTCTGTTTATCTGGATACCTATCAGCAAATGTATCACACGTTCGCGAAATTACTTTATTACATTGTCCATAAATAGTAAATAAAATTTAAATAACCTTCGTGTGTGTAATTTAACCGTGACATTATTAGCTAGTTAATCAAAAAACTGTCAAAGTTTCCATAGAAGCACACTCGGCAATTTATTTTCCATGGCTAACGCTTATGGTAGGAAATTTATCAAAATATCAGGCTTTGAAATGAGTTTTGCAAAATAAAATGAAAACCGTTTGATTTAGGTATAGGTAATTACATACAAAGTATCAGTGGTTTTTTGAGCTTAACACGATAGTGTTATAAAAAAGGGGGTTCCAATTTGAAAATCGCGAGATTTTTGCAATTTGTCATTGCAAACTTCAAGAATTTTTTTGGACACTCTGTATACTCTATCGTTAGTCTCGATGTGTAAATAGATGAAGTGAAATATCTTTCAAGATAATTCTAAAAATCGTAACGAAATATGTTCTTATTATAAAAATATCGGTATCTTTATGACTGGCCGTAATTGTCAAATTTTATCTTAAAGTCTAAATATCTTCTGAACGGTTGATCCGAAACTGCAATAAAATACAGGGTGTTCCATTTAAAATAAGCGAATCGACATCTACTTCCGGTATAACCGGAAGTGTGGCCATTTTGAAAATATTTTTAACCTGTGGCCCCCAATGACTTTAATGTAATATCCAATTTCCAGGTTTTTCCTATTGATAGTTTTCCCGCAATCGATCGTGGGACCTCCCGGAGAACCACCCTGTGTATATATATATATATATATATATATATATATATATATATATATATATATATATATATATATATATATATATATATATTGATATGGTTTATAAGGGGGGCAACATGAAATACCCACACGTTTACAAATATACTTACACAATTATGCACGTAAAATCAACAAAACGATATACACTCATACGAACCACACAGACACATAAGGAAAACATACTGGTTGGTATATTAGAATGCCTAGTAAAAATCCAAAAAAAGAAATCTAATTAACCCAAGTATGCATACCAAAATAAAGGAAACATTGATGTAGGTAAATGAGTGTTAATTTAAAAAAAATCAAGTGTATATTATAAGGTGCCCATTTAACAAGACTCGATAAGAACGAAAGTGAAATAATGTTGATAATAGTGGATAAGTTGGTTCTGACAGTTGTAAATTTTAGGTTAAGGTGATTTTATGTTCCATAGAGTAAAAAATAGTTGTAAGCAATTGTAAACATATGATTAATTGGGAACTATCAAACCGACAGTGTTTAAGGTTAAGAAAATATGCCAAAAAAATAAAACCTAGACAACAATGCTTTTCACATATCCTAAGAGATAAATAATGGAAAAAGCATTATTGAGGGAACAACAAGAAATAAAAGAAATTTTAAAAGAGGGCTACAGATGAAACTCTGGCAACAGTTTTTGTTCACGAAAAATAATAAATAACTTTTGGAGATTTTGAAGAAGCGGCAGCAGAAAAAGTTTTTCAGCGTAAATTTATTATAAACGTGGAATTTTCAAGTACAAAAAGTTAACAAAGATAGAAGTCAACTAGTTCAGGAGACCCACATGCAGTAACAGTGAGTGTTTTATAAAATTATAAACACATTACTTACTGTGTCAAGTTAAATACAATCCAATCTGTGATAAATAACAGATAAACTATAAAGCCTAAGCCATATCAGCGAACAAAAACAAAGACAATCTGCATATTTAAAACAAGTTTCTTTCAAACTAGAAGTCAGCGGGGTAGGTGACCCACCAAACACCATAACAGAGGCAGTTGCATATGCTTGAGCATATATATCGAAGATTTATAAAATTACGTAATTTAGGAAAACGGGTTTCAGTTGTGAAAAGGTGTTGCAGACCTCTTAAATTTAATAAAAAATGTCAATAATCAATAAATCCAAGTTTGGAAAAAACATTGGCCTAATAATTTGTGGGGATTAATAAAGTTAAGGTAAACAAGTTTGTAACTAATTAGGCATATTATAAGGATAGTTTTGTCAATTTTGTTTAAATTTCAATAAAATTATATGTTGTGTTAGAAAAAAAGAAAAAAATTAGGGTTTTATTTGGTTATTTAGTATACATACGAAGGCAGAGTAGTATAAGAAAAAAGAAAACAAGATTCCATAAATTTAATATCAATATTCAAAGTTATATATAAAAGAAAGGGAGCTGAACCTACTAAAAATCCTTCAGATAAGTGTCATTTTGCTCATTTTATTATTTAATAGCTAGCCGAGGCAAGGAAGAAGAAGGAAAGGAACAGGTAATTACCAATATAAATATATATGGAAATTTAACTGAATCATTTCATTTCTGTAAGAAAGGTAAGGATCTTTAACGTCTCCAACATCACTTGGTACACGTGACCAGCATCGATGTTATACACATCCATATATATATATATATATATATATATATATATATATATATATATATATATATATATATATATATATATATATATATATTTGGTATTAATGTTTGGTGCGGATTATTAGGTAAAAAGCTGTTATTTTTATTTGTAGATTAGACAGTTAATTTAAAAAACATTCAAGTAACTTCATTGTTGGTCCGTTCTTTTTTGAAAATAATTTAACTGGGGAAAGGTATCTTAATCTATTGAGAAATGATATCTTACCAACAATTAGAAGAGTTCATGATAATTTAGACGAGGTTTGGTACCAACAAGACAGTTGTCCAGCTCACAATGCTACACGATCGTCAAAGAATTTTTGTACCAAAAACTGGAATTTGTGAGACACCTACGTGCGTGAATTTGTAGAATTCAATTGTGAGCCGTACTCCAGAAACGGCTAATAGAGGGTCTACGTGAGACATCTGTATATATATATATATATATATATATATATATATATATATATATATATATATATATATATATATATATATATATATATATATATATATATATATATATATATATATATATGGACCATTTTTTTCGGGAACATTTTAGGTTTATTTTCGGAAAATTATTGTACTTCTTCAAACAATAAAGTTATTTTGATGAAATAAAGTACATTGTTCCTACTATACCTATGTTATACCAAATTCCATTCTTTTTATTTAAAAAAGACATATTTGCCATTAGAAATATTTTTATGAAAATCCACAACCATAACGCACTTGCTGCGTCCAGACTTTTTATATACTTTATAACCTCAATATTGTCTATTCAAGCTATAATTCTTTACTTTTCATTTCTTGTAAGCATCTGTATGAGTCGGTACAGGTTTTCCACTTTTCCAGAAGGCACTGCTATGTTTTATTGAATGGGGGAAAACTGTCTGGAGATGCGACAGGCGGCTTATGTTGCAAGAAATATTGAAACCATTCAAAAGTTTCTCAATAAACCAAACGGGAAGCTAATGACACATTCATCCACACGGCCTGATGCTCTTCCATTGCCTATGCTCTGAGATAATGTTAAAACTTTTCACGGATATTATGAATCAAATATGAATTTAAATTTATACACCTTGAGTATCTTGACTGCCTACATTCATGTAATATTCACTGATGAAAAACAGTTTCAACAGAAGAAAGCTTTCCCTATTGAAAAGTCCTTCTCATCCTCTGTTATTTGATGTAAAGTCTTTTTATGCGTGACTCTAAAAATATATATCGCGAGGAAAAGAAAGCAATTATAATAGTAATAGTAATATTTATTGATATAAATTATACATTGCATTATGTGGCAAATAAGTTACAAACTTGTGCTTGTCTATTCAATGCAATTTTTGATTTCAAAGATATTACCCCCAAAATTTCCAGTGACATTTCAGACTAGGATCTTGTCACACCAAAATAATAACACGTTCTTAACTAGTTATTTATTCCACATATAATTTTCATCACTGTCTTTAATTCCACGTACACATTTGCCATGAATACTTATAATTTCTTTTTAATTGATATGTATGCAGAGAATCGAATATCGAATAGTTTACTATTATACTACAGCGTCGAACAGCCACACGGAATACATTCAGTATCTTAACTATTGTGCATATTTATAAGAAATGCCGAAACACGTCAATTTTAGATTAAAAATGCCATTCTACAACGTGAAAACTTCACCCCTACATTCAACCCCCTTCAAGTGACATTTGTTATACCCAAATTTTAAAATAGGAAACATTGTGATACCTCATTTCATATATCTCTTCATTCTCTATTCAAAATGCAATGGTTTTACAATTTATTGCAGAAATTGACAGTAAGAAAATAAAAAAATTATCGGATAAACGAACTTCGCTAAAACACGCTAAAAAATTAAAAACTGATCCCGTTCCATTCTTGATAAGGAGGAAAATTAATAAAGTCTGGAGGCAGCAAGTGCGTTATAGTAGTGAATATTCATAAAAATGTTTTTAATAGCAAATATGTCTTTTGGTGAATTTTCTTAAAAAAATTCACTAATGAGGAGATCCTGACTTTTGAATTTTGAAAAAATTTCTTCAAATGAGCGCTATTTAGGACACCTGCAACCCAAATCCGAGGTCGGTTTCAGACTTTATATGTTTTTATATATATATATATATATATATATATATATATATATATATATATATATATATATATATATATATATATATATATATATATATATATATATATATATATATATATATATATATATATATATATATATATATATATATATATATATATATATATATATATATATATATATATATATATATGTGTGTGTGTGTATGTGTGTGTGTGTGTGTGTGTGTGTGTCACATGTCTTTAGGCAAATTTTTATTTAAAAAAATTTGCAGAAAACTTTTTTGTCTTTCCGTAGAAATCATTGTTTGTAGGGTTTTTGTGACATTTTTGTAATAAATGTTTGATGAGTTATTGTAAAAAATGTATTTTCGGATTTTAGTGAAAAAATTGTTTGCAAATTTTCATGTAATTTTTTATTTGGAGTTACGTCTGAAAGCTTTTTGTGAATAATTATATCTTGCTGGGTGGGTAAATAGCTTAAACAGGTTCGTTGGTCAGAAGAATCGGACCAGTTTTTTGGGGAACATCCTAAGTTTATTTTCGGAATGTACTTTTTCAAACAATAAAGTTATTTTGATGAAATATGGTACATTGTTTCTACTATATAGGTTATACTGGTAACCAAATTTGATGCCCGCTTTAATTTAAAAAACTCTGGACGCAGCAAGTGCGTTATGGAAGTGAATTTTCATTAAAATGTTTTTAATTACAAATATATCGCTCTATTGCGAGCAGGCATCAATTTGGTTACCGGTATAACCTATATACTAGGAAAAATGTACCATATTTTATCAAAATAATTATTTGAAAATGTACAAAAATTTTCCGAAAATAAACTTTTAATGTTTCTGAGAAAACTGGTCTCCTAGCCAATTAACCTTAAGTTAATAGCAAATTGAGTTATTGAAATTTGAAACATTTAATGAAAATTCGCTACCAAAACGCCCTTGTCGTGTTTATACAAAAAATTTCCGAAAATAAAGTTAAATGTTGGTTACTAACCAACAAAACTTACGTTAATAGCAAATTGAGTTATTGAAATTTGAGGATTTAATGAAAATTCGCTACCAAAACGCACTTACTGCGTCCAGATTTATTTCTTACAAACATGCATCATATTTCGATAAAAAATGCTAAAATGCAGTAACGAATTTGTTCTACGAAAAATAGCTATAAATTATAGACCGTTAAACCATAAACTTCAGTAAACCTACAGCGAAAGCATCAACTTAACTAAACCGACAGCCAAAGCATCAGAGAAAGGGTCTATTTGAAATTAATTTTCTGTAAATATTTTAGTAAAATGAAGGACAATGGCGGTTGAATCTGAAACTTAAGGGTTTGCAGAACACTCTTCTTGCAATATTTTCTTTCACAATCCGTATTTGTTTCACGTTCTTTGCCTAAACATTCCCAATTTTGACGTTTTAAATTACGAGTTTGACGTTTTGAGGAAAACTCCAAAATTTGTTTCTTTAGCTGCCCGTAACTTTTTGTCCTTAAACTTAGAGACCTAAATTTTGGTACATGATTCACTCTTTATAATACAAATACGCGCACCAAATTTGGTTGCCCTTACTTTGTTATTTCCGGAGATATACATTTTTTTAGAAAGAAAACACAAAATTTTCCACGAAAACCTGGTCCGATTTTCCTGGCCAACGAACTTATCCAAGCCACTTGCAAAAGGAAGGTACTCACCAAATTTGATCAATATCGGTCCATTACTTTTTGGGTTATCGGTACGATATATATATATATATATATATATATATATATATATATATATATATATATATATATATATATATATATATATATATATATATATATATATATATATATATATATATATATATATATATAAACACGGATCTCCCCATTAGTGAAATTTTTTAAGAAAATTTACTAAAAACCACCAACGACTTATGGGCCACACTGTAATTGTAGAAATATTTTTTTAAGATGTAACTCAAGACACCCTATAATTAATGTATACATATAACAGTATAACCTATATAGTAGAAACAATGTACCATATTTCTTCAAAATAACTTGATTGTTTGAAAATATACATTCTGAAAATAAACTTAGGATGTTCCCCAAAAAACTGGTCCGATTCTTCTGGCCAACGAACCTATTTAAGCTATTTACCAACCCAGCAACATATAATTATTGACAAAAAGCTTTCCTACGGAACTCCCAAAAAAATTACATGAAAATTTGCAAACAACTTTTTCACTAAAATCCGAAAATACATTTTTTACAATAACTCATCAAACATTTTTTACCAAAATGTCACAAAAACCCTACAAACAATGATTTCTACGGAAACACAAAAAAGTTTTCTGCGAATTTTTTTTTCTAAAAATTTGCCCAAAGAATACATAAAATTCAAATTATATACCTAATCTGTAACTAAGTTTAAAAAATAGGAAAATTCAAAAAATATTTCCAAAATTAGAGTCTGTAGGTATAGGAGTTGTTCAATTTGAAAAAATTGAGTTACGACAGTTCGAATTTCTCCAAATTCAGTCACTATATGAGAGCGCTCTGTATACGGCATATCTATTTTTTCGACAAATAATATTAAACAAAAACCTCTGTGAATGCGTCACTTTCATGACACTCTCCTATCTATTGGTAAATATAATTCAAAACCTCACTATATGCGTCATTTTCATGGAACTCCGATTTCCATTGGTAAAAACGCCGTATCACAATTTTTGATATGTTCCAAAATGTAAAAAGTTGAAAAACAATTGAAATAACTAAAACGATGGGCGATATAAATGTTTTCTCCTTACATGCATGCATTAAAATTGGATGGAAAATGCAATAATGCTACAATAAATTCGCTGTTCCATTAAAAAGAAAAGAAAACTTGTATCACCAACAACTTATGAGCCATCATGTGATTGTCAACATAATTTTATAAGATACAGCTCAAGACACCCTATAAATAACATTTATAATATCTTCATGCATCTTTTATAATAACAGATATATTAAACTTTACAGCAAAAATGCACCATGTATATATCTAAACATGTAAAAACTGAAATTGACAGCGGGGGCGCCTACTCCGCACTCCTTTGAAGAAACATAAAAAATAATTAAAGTCGCGGTCTTCTCAATAAAGATTTTTCTGCGAAAATTCGCGAAAAAGTAAAGACTATTAAACCACAAACTCTATAACTGAAACTACTGTCAAATCGTAGGAGAATGGGTCGGATTGAAATGAATTTTCTGCAAATATTTTAGTAAAATGAAGGAAGGCGCCTAACAAATTTTATCAAAATCGGTTCATTATTTTTGAGTTATCGGTGATATATATATATATATATATATATATATATATATATATATATATATATATATATATATATATATATATATATATATATATATATATATATATATATATATATATATATATATATATATATATATATATATAGGGTGGCGCATTGAAAACGAAACAGCCGATTTGTATCCAGAGAATTTTTTTTAAAAAACGCTGAAACACGTCAATTTTAATATCGAGCGGGACATGTTTTGACATAAAAAATCAACTTTGTCACATCAACCCCTTAAAGGTGGTGAGAACAACCCTTATACAACCCTTTTCTGAATTCAGCACACTAATTTTTTTGGAAGTTCTATCAACTCGTTTAAAAATTATTCACAGTTGAAGATGCAAAAACGCATTTCACTCATTTCGATAAGAAATGTGCTGATAATCAATGTTTTGTAGGTTTGTAAACAAAAAATTGACTCAGAACATTTCTTATCGGAATGAGAGAAATGCGGTTTATTATTTCAGTTTATCGGTCGGTTTGACACTGGATAGTACTACCGAACATTAATTTCACAATGGTGTATTCTGTAGAAGAAAGAGTTGAAATAATTACTCTTTTTTATTCAAAAACGATGACTGTGCCAACAGTACCGCAAATTTGTTTAATGAACGACGTCCGAACAGACATGTTAACAGAAAATACATTTTGGAGTTAGTTGCAAAGTTTCAACAAAGTGGTTCAGTAGCCAACAAAAACGGGATCCTGAACGTGAATTTCCGGTTAGAAATGAGACTACTGAGATTGAAGTTTTAGGACAAATTGCTGCAGACCCAACTTTGAGCACAACAAAATTGGCTAGTGTCAAACATAAAAAGAAGAACTATTCAGCGAATATTGAAGCATCATAAGTTTCACCCGTATAAAATTCATGTTGTACAACAACTGAATGAAGATGATTTTGATCGGCGGCTGGAGTTTTGTGAAGTTATGACTGCACGAATAGCTGATAACGGAAACATTTTGTTCAATATCTGTTTTTCAGACGAGTGTACGTTTTTATTAAACTCTACAGTCAATCGTCATAATTGTCGTTATTGGGCAGATAATAATCCAAGAAATTTTCACGAAGTCCACACTCAAACTCCAGAGAAATTGAATGTCTGGACTGGCATTTTTGGAGACCGTCTAATCGGCAATTTGAGCGGTGAAACGTATTTGGAGTTACAAAAGATATCGTTTGCCCTCTACTATTTGACATTGTTGAAAATGATTATCGCTATCAAGAAAATCCATTAGTGTTTCAAGAAGATGGAGCTCCTCCGCATTTTTCACAACGTGTTAGGGAGTTTTTGAACAGAGAGTTTCCAGAGCAATGGATTGGGCGTAGAGGTGCTATTGAGTAGCCCCCTAGATCGCCTGATTTAACTCATTTAGACTTCTTTCTATGGGGCCATTTGAATAGTAGAATTTTCGCAACAGAACCGGAGTTTCTGGAAGAATTACGACGACGCATTGTTGAAGAATGCCGTCTAATAATTCCACAAATGCTCTAGAATATCAGAGCTCGTTTTTAACAAAATTTGTACTTTTGTATGGAAACTGGTGGTCAACAATTTGAACACTTGCTTAACTGAATAAACATTTTTGAACGTTTGGTTTTGTTTTTTTTTGTTTTTTTTATCGAAAAAGTGACTAATTAGTGCATTTTTTACCACAATGAATGAAATACGTTCTTGCAACTCCAAATGTGAATAATTTTTAAACTAGTAGATAAAATTTCCAAAAAAAGTAGTGAGCTGAATTCAGAAAAGAAACAGCTTTCAAATGATGTAACACTCGACCCATGTTCCCTATTTAAAATATAAGGGTTGTTATCATCACCCTTAAGGGGTTGATGTGACAAAGTTGAGTTTTATGTCAAAACATGTCCCCCTTAATATTAAAATTGAAGTGTTTAAGCGTTTCTTTAAAAAAAAATCTCTGGACGTAAATCGGTCTGTTTCTTTTCAATGCGCCAGCCTATATCTATATATATATATATATATATATATATATATATATATATATATATATATATATATATATATATATATATATATATATATATATATATATATATATATATATATATATATATATATATATATATATATATATATATATATATATACCCAGATCTCCTGATTAGTGATTTTTTTAATTCACTAAAAACACATCAAAATTAACGTACAAGATGACAATTTACAAATTGTTGGTTGGTTGTACACAGTCTCTATTTATAACATTTTGTGTTAATTGGAGCTGTCGTGACAACATCTTACCTCGTTCCGCACCAAGATGTCGTTGTACATTTCACACCGTTCTGTTGGTGATCAATAATTATGTTTAATAAGTTATTGTAAAACAGTGTTATTGAATTTTCTTAAAAAGAGTTGTTTAACAAATTTTAACAAATTTTCCTAACAAATATAATTTACATGTAACATCACTTAAGCCACTAAGTGAAGATTGGAACCTGTGATGAGTGCTGATAAGTACACTTCAAGAACCCAAATCACCACAATACATCTTTTTAAAGACCTGACGATCTTTTCACTATTAAGGTTAGCGTCATCAGTGGATGAAAAATTATAAACTGCTTACTACTAAACATCACCTTATACAATGAGTTTTAGGTAGAGACCGATACCGAGAGGGAGACTAAATCGCAGGCAAATTTCCATCGTATTGTATTTTTATTGCTCAACGAGGTTTTTGAACATCCTTTATAACTTTGCCTGGCGAGTTTCGGAATATTTTTTCTGTATCAGAGAAAGAGGGCAAACAAAGGACTACAAATCAGTGGCGGCGTCCGGTTTAAGAAACTTTTGTTTTTTATTGCCTTAGAAATATAAATACGTTCGTACGCATCTAGCTTCGCTGGCTGTCTTACATTTTTATAAGTTTCTGATTGTCTTTATCAATGTGGTGGTTATTATCAAAAATATGTTGTGCCACGCATGATTTGTCTACACTACCGTATCTCAGCTGTGCCAGATGTTCACGAAATATAGTCTCAGTGATTTTTAGTGAATTTTCTTAGAAAAAATTCACTAATGAGGAGATCTCGACTTTTGAATTTTGAAAAAATTTCTTCAAATGAGCGCGATCTAGGACCCCTAGAACCCATATCCGGGGTCAGTTTCAATTTTTATATGTTTATATATATATATATATATATATATATATATATATATATATATATATATATATATATATATATATATATATATATATATATATATATATATATATATATATATATATATATATATATATATATATATATATATATATATATATATATATATATATATATATATATATATATATGTATCACACCGATAACTCAAAAAATAATGGGCCGATTTTGATAAAATTTGGCATGTACTTTTCTTTTGTAAATAGCTTGGATAGGTTCGTTAGTCAGAAAAATCGGACGAGGTTTTCCGGGAAAATTTTGAGTTTCCATTCGAAAAAAATTATTATCTCAAAAAGTAATTAGCCGATTTTAATAAAATTTGGCATGTACCTTTCTTTTGTAAATAGCTTTGACAAGTTTGTTAGTCAGGAAAATCGGACGAGGTTTTCCGGGAAAATTTTGAGTTTTCATTCGAAAAAAATTTTTATCTCAAAGAATAATACGCCGATTTTGATAAAATTTGGCACGTACCTTCCTTTTGTAAAAGGCTTTGACAAGTTCGTTAATCCAAAAAATCGGACGAGGTTTTCCGGGAAAATTTTGGGTTTTCATTTGAAAAAAAATTTTATCTTAAAAAATAAAAAATCTATGATAACCAAATTTGGTAGGTAGGTTTACGATATAAAAAGCAAACTATATACCAAAATTTAGATTGCTATGGTACAAGAAAAAAAAGTTATAAAATATTTTGTGCCAGATCATTTCTATGAAAATTCACTACCATAACGCACTTGCTGCGTCCAGGCTTTTCTTATATTTTTGGGGACTTTGGGATATGCAACCTGTAACCGTCTTCCTAAGTCTTTTGTTATTAGGTTGTGATAACTTTTTATACTATTTTTCACCTAGTTAATCATTTTTGGTAGCGGGTTTTTATTTAGTTTTCAATACGGTCCTGTCTCTATTGCATTACTTACTGTCTCTCTTTATAAACCTTTTTGTCCAAGATCACAACCTTATTGCCTTATATGCCTTTATCTGTTCTTAAACAAGGGGTTGCAGTTCTGCTTGCAGTCACAAAAAGACGAACTTTTAGATGACATTGCTAGTATTGAAACGGGAATTAAAAAATTACTCGAATCTTCAAAAAACTTAATTCGGGAAGCATGTGAAGATAAAATTTCCAAAAATGTGAAAGAAAATAAATCCACTTAAAACAAAAATCCTTTTTCTTTCATTTTTTGACCTCGAGATTTACTCATACGGCCACAACAAAACTCTTAATCAAATGAAAATAGTTAAACGATTGCGAGGGAAGGATTGTTTTTATGTTAAAGCAGATAAAGCCAATAAGGTTGTGATCTTGGACAAAAAGGATTATAATAAGAGACAGTGAGTATGCAATAGAGACAGGACCGTATAGAAAACTTAATAAACCCGCTACCAAAAATGATTAACGAGGTGAAAAGCAGTTTAAAACGTTGTCACAACCTTATAACAAAAGACTTAGGAAGACTGTTACAGCTTGCAAATCCCAAAGTCCCCAAAAAATATGAGAGAACCATTAAGACTAGATTTCGTGAACATCTGGCACAACTGAGATACGGTAGTGTAGACAAGTCATGCGTGGCACAACATAGTTGGGATAATAACCACCACATTGATAAAGAAAATCTGAAACTTATCAAAAATTCAGGACAGCCAGTGAAGCTAGATGCGTACGAAAGTATTTATATTTCTAAGGCAATAAAAGAACGAAATTTCCTTAAACCGGGCGCCGCCACTGATCTATAGTCCTTTGTTTGCCCTCTGTCTCTGACACAGATAAAAATATTCCGAAACTCGCTAGGTAAAATTATAAAGGAAGTTCAATAACCTCGTTCGGCAATACAAATACAGTACACAGGAAATTTGCCTGTGATTTAGTCTCCCTCTCGGTATCGGTCTCTACGTAAAACTCATTATATAAGGTGATTTTAGTAGTAAGCGGTTTAGAATTTTTCATCCTCTGATGACGCTAACCTTGTTAGTGAAACGATCGTCAAGTCTTTAAAAAGATGTGTGCTTATTTGGATTCTCCAAGTGTACTTATCATTACTTAAGCCAATTTAAAAAGAAAATGGTGAATTTTAGCTACGGAAATTGTTTGTCCATTTTCCTGTCGAAATTTTATTTAAAAAAAAAAGCCATAGCTAATTATAAGAGTTTGTGTTTTAATAGTCTTAATATGTTTTTATTTAACAAATAAAATATTATGTTACTGAAATTTGAAAAAGTCCCTCGCTTCAGGCAATGAATCGATAAACGGACAAACCATATTCAGTAGTAAGAGTTCCGACGTAGCAAGTGCGTTATGGTAGCGCATTTTCACAAATACTTTTTTCGAACATCAATAACTAACTTTTTATTGATAGGATTATCTATATTTACATTTTCATAATATATTTATAAGTATGTAATTGATAAATTGTCAAATCAGGGTACCCAGCGTCCTGGAAAACCGGGAAAACCTGGAAAAATCAGGGAATTTGAAATAACCCCACAAATGTCAGGGAAATGTCAGGGAAATTTGTAGTTTTGCTCAAATGTCATGGAAATTATTCAATGGACCTGGAAATTATATATTTGTAAAATTCCGTCACTAGCACATTCATTGTTATTTTGATTTCATATATATTGTATGAATTTCTTTTACACTAATATTTTTGTACAAAGGCTGACAATGGGTATATTAATTGAAACTGCCAATGAACTCAGCACATGTCACATGCGCTGATATAAATATAGCGTCTTCTTCATATCAAACATGTCACATTCGGACATATCACTTGGAATGTTCTTCTTTGAATGCATAAAATGCAAAATCCATTCTAGTTATTGGCGGCGTAGGAGCTGCGCTGTGAATGTGTTAATTCGACTGTAACCTTTATGACCATGTAAAATAGAATTAAAGTTGGAGTGAAAATATTTGGCATTTGTATACGGCGTATTTATGTCGTAATCTACAGGAGAAAACTTTAATATCGCAACGCATTGTTTATGATAGTTTAAAGAAATTAGCAAGAGTGGGAAATATAGAAGTCAACTATAAGCAGAGGCAGTATGTCAAAAATGTATATTATGAATATATTAGAATTCTTGATGAAAATCAGAAGACAATGTTAAAGATGAGCAAAGCAGAAGAGAAAATGAAACATAAAGCATGTAGAGAAATATCACAATTAGAAATGAGGAAAAAACACATTAAATAAAATGCAAAATATGAAACTGAAGTCTTAATATCTCAAATTACCGCATTACGAAAATATGTATGAATAATTCCTACTATCTTATTTCAATGTGGTTATTACGATTGGCTTTTTTTAAGTAAACATATGAGATGTGTTATTATTATTATTTTTTACTTTATTATATTGAGTAAAAAGACGTGTTTTCATTCGAATGCTTGAAGAGTAGTTACAGTATGGTTATGGTGGCTCATTAAGATTAAAATGAGTGAAACTGTGTTAAGTAGTTACTGCAAAAACGTGCAATAGACTCAGTCATTTAATAGGCAAAAGGTTATCACTTTTCTGTACTAGTTCAACAGAATTAAGCATGTTTGTGTTGTTGATAATGTATGTCTTAAAAATAATTTTTGTTCAGAACTTTTATTTAGTTTGTTAACAAAAGTATTCAGAGATGTGTGACTTTCATTTCGAGGATTGTGAAAAATGCATTTGAGGGACCTCGAAATGTCAGGGAATTTTGATATCTGCTGGGTACTCTGCAAATTAAATTTCAAAGTGTATTTTCTGCTTATATTTCTCTATACTTCCACGGGTTCAGATTTGCGTAAAAACTTCATTAAAACTTTTTTACATTTTGATTTTTTTTTCAACATCAATTGTGGATTATATAAAATAAATTTTATGTATTTTATCAGCAAATTTAGGTGTAAAAAAATGTCAATTTTCTCAAACAAAATTTGTGTTTTCGTACAAATAATTTTTTGTCAAATTTTTGTGACATGTTAGCAGTCAATATACCTAATGTTTAATAGGTCATTTAAAAAAATTCTGAACACAGAAATTGCGTTATGGTAGTGAACTTTCATACAAATGATCAGACACCAATCGTTTCTGAAATGAATTGCTTATAACTTTTTGTTCTTGTAACACAGGGATCTAAATTTTGGTCAGTAGTTTAATTTTTAAATATTTGACCTTCAAAACAATTTTATGGACATTCGTTACATAACGCACTTGCTGCGTCCAGACGTTTTAGTGAATTTTCTTAAAAAAAATTCACTAATGGGGAGATCCCGACTTTTGAATTTTCAAAAAAATTTTTGCAAATGAGCGCCAACTAGGACCCCTAGAACCCATATCCGGGGTCAGTTTCAATTTTTATATGTTTATCTATATATATGTATATGTATATATATATATATATATATATATATATATATATATATATATATATATATATATATATATATACATATATATACATATATATATATATATATATATATATATATATATATATATATATATATATATATATATATATATATATATATATATATATATATATATATATGTATCACACCGATAACTCAAAAAATAATGGGCCGATTTTAATAAAATTTGGCATGTACCTTTCTTTTGTAAATGGCTTGGACAAGTTCGTTAGTCAGAAAAATCGGACGAGGTTTTCCGGGAAAATTTTGAGTTTTCATTCGAAAAAAATTCTTATCTCAAAAAGTAATAAGCCGATTTTAATAAAATTTGGCATGTACCTTCCTTTTGTAAATGGCTTTGACAAGTTTGTTAGTCAGGAAAATCGGACGAGGTTTTCCGGGAAAATTTTGAGTTTTCATTCGAAAAAAATTTTTTTCTCAAAGAATAATGGGCCTATTTTGATAAAATTTGGCACGTACCTTCCTTTTGTAAATGGCTTTGATAAGTTCGTTAATCAGAAAAATCGAATGAGGTTTTCTAAGAAAATTTTGAGTTTTCATTTGAAAAAAAATTTTATCTTAAAAAATAAAAAATATATGATAACCAAATTTGGTGCGTAGGTTTACGATATAAAAAGTAAACTATACACCAAAATTTAGATTTCTATGTTACAAGAAAAAAAAGTTATAATAAAATATTTTGTGCCAGATCATTTCTATGAAAATTCACTACCATAACGCACTTTTTACTTTTTATTCACTTGCATTTCATAAGTTTGGCAACAATACTTCAAGTACCTATATTTTTATGCAAACACAGTGAAAGCATTCCTCAAGAACAATTTACTCCGGACGTACAACCTGCAGTTAAGAATGTATTAATGAAATTTCAGCAACGAATGGGGTAATAAATATCTCGCTTGAGCAGTGTGTACATGATATTACTATAATTTATTGCTTCTTGATTAACCCCCGTTCATTTTGAGATATAAGTGGATTTCTATAGGAACTGTACAAGCAGGCGGAAGTAGGGTCCCTACAAGACGGCACTGCAAACGTGAAGTACTGGTCATAAAATAGATTAAAAAATCTGAAAAGGGAACGCAAGACACCTGCGCATACACTGAAAATTAACATAACAATGGTAAGGGTGCAGAACGACGCTACAAATCACTGATATTTATGTTTAACGTATACGTTACGAAAACTTCGAATGATAAAAAAGTTAGACGCTAGATAATTTTTGTAACATTGACAGAAGGCATGCAATAAAATATATTTTGGACTTGATATTACCTATGTAATTTATGTGCGTATAGATATATGACTATTCAAAAAGTCTGGACTCAGCTAGTGCGTTATGGTGCTGATTTTCATAGAAATGATCTAAACTATATATATATATATATATATATATATATATATATATATATATATATATATATATATATATATATATATATATATATATATATATATATATATATATATATATATATATATATATATATATATATATATATATATATATATATATATATATATATATATATATATATATATATATATATATATATATATATATATATATAGAAACATTGAAACTGACCAGTTTTCCTACAGTTTAGCTCTCCTTACCGGCCAGATTTTGCGCACACGAATTTCTATGTTTGAGTTTATTCGGTGTTTCAGCTGTACAAACATTTACACATATGTGTCTCTCATCTTACTAACTTATCTCCGTAAACCGCCAAGATTTGTTCAAAATGTACACACCTTAGAGCACAATATTTTTTGAGCATTGTGCTTTAGAGTTGGCGCATTCTGTGGGTTTATTATTTTAAAAACAAACATCGTCCCAGATAAACAAAAATTTATTCTTGAATAAAGTTACGGTTTTGACAGCTCCTCACAAAATTAATATGAATTAACTTTTATAAATTTAAAGAGAAACAAAGTGGGTGTATGAATTTTTTTCATAATATCTTAATTCAGTCATATAAAGTTTAACAAAAAATAAATAAAAACTATAAGTCTGGACGCAGCAAGTGCGTTATGGTAGTGAATCATCGTAAAAATGTTTTTAATGGCAAGTATGTAGCTCTTTTTCAATAAAAGGCATGAAATTTGGTATTACCCATATTGTAGAAATAATGTACCATATTTCATCAAAATAACTTTATTGTTTTAAAATGAACAATAATTTTCCGAAAGTAAGCTTAAAATGTTCCCGAAAAAACTGGTCCGATTTTCCTGGACAATGAAGCTCTCCAAGGTATTTTTACACCTGCCAAGATATGATCATCCACAAAAAGCTTTTTTACAAAAATTAAAAGAGAAGTTTGCACGAAAATTTGCAAACAAATTCTTTAGCGAAAATTGGCTTCAGTAATGTTATACAAACATTATGTTTATACGAAAATTTGCTAAATAATTGTTTTTTCACGAAAATGTGAAATATTTTGTTTACAAGAACTTGTTCACATTTATTTTACCAACCCGCAGGTGTTGTTTCTATTTTTAATATTAATAATGTAGAAGTATAGGTCAATTTACAGAGTAGCGCAACGTTAATTTTTTAGAACAAAAAATCTGAAACATGTCTAGTGGAACCTCTCTATGCATTAACCATCAGACGAGTGCTCTGCTTTCAACTCCACAATACAGTTAAGAGACCTAAAGTAAATTTGAGGCGATGTGCTGGGTAAACACGCTGCAAAGGAGCCAGAAAAGCAAAGTATAAAAAATCACCTTACAGAAATCCATAGAAAAGAGAAATTCCATACCAACCGTTCCTGGCCACCAACTCACCACAACTAAAACATCACGGAAAGGGTCTGTTTGAAACTTATTTTCTGCAAATATTTTAGTAAAATGAAGGACAACGACGGTTGACACTATAACTTAAGACTTTCTAAAACACACTTCTTACGATATTTCTTCTAAATAGCCGGTATTCGTTTCAGTTTTTTTTTGCCTGAGACATCTCAATTTTGAAGTTTCAAATCGCGACTTTGACGTTTTAAGAAGAAAAACTATACTTTTTTTTAAACGCTTATAACTCTTTTCATAAACCCGCGTATCAAATGTGGTTGCCATAGCTTTATTATTTCCTGAGATATAAACCCTTTCCGAAAGAAAACACTAACTTTTCCGGGAAAAAGACATATAAAAATTCAAACTGACCCTAGATATGGGTTCTAGGAGGGCTAGTTTGCGCTTATTTTTTCAAAACCAAAGGTTGAGATCTCGTTAGTGAATATGTTTACGAAAATTGACTAATAATAACAAAATAAATAAAGTAACTAAAACAAAATATCTTCCTATTAAGATTTTCTAATTTATACAGTTTTCTATTAGTTAGTCTGTTGTTTATATATAAATTAGCTCATTGTTCCTCAACACGGGTAAACTCCAGGCTGGTAAGTGAGTGGCGAGACGAGACGAGCTACCTTGCTGGGCAGAATGATGTCACCCTCATCTGGGTGCCGGGTCACTCGGGGGTCAAAGGCAATGAAGAAGCTGACAGTCTCGCAAAGAGAGGGTCAGCAGAACCACTTATGGGACAAGAACCGGTTCTGGGCGTGACAAAGAGCACAGCCAGAGGAGCCATTAAGTCCTGGGTCAGAAACAAACACAAGGTGTACTGGGCAGACTGTCCAGGGCTCAGATATGGGAAGTCAATAATTGACGAACCCAGTTCAAAGAGATCTGTGGAGCTGCTAAATCTTTGCAGTGACAGCTCAGAAACATAACAGGTCTCTTGACCGGCCGGACACGTGGCCGTCAAGAAACACCTGCATAAAATGGGGTGGTTCGAGGGGGACCTCGCATGCAGACTCTGCGGCGAAGGAGGAGAAATCAGCTGATCTACGGTCAGTCTAGACTGGAGACAGAGCAATATAAAACTTCACCCTACCAATCGCTGTGCAGACTAGTTCAAGGCACAGTGATTTTCTAATGGGTGGAGTAGAAAGACTAAGGGCATGCACAATAAGCCAAAGGCTGCAGTGCTATCGGGGCGGCAAAGACGGGGATGAGCCCCGAGGGAGAAAAAAATGTTCCTCAATGTTAACATATTACAGCATATATAAACCATGACCACGTTTCTTTGTCTCTCCCTTTTTGCCCATTGCAGGTAATTAAATTGTCGTAAATCCCCTCATTTACTTTGTTACATTTGAACACTTTTTTTAGTTTCTCTTCCACCCACTTTGCTCCGCATTTCTACATTTCTTTATTCTATCGATCAAAGTGTCCACTCTATTACACAGATCACAAACCTGGCTTTGTGCCATGTCGTGTCGAAACATCTTGTCTTTTGTTGCCTATGTCTCATTTACCAGCTTATAACTTGTTGATCTCCATTCTGCTGGAATGAGTTTATTTTTTATGACAGACCATAGTTCCTTCCATCTCAGGTTAGGGTCGTGTTTGGGTCTATCTCTTTTTGGTTTAAAAATTAAGGGTAGAATTATTTTGTTGTTATGGTATCATCTTGTCTGATTGCACAGTCCTGTAACTTCCCTAATATTTTTCTTAATACAACAAACTGTTTCTTTGAATTCATGTGATCTTCAAATAAATATCATAATCATGATAGACCTATAATTTATCCTGACTGTATGAGTGGACCAAGATATAAATTGTATTTTGATAAAAAGATTCATCGCTTTATATTCAATATTGGCCAATGCAAGACAAATTGGGATATTGCTCTGAACACATGAAATAAAAAACTAACGGGACGCAGCAAGTGCGTTATGGTAGTGAATTTTTATTAAATGCTTAAAATTTCAATAACTCAATTTTCTATAAACTTAGAAAGTTTAATTTTGGTATGTAGTGAGGTCTTTCCCGAGGCAAGATATCCACCAAATTTCATTAAAATAACTTTGCAATTTTCAGAGAAAAAATTTTTTTTGAAAGGAAACTCAAAATTATATATATATATATATATATATATATATATATATATATATATATAAACATATATATATATATATATATATATATATATATATATATATATATATATATATATATATAAACACATATAAAAATTCAAACTGACCTCGGATATGGGTTCTAGGGATCCTAGTTCGCGCTCATTTGAAAAAAAATCTCACCATCGATACCTCTCTATTAGTGAATTTTCTTTAAAAAATTCACTAACGGGGATATCTCGACTTTTGAATTTTCAAAAATTTCTTCAAATGAGCGCGTAGGCCCCCTAGAACACATATCCGGGGTCAGTTTAGATTTTCATATCCTTATATATATATATATATATATATATATATATATATATATATATATATATATATATATATATATATATATATATATATATATATATATATATATATATCACACCGATGACACAAAAACTAACAGGCCGATTTTGATCAAATTTGGTAAGCGCCTTTCCTTTGAAATTGGCTTGTATAAGTTCGTTAGTCAGGAAAATCGGCCTGGGTTTTCCGGAAAATGTTGTTTTCTTTCGGAAAATTTTTATATTTCCGAAATAACAAAGTAATGGCACCCAGATTTGGTACGCGTATTTGTGTTATAAAAAGTGAACCATGTATCAACATTTAGGTGTGTAAGTTAAAAGACAGAAAACATCAAAGTCGCGGTTTGAAACGTCAAAATTGGCAACATTTAGGCAAAGAACCTGAAACGAATAGGAGTTATGTAAAGAAAATGCCTCAAGAAGATTGTTTCACAAACCCCTCAGTTTTAGCTTTAACCGTCATTGTCCTATATTTTACCAAAATATTTCCAGAAAATTAATTTCAAATAGACACTTTCTTTGATGCTTTGGCTGTAGTTTTAGTTAAGTTTATGGTTTGACGGTCTATAATTTTTAGCTAATTTTCGTATTATTTTTTTTACGGGGAGACCGTGACTTTTGAATTTTAAAAAGATTTCTTCAAATGAGTGCAAACTAGGCGCTCTAGAATCCATATCCGGGTTTAGTGTCAGTTTTCATCTGTTTACATATATACAGGGTGACGCATTTCTACAATAAAGCTGAATATAATTGTTATTATACAAGATACGATAAAAAATTGTAAACGTTAATTACAGGGTCACTTGAGCGGCATCTTATAAAACTATATTGACAATCACCAGTGGCCCATAAGTCGTTGGTTATACCTACATTTTTTCGAACATCCCTGATATTATTGCTTTTTGCATTTTTAATCGAAATATGATGCGTGTTTGTAAAAAAAAGATCGAGACGCAGTACCTACGTTTCAGTACCGTTTTCATCAAATGCTTCAAATTTCAATAACTCAATTTGCTATTAACCTAAGGTTCGTTGGCTAGGAAACCAGTTTTCTCGGAAACATTTTGAGTCTGTTTTCGTAAATTTTTTGTACCTTTTCAAACAATAAGTTATTTTGATAAAATACGGTACATTGTTTCTAATACATAGGTTATATCGGCAACCAAATAGATGCCTGCCTGCATTGAAGAGACATATTTGCTATTAAAAACATTTTAATGAAAATTCACTTTCATAACGCACTTGCTGCGTCCAGACTTTTGAACCATTTCAGTCATCTTTGTTTTTTAAATTAGCAGAATAACCCCCGTAGTCAAATGTTCCTGTAATCTAAGAGGACGTGTACACACGACTTGAAAATAATTAAAACGGATAGGTTTCCAAATAATTGAGTTTTCCGGTATTCAGGAGGGATTCTAGCACAGGGGGCGGCAGCTCAAAAGAAAGCTTAATCGAACGGATGTCCACGTAATACCCATGTGATCTAAATGCACGAATCCTATTAAATCACACACACTAAGTATTTGGGTAAACGCTTTAAAAACAATTACGATTTAATTATGAGATATCGGGGTCAAACAGTTTACACATTTAATTAAATTTAAGGTTTTCTAGCTCATTTATTCAATAGTTTAAAAATAGCAAAGATATAAAGTACTGTCATCTTTATCATCATCATCATAGTCTAAAGGGGATATCGCTTTGTCGTCGTTACCACGATTGTCTCTTTCCAGCAGCTCTTTTCGTTTTACTGTAATTTCCCCACTTCATCAATTAGATCTGGTTTGCTAAAAGTTTTCCTCTTGGTCTACTTTTGATTCTGTCTTTTGATTGTTATCGTCCGTTAGTCTAAGATATCATGTTACTAGTGTTTGAACCACAGAATTTAGTTCCGATGGGTGATAGTGGGATTAGGAGTAAGGTAGCTATTAGTGTGGTTTGGTTTTGGGTAAACAGTGTAAGAAAATCCTCTGAGTGGGTTTCTGGTGATGCGTACATCTAAGAAAGACAAAGAAAAATTATGTTCTATTCACATAGTAAGAATGGAATTTCTCCAAACTTCTTTACCATGTGGCCAGACAGCAAAAATGTCGTCAACGTATCTTAACCAGCCGGTTGGTTTTACTTTGGATAAATTGAGGATCTTTGTCTCGAAATTTTCCATGAAAATGTGATCCAGTGCAGGAGAGAGTGGTGAATCCATTGTAGCACCTAGAATTTGTTTGCAAAATTACTTTTAGTGCACACAGGCCTCCTTTGTGACTGTTTAAGAACGCTTCGTTTTAGTGAATTTTTGTATAAAACAATTCACTAATTATGAGGAGATCACGACTTTTCCATTTTGAAAAAAATTATCCAAATGAGCGCGAACTGGCCCCCCTAGAACACATATCCGGAGCCAGTTTCAATTTTATATGTATATATGTATATATGTATATATGTATATATATATATATATATATATATATATATATATATATATATATATATATATATATATATATATAGTTTTTGTATCTCCGGAAATAAACAAAGAGAAAGCATTTTGGCTGAAAAAGGTCAAGAAGTACCAAAAAAATTACTTTGAGATTGTATAGTTTTTCTTCTTAAAACCACAAAGTCGATCAAAAGTGATTTGAAACGTCAAAATTGGACACTCTAATTCGAAGATCCTGAAATAAATACGGGTTATGTAGAGAAATTGTGGCAAGAAATGTGTTTTATATAGATATTCTATTTATCTATAAATAGACCCTTTCTCTGGTGCTTTGGAGGTTGTTTTAGTTAGAGAGTTTATGATTTAATAGTCATTTTTAACGAATTTTCGTAGAAAAAATCGCCATTAAAGAGATCGCGACTTTTGAATTTCGAAAAGATTTTTTTCAAATGAGCGCGAACTAGGCCCCCTAGATCCCACAGCGGGTCAGTTTCAGTTTTTATGTGTTTACATATATACAGGCTGGCGCATTTCTACGGTAGAGCTCAATACATCAGTTATTATACAAGATACGAGAAGGAATTGTATATGTTAATTATAGGATGTCTTGAGCTGCATCCCATAAAATTATTTTTACAATCACAGCGTGGCTCATAAGTCGTTGGATATATAAATTTTCTTTTTTTGTTTAGCGAACACCCCTTATATTATTTCATTTTTGCATTTTTCGTCGAAATATAAAGCATGTTTGTAAGAAAAAAAATTCTGGACGAAGCAAGTGCGTTTTGATAGCGAATTTTCATTAAATGCTTCAAATTTCAATAACTCAGTTTGCTATTAACCTAGAAAACCAGTTTTATCGGGAACATTTTAGGCTCATATTCTGAAAAAAATACATTTTCAAACAATAAACTTATTTTGATGAAATGTGGTATATTAATGTTTTTACTATACTCCTAACCAAATTTGATGTCTACTTTTATTTAAAAAAAGACATAGGGGAAAGTCCCCGAGTACCGCCACCCTGACGTTTATCAACGAAAAAATCCAAGTACTTTAGGTTACAGGTTTAATACCTCCTGGTATGTGTAAAGAACTCTTGTGCTATAAGTAAAAGTAATAAACTACCGGTAGGTTTAGAAATAATCAACTTTATTTTACAATTTGAAGAGTAGGAAAAATCAGTCTGTAAAAAGTTGGCCCCCAGTACCGGCCAGCAAATATATGACCATTCATACAGTGTAACAATCGCAAATATACTGGTTCGATAGCTCTGATATATTCGCACAAGGCTCGTGGACCCACACCTTGCAGTTTCCACATTGTATCCAATCATTTTCATGAGATTCAAGGCACAAAGGACACTTATCTCTTTCTGAGTCGGTCTGCGGGCAGGAGTCAGGTTTTCGTTTTTATTTTTCTTGGCTTTCTTGCTGACATCTCCTCATGAAACCAAACTCTTACCTTTCTTGCTGACATCTTTTGCTGAAAATGCACTTCCATAAGGTACTTGCTGCGTCCAGATTTTTATATCCATCCTTTTACGGTTTAAAATCTGGAGATGCTAGTATTTTATCCTTTGCTTTGATAATTTCTTATACAGTGTAGTTTCTGTAAAAACAGAACATATTAACTACTGAATATAGCTCGATGAAGATAAAACGCGTAGGGTTTTTGTAATAAAATCTGTTTGGAAGTATTATGCCCAGTTTCACAAAGCTTAAACAAATATTTAACGGCCGATTAGTTAATCAAAGCTTCATACGACCAATAACATACTATAATTCGGTTTTTTTGCATGACCACCAAATATTTTGAAGCTGTGATTGGTCATCTGAAGCCTTGATTAACTAACCGGCCGTTAAATATTTAATTAAGCTTTGTGAAACTGGGCATGTTAGCCTTTTAATTTAACCTTCAAGTATGTCAAACTCGGATGTATTAACTTTTAGAAATTATATGTATTGTAGAGTATTCGTGCTCAATTTCAAGTAAACGCTTGAGAATTGGTGAAATACATGTTTAATGTGTATGTCCATTTCAACTAACTTCGTACCTCTTATATAAATAACTAACTAATTGCTTACTTCTGCTAAAACTGGCCCTGGTAATATGTTCTAAGGGCTCTAGTTCGCGCTTGTTTGAAGAAATTTCTTGCGAGTCTTAAAGTCGCGAATTAGTTCACGAAAATTATCTGATAATGCAATCATATAAGATAATGTATTTTATCTAAAAAAGTCTGAACGCAATTCGTTATAGTAGCGAATTATCAGAATAATCTTTCAAATAGCAAAAGTATAAAATTTGTATCTCCAAACACAATAAATTTAGTTTGATGAAATTCCTTATGTTTTTCTTTTATAAAGTTTTGGTTGCACACCGAAGTTGAATTCTATTGATTAAGAGAAAATTAGTTTAGTACAATTAAAAAAAAAGTTAATGCAAATATGCTACCATAACGCACTTGCTGCATCCGAACTATCACTGCCAGTTGTATAATAATAGTTTGTTCGTTTATCGATGTCTTGACAAAGGACAGGTATTGTTTTAAATGTATTTTGTTAAATAAAAATGCTAACACAGCCAAGGGCGTACCCAGGATCAAAACTAGGGGGGGGGGGGCAAGCCATGGTCGTTCAGGTTGTAACATCTTATCGCGGAAAAGGTGAATGAAACCAAAATTTTAAGAAAATTATGTATAATTATAGCAGTGCTTTATCAACTAAGTTATTAGGATTATTTGCTTGAAAAAAAATATATTCTAGTTACATGTCTTATAGTAGTATCATTTTTCTTGGATTTGTACAAAACTTGTTCAAAACTCTCGTTTCAATCCAGTCCTGATTTTCCTTGAAGAATTTCCGATGGACGCTCATCAAACACAACCCAGTCAGTCTGTCTTCTCCCATTGTACTTCTCAGCCAGGTCTTTACCCTTCGAATGGTACTGAAAGATCGTTCAACAGTAGCCGTAGTTGATGGGAAAGCACTTAAAGTGAGGAGTGCATGCCTTGTTGCAGGGAAAAAATATTAGCCTCCTCCAAAAGTGCAGCCACTTCAATATCATATAATTTTTCTCCTGCTAAATCCTTATTTTTCCACAGATTATACCACAAATCTAATTATGCAGAGATATCACCCAACTCATAAAACTCCATGAAAGATTTTGCATTTTTCTCCAAATCTTTTGAAGTCATTTTTAGCATGTATGGAGGATGAAGATGGGATAAGGCAAAAGCATGTGTATTTTTGTGTGAGAATCTAACATTCAATGATAAAGTTAAAGAGTCAAGATAAGGGATGATCAACGATCGTCTCCAATATTCAGTCGCAGTTTCAGATGGCGGATTACTTCTGTGTATTTGCTTCTGAACAATTCGTGGGACTGTTAACTCAACGCCGACTTTCTCCGCGATATCATATGATTTTTCAAGCAATTCATCAGAAACATGTTAAATTTCTTGTCGATCCTTCTTGATGACATCAAGGATTGCACCAATATGTTTCCTCACCATAATCAAATCCATATTTTTACTTTGTAGAAAGTTCACAACGGGTTCCAAAATCGCAGAGTACTTTGCAATCATGACTAAACCTACGATGAAAATTGGTTTAGTAACTGCACAGTGCAATTGATAGGCAAATTTTCTTGTAGCATAGTTTCCTTCGACCGAGAGATGTTCTAGCGCATTGACGATTTCATGGAAGCTGCCTGAAAACTTTCTAATGCTCTTGTATTTCTCAGACCATCTGGTCTCACTGAGCCTTGATAGATTAGGAGCCGAATTCCTGCGGGCTGGCGACTCACGAAAGAAGGATATTGTATCCTTAACTGTTGCAATTAAGTTTCTTATTTCCGGTAGTTTGATAGCATCATTGACCACAAGATTTAGTTTGTGGCTTGAGCAATGGAAAAATTAGGATTTATTGTACTTTTTCTTCAAAATGGCCTGTACACCACCTTCTTTTCCAGCCATCGTATAACATCCGTCAAATCCAAATCCAACACAATTCTCTGCTGAAAGATTCTGATCAACTAAAAAACTCTGAATTGTGCTAGCGATTGTAGGGGCATCTTGAGATTTCAGCTCAGCATAGCCTACAAATTCCTCTCTGATTTTTTCTTGATTCTCATCATAAAACCGCAATCCGATAGAAAGCTCTTCTTTTCCAGCGATATCTCCTGTTTCATCGGCCATTGCAGCGTTAGCTTTTGCTTGTTTACAATCTTCAATAATTCTTTCTTTGACAACTTCACCACATAATCTTATAATCTCATTTTGATTTTTTGGTGAAGTGTAGACTGCATTTTTTCGACATGTATCCAAATGATTCTTTAGCTTCACATTACCACAGTCAATTCTCAAATTTAAAAGGTCAAAGAAAACCCCCTCATATCCTTACTTACAGGCTTATCCGTTAGTTGAAGACAATACGAAATTCACTGCTTTAACCTATATCAATAAATTCAGCAATAGATTGAAATCATTTTTATCAAATTTAAGTTAAAATATTGCGTTCAGAACAAACAATAATCTCAGTAAATACATTAAGAACAATAAAGCAAGGAGTTTGAAAGAAAATAAATCAGGTGTCTATTAACTAAATTGCGGCAGTTGCGATACATTTTATATCGGAAAAACTTTTTAAACTCGTATTTCAGAGCACAAAAGAAGTTTTGATTTGGATAATGGTATTTCACATTACGCGACTCATTTAAGAAATAAAAATCATAATTTTGATAGAGTGTAAATCTCATTTTTAAGTAATTTTCATTATATTATATGATGAATTTAATTTAAAATTTTATTTTCTACATAAATTGAGAAATTACTTAACTTACCTTTTTGAAACCAGTTTCTTATATCCATTTAGGCAGGCCTCAGTGTTCTCCAAATGTAAATAAGAAGGTAAACTAATAAACTATAATAATCAGTTGTTTAAAAAATACTTAGTAGTAAACACGAACAGTTCAACTAACATACAAATACTGATCAAGTAGCGGCGGGCGGGTCAGTTTATATAGTGATGCGGACATGCCGAACTCTCTAGATCGAACGGGAAGGCGGAGACCTTTCTAGAAGATTTCCTTTTCTCTCATTGGCTGCCGCCTGTAGACTCTAGCGATCTCTCAGTCTTTCTCGAATCCCACTAACTGGCTGACAGATTTCACTACCAGTCGCTAGATGGCTCTAGATCAGTGTAAAGCTTTGCGAGATGTACGATAATTATCCTATTTGTTTGTGATATTGTTTTTTTTTATTAGGATTTATCTGTTTTACTTCTTCCAGGGTTCGGGGGGGGGGCAGCTGCCACCTCCCCCCTGCCCCCCGCTGGGTACGCCCTTTAACACAGCTAAATCCCAAACTCTAGGATTTAAACTGTTGCTATACAATCGCAGAAAGAGTTTATTTCAAATAAATGTTCTTCAAATATTTTACTCAAATGAAGAACAGTAGCTATTGCAACAGTAATGTAAGACCCTGTTAAGCATACTTCTTGCAATGTTTATTGTCCAAACCCCAACTTTGTTTTACAATGTTCAAAAATCAATTTTAACGTTTCTGATCGAAAGTTTCTAGAAGAAAAATCATAACATTTTAGAAGCATTATTTGCTGGTACTTTTTAACCTTTCTGCACAAAAAAACTATGTCTTCGTCTGTGCAATACATTTTGTGAAGAACATCTATTATTTTGACCTCCAGATTTTTTTCCTTTAAATGCTTATCACAATTTTTTTTAAAGCTAGAAAGCTAAATTGTAGTACATGATGTACGCTTATATAGGCAACTTGCGTACTAAATTCGGTTAAAAGATCTTTGCTATCTTCGATATCCCATTTTATTGGCCAGCAAACCCATTGGCCAATTTACCAACCAAACACGCCCGTCAAGTATAATTTTGGTTAAATATTTTTAGTTAATGTGGTGACTCAAATACATACATACATAAGTGGTCATCTAAAGAATTTTTTTCAACAGTCAAATGTGGGAATATCTTCAATAGCGAATTATTTTGTCTACGATGATTCTTGTTGAAATACTCCAGCAAAGAAAGATGCCACTTAGTGACAATATTTTAATAGAAAGCAGACAACCAATTATAGTCGCTGTACTTTTTTAGACCCTCAATCCGATTAGCAAGTTTTACGTTGTCTCTTAAAATAATAACTTTTTATATATTCACAAAGCTTAGGGCAGACGCCAGTAAAGCAAAAAAAAAGTTTGGGGCGAAGCTAGTGCATTATGGTAGTGAATTTTCATTAAATGCTTCAAATTTGAATAACTAAATTTTCTATAAACTCAGAAAGTTGAATTGTAGTATGTGGTAAAGTCTTTCCCAAGGCAACATATCGACCAAATTTCATTAAAATAGCTTTGTAATTTTCGGAGATAATTTTTTTTCCTGGCTAACGAAATGTACTTGCTGAGTCATCCAAATCGATTAATTACCTTTTGAGTTATGGGTTGGATACATATACATATATATATATATATATATATATATATATATATATATATATATATATATATATATATATATATATATATATATATACATATAAGAATTGAAACTGACGCTGGATATGGGTTCTAGGCCTCCTAGTTCGCGCTTATTTGAAAACATTTTTGCATAGTCCCACCATCGATACATCTCTATTAGTGAATTTTTTGAAATAAAAATTTACTAAAAACAGGAAACGTTGTCGCGAAAAAATGCTTTTACATTTTAAAAAACCGTGTGAGCTTAAAAGTGATCCAAACCTTGAGACATAAACAGTTGACCGCAAAAATTAAGCAGGGGGTGTAAGAACAAACTGGTAAACATACCTAATGTCTCTACACTGTTTTGTTGGCAGTGGCTAAAAGTAAAGTTCACATGTAAACAAAAGGGATCCATCGGCAAACATTGTCCTTGAGTAACTCCGAGATTTGATCCTGAAAGTACAAGCAAGTGATGAGAGATGAGTGTACACTAAAAGCAGGAACGTTAACCCTTCATGCATTAGAATACAGTGCATTTACGGCGCTATCATCCAAAACAAGATTGATGTGAGTGCTATGAAATGCCAGACTTCTATCGAATGCTGTAAATCAATTATTTTTTTTATATAACAATCCCTTGAAATTTTTATTATACGTATTTTTTCTTATAGTTTCAGAAACACTTTTTGTAAAACAGACCTCTGTAAAAAATTGTAACTTCTTTACATTGAAAATAATAATATTATATTGAGTTAAAAAGAAAAGTTATTAATTGTTACTTTAATAAATTTTTACCACCTCTAATAAAAAGCACCAACTGAGGCAAATAACAACTTTATTTTTAGGCTTCATCTGATGAAGTTGATAAGTAAAAGTATCTAATTAAATCTCCCCGTATCAGTAGCGAAAATTAAACTTTTAGTGTGTGGCAAATTGGATGGGAATGTATTGCTATCTCCGTTATTATTAGAGAGGAAGACGTTTAAATTAGCAATGTTTTGTAGAATTTCATGCTCGTTCCAAATATGACTCGTATTTTGCTCTGCCTCTTTTAGTTTTCGAGTTATCTAGAAAAAAGCAAAATTTGTCGTTTCCTTTTTTCTTCAATATCTAAGTAGGCGTTGATCTAACATGTCTAAGACTTGCACATTATAAGGACACTTTTTACAGAGTAATCTCTTTGTGCTATTCTCAACTTTGGATTGTCATTTGTTTTTGAGCTACAGGTATCAACGTTTGTTTTTATTATGGCAGCCATATTGGATTTTTGCTCATGTGATAGCCTGTGAAAAGAGCTTTACAATGATGTACAACATGCTTAAGAAATCTTGTAATTGCACTGACAATTTTGAGAAAAACCGTTTTGAGGATAGTAGGCTATGAAATGCAATACCAGAAAACAAATGACAAAAAAAGTTTTCAAAAAGCAGTAGGCCATGGATTCTAACAATAGACTTCTACTTGCAACATAATGTTCCGTAATGATTCACGATAAAAAAAATAGGAACTTTGAGCACACCAATGAATCTGCCCACTATTACAAATGATATTTTACATTACAACATTATCCTAAAAAATTGTTATAATTTAATTAAGTAGGTAAACCTAGTAAATAACTAAAGTTACTAACAGAACCCAATAAAAAGCAGATTAATGAATTACGAAGACGCCTTTGAAAATTGTTTGATTTTTAAACGTAAGTCAACTTAAAAACAACAGAAAAAAGGTTGCTATGGATATAACACTATCGCAACAATTGATAATACTGTATCTGAACAATTTGAGGTGTATTTAACACGTTGCTAAAAAAAATTGTACTAAATACTTTGTGTCCTGTTTATCTTAAATATTAGTCAACAATATGTTCAGTAGTGAAGAATATTTTGACATGTTGGAATGTTATATTCGTTCTAACCTAAATACTGAGGCAGCTGAAAATTCATATAAAAAAAACTACCCAGAAAGACGACAACCAAACACCAAAATATTTCGCAGGATAGTGACCAATCTACTGAACGACAGTAGCTTCCACGCAAAGAAACTACCAATGCCTAAAAATGAAAAAAGAAATAATGCCGTCTTACAGGTTTCAAACGAAAACCCTCCGCAATTTGTTCGGTTTTATGGCGAACAAATTGACGTTCCAAAAAGTACGGTACACCGTGTATTAAAACAAAGTCATTACCATCCATACAAACCTACAATCGTACAAGGCTTAAATGTTAAAGATTACCCTAAGCGACTTCAATTGTGCAGATGGTGTCAAGGACAATGTCAGCAAGATGAAAATTTTCATTTTGCAAATAATATGGACTAATGAATTCATATTTACAAATTGTGGTGTGTATAATCGCCATAATAGGCATTATTGGGCAAATGAAAATCCCCATCCAAAGGAAGAAAGACTATTGTAAGATATATTTGGTATTAATGTTTGGTGCGGCTTATTAAGTAAAAAACTGTAATTTTTTTATTTGTAAATTAGATAGTTAATTTTAAAAAATCTCAGGTAACTTCATTGTTGGTCCATTCTTTTTTGAAAATAATTTAACTGGGGAAAAGTATCTTAATCTATTGAGAAATGATATCTTACCAACATTTAGAAGAGTTCATGATAATTTAGTCGAGATTTGGTACCAAAAAGATGGTTGTCTAGCTCACAATGCTAGGATCGTCAAAGAATTTTTGTACAAAAATTTTAATAATCGTGGCATTTGTAACAATGTGCCGGTTCATTGGTGTTGTCGAAGTCCTCATATAACACCCATGGATTTTTATTTTAGGGGTACTCTGAATAATGATGTGTATAAATTCAATCCACCACAAAATATCAATGAATTACGAAACAGAATCACGGAAGCTATATATCATATTAACCAAAACACCCTTACAAGAGTTTGCAGGCATGTTTCAAAAAGGTGTATAAAGTGCATTGAACAAGATGGTGGCCATATTGAACAAGTTTCTATTTAGTGAATTTTTAAGTTTCTATTCTATCATTTCTTGAGCTCCGTTCTAATTGTGTTGTTTTGTGGAGTTTAAGTTTCTATTTGTTATTGTCGGGTTTCGTTATTAAACTGTTTTACACAATATTACCTAGCATTATTGCCTGATTAAGTATTGTAAATTAAATCGCAATATTTTTAATCGTGCATCATTACAGAAAATTATGTTAAAAGTAGAAGCCTATCGTTGTCTGGAGAGAAGCCTTTCATTAAATGTTTTAATTATGTCGCTGATTTCGAATAGTACTCACCCCATGTCACATGCGCGTGACACTGCAAAATAGGCAGCCGCATTATCATATCCCTCTAGTAATTGTATCGTGTCTAAAACCTAAATTTGAGGTTAAATTTACAATTTCTTTTTCATCTTCTTTATTTATGGCGTCTGTTTCTACTAACCTAAATTTCCAGTTTGATATTGACAATTGACAAATGACAGCTGACCTCCAGCACGAACGCACGTACGTTGTTAGACTGGCTTCGTGTTCGTGTAAGTTTAGAGCTCTTTGAAAATCTGCAAGTAGCATTAAGGTCGTAAGTAAATTTGACGACACGCGCGCGTACACACACAAATTTAAAGGAAAATGTAGTTGTCCTTTTTTTTACTTGGACAATATATGCGTTTACGGGAGTGGCATTGTCTACAGCTCACCCTGTATTATCTGATACTTAAGTTTTAGTCCTCCTACAACAAATTTTGTAAATAAATTCCAAATATATCGCTGCATATTAAAATGATTGGCTGTCATGTACAACTTTAAAACATCAACAATGATGCCACATGCAATGCAATCAAAATGGATATTAGATTATTCGAATCACGTAAACAAATTGATAAACGTTTGCGAATGACACTGGGTAACTAATCGAATAGTTGAAAGGACCGCTGATGCTATGTGAGGGCGACAGTGCTTCATGTGGAAACAGAGTGAAGTGATACTGAAGCCCTAAAACCCAAACAGTACTAAAGGCTGCTGCAGGACAGTTCAGTAGTTAATACTGAGAGGTTGCTTGCTGCTTCGTTCAAAGGAGAAAACTGCAATCAACAAGTTTTGTGAATCGTTTAAGATTACAGAATCTCTTTAATAACGCCGTTTAAAAATATTTTTTGATGTACAGTTACTTCTAGATACCGATGTAGAGACATATCTGACTTCACAATATCTTGTTTTCTTGTCTGCAACCGGTTTCTCCTTTCATGGCATCGTAAAAGGTGAAATCGGTTGCAGAGAATAAAACAAGCATTTGTGAAGTCAGAGAAGAATAAATACACATATTGATTAACTTAATATATCTCGTCTTTCTACGAAGATCCTAATTAAATTATAGAGTTTGTGATTTAAACGTGTTATACATCTATTCTATATTTAACAAACGAAAATTTGGATGCCCCTGGTGATCAGAGAAACGCACATAACCGAAATAATTTGTGTGGTTAACACGAACTATTGAATATTACAAACCAGTATCAAGTTTCCTTGGCGCAAAAAGGCCAAGAAATACCAGAAAATTACTTTGAAAATTGTATAGTTTTTCTTCTTAAAAGGTCAAAGTCGCAGTTTGAAACCTCAAAAATTTGCCATTTTTAGACAAAGATCATGAAATGAATACGGGCTATGTAGAAGAAATTTCGTAAGAACTGTTTTACAAAGCCTTAAGTTTCAGCTTCAACCGTCATTGTCCTTAATTTTGCTAAAATATTTCCAGTAAACTAATTTCAAATAGACCCTTTCTCTGATGCTTTGGTAGTAGTTTCAGTTATAGTTGGTGGTTTAATAGTCTATAATTTTTGACGAATTTTCTTTAAATTGGTTATTGATACCGCGACGATTTCTTGACATAAGCCCGAACTAGGCCCTCTAGAACACATACATGGGGTCAGTTACAGTTTTTCTGTTTACATATATACAGGGTGGTGTATTTCTACGCTAATGCTTGATATATCGGTTATTACACAAGATACGAAAAAAATCATATACCTTCATTATCTGGTGGCCTGAGCTGCACCTTATAAAATTATTTTGACAATTACAGGTGACCCATAACATACCAATTTTCATTTTTTTTTTAATGGAACACCACTTATATTGTTTCATTTTAGCGAATTTTTATCAAGAAAAATTCGCTAATAGAGAGGTCACGATGAAGAGCTTTTGAAAAAATTTCTTCACATAAACGCGAATTTGGGTCTCTAGAACCCAAAACCAAGGTGCGAAAACCGAGGTCGAGTTTGTTAATCAGCCTTTATGCTCAAGTTTTTCCGGTGGAAAATCGGGGAAAACTATTTGAAAACGCTATATTTTTGTAAATATCAGAGTAACTGGAATGAGACTTTACATGTGGCTAGAAATAGTGCAAATGAACCTAGGTTGTAAATTTTAAGTAATTTGGTCCACAATATTTAGAGTTATTTCCAAATTAAAAATAAAATCCTAAAGACATGCGTTAGAGCGACTTAGTGGTTAAAGTCCAATGCCTGACAGACAGAGTAGTTAACTGCCACGCGTAGATTAATTCATACACCAGGTATAAACCATACAGCAACGGTAACCAAACTAAATATATACCAGGCAGAAAACATAATATCCGAACCAACAATCGTGAAATCTGGGCCGCAGTTATGGAAAATGACAGACGACATGAAAATTTGCCAATTGATTGTTATTTAACTGGGGGGTTTAATCAATTATTAAAATACATTATAATTGTAGCCTTACGAACGTCATCAAATACAGTCTTAGCGCAGCATAGATATATTACGCTGTCGCATAATATAGTACGAATGCAAACAAAATCTGCCCAAGTCTGTATAAGATTCATTCTAAAATAGTTTCTGTTATCTTTACACTTAAACATAAGACGTCATATAAGACCGAAACAGTCGTGGGATGTTTCAATGGTAATTCTACTAATTGTTGCGTATACTTTGAATATAATATCCCGGGCATGAAGTCGATCTAATGTATCACCTAAACAAAACATTTTTTGGCACATACCCAGATAGCTCAGAGACGTCCCGCTTTACCTCATAAACAGAAGGTTACGCGATAGAATCCAGGTCCATAAAAGTATATTTTTTTATGCTTTACTTTGGCGTTTCGAGAAACAATAGTGCACAGATTTCATACATTTTGAACAAGATCTCATTTTTGTTTAAAACTTCTAAATAAGTTTGTCACGTTTGAGTTTGATTTCATAATTTTTTTATTGTTGTAATTGTTATTGAAAAAACCGGTTTGATTAGGTTGACTAAAACAAAATCATACGATTAATAAGGAAAAATAACTGCTACGTTTATAATTTGGCAGATACTTTACTTTTCTAAATATGAATTAAGTTTCGTTTTGGAAATCTTCTGTGTAACTTTAATGAAATTTGTAATATAAGTTTATTTTAAAGAGACTTACACTATCTACAGATATAGCAAAATTTAGTTCTTTAGCTTCATAGAAAATTGATTTTTGGGCATTTTTCTCAAAAGGAGTTAGAGTACAAGATTTTTTTAAGAATAGAGAGACATCGATGGTAACACTTTCGAAATAATTCTTCAAATGTGCGCGTACTAGGACCTATAAAATTGATCTTCAAGGTCTGTGTAAGTTTAAAGTGTTAACTTTACTCATATGCAGTATAATTACAATGTGCAATTCTTATGAAAATTCGCTACTATAACGCACTTGCTGCGTCCCGAATTTTTTTACATTTCCCGTCGAATTATAATGCATCCTTGTTAGGAAAAAATTGCTATCGTTCATTGTTTTTGAGTTATTTCAATTGTTTAGCAACTTTCCACGTTTTTGGGACATAACACAAATTGTGATACGTCCGTTTTCACCAATAAATAGCGGAGCCCCATGAAAGTGACGCATTCAGGGAGGTTTTCGTTTAAATTATTTGTCGGAAAAATCAAGGTGCCAAATACAGGACGCTCTCAAAGAATGGCTGAATTTGAAAAAATTTAAACGACCGTAACTCAAAGCAATTTTTTTGTGTTTTCGCAGGAATCATTTTTTGGTAAGTGTTTGTGAAATGTTAGTAATTAATAATTCATGTTTAATACGTTATTGTAACAAAGATGATTGCAAAATCACATGAAAAATTGGTTTCGACTTTTCGTGAAAAAAATTGTTTTTTCGAATTTTCGTTAAAAAAATTTGCTGTGAAAATTTTCCTGTAAAAAGCTTTTTGAAAATTTTCGTCAAGAGATTTTTATATAATTTTCGTATAAGATTACTTAGTCAATCTTAAAAGCACACTTGGAGAACCCAAATCACCGCTACACATTTCAAAAAACCTGACGATCGTTTCTGAGAATTATTCATCCTCTGATGACGCTAACTTGGTTAGAGAAACGATCGTCAGGTTTTTTTAATGTGTTGTGATGATTTGGGTTTTCAAAGTGTGGTTATCAGTGCTTATCACAAGTTCCAATCTTCACTTAGTAGTTAGCCAATCTTTGCAAAAAAAAATGGCGAACTTTGGTGAAATAATTTGTCTGAAAATTTTCATGTATCTTTTTTCAATTTCTTTCAACAACCTTTTTGTGAAAAGTTATACCTTGGCAGGTGTAGTTTTTGTGTAAATTACTTGGATAGGCTCGTTGGCTAGGAAAATCCGGTTGTGTGTTATCATTATTTATCTACTTTTACTGTGTTATTATACAGTTTTGTTTTGTACCATTTAGACAGCCTTTTTATGCTGTTTTGACATTGTTAATTTTTGTTTTCATATTATTGTAATTTTGGCGATGCCCATATTATGTATCCACAATACTAAGGGAAAATAAAGGTTGTTATTATTATTACCATGTATTGGTGTGATGGAATCATCACTAAATAGTACAGCCCTAGCGGAAAGTCAGGGACCAGCGATTTATTTAAGAAGAACATTTTTTGGCAAAGAAACTTAGTTATTGATTGGCGACACTATTAGCGTTTATGACTAAAGGTATTAAATTGGCTTTTTGTTAAATGTTTGTCTAATACGTATTGGTCTCAAAAAATAATCCATCACTGGTTGATGCATACATCAATACAGAGCACTTTGCCGACGCGATTGTTGCAAGTGACAAAATCCCATTATTTACTTTAATCTATAAAAAAATACCAAAACAGATATAACATTTCCAAATTATATCAATTTTTCATGTCTAAATCGTTCCGTAGACGCAGCAAGTGCGTTATTGAAGTGAATTTTTATTAAAATGTTTTTAATGCCAAATGCAAGCAGGCATCAATCTGATTACCGGTACAGCCTATGTAGTAGAAACAATGTACCATATTTTATCAATATTACTTATTCTTTGAAAATGAAAAAAAAAATTCGAAAATAAACCTAAAATGTTGGTTTCCTAGCCAACAAACCGTGGGTTAATAGCAAATTGAGTTAGTGAACTTGAAAGGATTTAATGAAAATTCTCTACCAAAACGCACTTACTGCGTCTCGATTTTTTCTTACAAACGCATCATATTTTGATAAAAAATGCAAAAATGCATTAACAAATTTGTTCTACGAAAATTAGCTTAAAAAGAAATATAGACCGTTATACCATAAACTTCACTAAACCTACAAATAAATATCCAAAAAGGCACCAGCTTAACTAAACTGACAGCCAAAGCATCAAAGAAAGGGTCTATTTGAAATGAATATTTTGTAAATATTTTAGTAAAATGACGGGTAATGACGGTTGAATCTGAAACTTAAGGGTTCGCATAACATTCTTCCTGCAGCATTTTCTTTTCATAATCCGTATTTGTTCCACGTTCTTCGCCCAAACATTGCCAATTTTGACGATTCAAATCGCAACTTTGACGTTTTGAGGAAAACTCCAAAATTGTTTTCTTTATCTGCCCATAACTTTTAGTGAATTTTCTTTAAAAAATTCACTAATGGGGAGATCCCGATTTTTGAATTTTGAAAAAATGTCTTCAAATGAGCGCTATTTAGGACCCCTGGAACCGAAATCCGAGGTCGGTTTCAGACTTTATATGTTTATACATACATATACATATACATATATATATATATATATATATATATATATATATATATATATATATATATATATATATATATATATATATATATATATATATATATATATATATATATTGTTGCATTCAATAATGTGTCGACACATTATCTAGTTACGAGGATAGGATCAAGTAATTTGCATCATGACTAGCTCATTTCATTTGGTAATTCTATTCAAATTATTGTTAAAACTAACATTTGTACATTGTTCACATGCTCTGTGCTTCATACACTGACAATCTGACAGTACCATTATGTGCCTCATACAGTGACAATCTGGCAGTACTATAATTTTTACAAGCGAAACTAAAACAAACCACTATAATTCAAAAACTGTCAACTATAGCTATAGGGAAACCTATACTAAGCCGATGCAGCATTTAATGATCTACCTGATTAATCCATAAAAAACAGGGTGTTCCATTTAAAAAATACAAGTTATGCCGCTTTAAAATTAGATATGCTGTAACCCAAAAATAATACACTCTGTACAACGATGATAAATTATTCTTTAACTATTTTAACGTATTAAACGTCTTCTATTGATATTTCGAATTTAAGGCAGCAAAACTCAGCTAAAAAAAAAAGAAAGTCGTAATATTTTCACAAACATCAAAGATCGCTATAGGAATGCTACATAAAGTCACACTTATTTTTTAATCTCTATCCAAAAATGCAATAAAAAGTATAGCATTCCATTTAAAATAATGAAGCTGATAGCAACTTCCGGTGTAACCGGAAGTTCCACAAAGCTGAATATATTTTCCCGATATAGCTTAGATAATCACAAGAAAATTTTGTTCAGAGTTTTTCCGGGTAAGGGATATATAGAGGAATTACACACTATTGGGACAGCCTATATATATATATATATATATATATATATATATATATATATATATATATATATATATATATATATATATATATATATATATATATATATTGAAACTGATACCCGGATATGTATTCTAGGGGGCCTAATTAGCGCCCATTTGAAGAATATATTTTTTTTAATACAAAAGTCGGGATCTCCTCATGAATTTCACTGATAAATTGTTCGAAGCCAATTCCTTTCACACACATTATTATTACTACCGATGTGTTAAAGGCGGCTTGGCCGTTACCGTTCCCTGTAAAGAATATACCTCGAAATTATCAAATTGCTCCTCATACAACATAGTCCTCAGCTGTGTATTCATATTCATACATAATCAAGCACCTAAGTGTTGACTGTATCTTCTGATACAGTCATATCAAGGCGAAGCGTTGCTAATCTCTCCACCGGTACCTTAATTCGTTCACGTAGTATCGCAACATCGGGAAAGTGAGAGTGTGAGTGTGTGATATAGTGTAACTGTGCGGATGTCCACAAAATTGAACTCGTGCCTGTACGTACCCGCGCCCGTGCTCGGCACACACAATTCACCATCATTCTGATGCAAATGTCACAAGGGATCGGTAACTGGGGGACTGAGGGGGAAAATGAGGGAGCGGGAGACGGCGGCGGCAGATGCAGTTTCTCATTGTTGGGGTTGCTATAGTGTTTAGCTATAGCTATAGTCAGTGTGCAATCTCCTCTGCTGCCATTCACACCGGCTGCACGCGTACGGGAGTGTGTATGTGTGTGCGTGAGTGATTGGAGACGCCTCGTGACCAAAGTGTTGATTAGTGCCGGACCAGAGCGTCAACAATGGGCAACTCACATTCCGGTTCCAGAAAGTCTAGGAGTTTGCCTACCTCTCCGGAAGTCAGAAGGTCTGTCCACTGGTCGCTGCACGTGTTTTACCGAGTTAAAGTTTATAGTCAATGAGTTATGTTTTTAGTGAATTTTTATTTTAAAAAAATCACTAATAGAGAGGTATCGATGGTGAGACTTTACAAACATTTTTTCAAATGTGCGCGAACTAGGACCCCTAGAACCCAAATCCGGGGTCAGTTTCAATTTTTATATGTATATATATATATATATATATATATATATATATATATATATATATATATATATATATATATATATATATATATATATATATATATATATATATATATATATCCAACCGCTAATTCAAAAAATAACTAACCGATTTCGATGAAACTTGGCAAGTACCTTTCTTTTATTAATAGCCTGGATGAGTTCGTTAGCCAAGAAAATCGAACAAGGTTTTCCGGGAAAATTGAGTTTTCTTTCGAAAACATTTTTTTTCTCCAAAAATTACAAAGCTATTTTAATGAAATTTTGTGGATATGTTGCCTTGAGAAAGACCTTGCCATGTACCAAAATTGAACTGTAAGTTTATATAAATTTGAGTTATTCAAATTTTAAGGATTCAATAAAAATCACTACCATAACGCACTTGCTGCGTCTCGAACTTTTTTTTCTTTTTCAAACATCTAAATAATGATCATCGTAGGGGATTATATTAAATATTATGTATTATTATCAATACACGAATAATTATTAAAAACAAATTTATTATCCTAATACTTTTTCATTCTTGTTGCAGTTTCTGTAGAAATTAATAGTTTGGAGTTAAAATAAAAGTTTGGGACGCAGCAAGTGCGAAATAAAAGTGAATTTTATGGTACCTATATCACTAAAATTATTGGTACCTATATCACTAAAATTATAACTTTAAATTTAAACAGACCTTGAAGATCTGTTTTGGAGGTCCTAGTACGCGCTCATTCGAAGCATTTTTGCGAAAGTGTGGCCATCGATATCTCTTTATTACCAACAAATATTGTAATCTTGTGCGAAAATGCCCTCTTTAAAATCTGTTATATCTAGGGACAGTAAGTCTCTTTGAAAGAAACTTGTATTAGTGAATTTTCGTAGAAATAATTGGCTAATGAACCCATAACCGGGGTCAGTTTCAATTTATTTTAATTTGTTTATACATATATGCACACACCAACAACATTTTAATTTCGTCATCTGTCATTCTAACCTCGTAATTGTTGACAAACGATTTAAATGGTTTTAGGGATTTTAATGGCTGAGATTTCTTGTTCGCTAGTTCGGGTAGTATGTTTTACACGTGTTATTTCTATTGTTTGGTTATAGTTTAATTATGACTTATGTCTGTAGTATGTATCAATCTACGCATGGTAGCTGTGTACTCTATCTTTGTCAGGCATTTGTCTTTAACCACTCCACACAATCGTTTCAATTCATGTCTTTCAGATTTTATTTTTAATTTTTTAATTTGAAAAAAACCACATTTTGTGAACCAAATTACTTTTAAGTTACAGTTACTCCAATAATTTCAAAAATATAGCGTATTCAAAAATATTTTTTGTATATTTGGGGGGGTGGGGGTGGCAAATGTCCGTTATGGGTGAATTGAGAACTCGTCCGCGGTCTTAACAAAATAAAGGCATGAGTCAAGTTTCGTTTAAACCAGTTGAGTATTTTTTGAGTTATCGCTTGGATATATATATATATATATATATATATATATATATATATATATATATATATATATATATATATATATATATACAGGTGTCCCACGTAGACCCTTTATTAGCCGTTTCTGGAGTACGGCTCACAATTGAATTCTGCAAATTCACGCACGTAGGTTTCTCACAAATTTTAGTTTTTGGTACAAAAATTCTTTGACGATCGTAGCATTGTGAGCTGGACAACCGTCTTGTTGGTACCAAACCTCGTCTAAATTATCATGAACTCTTCTCATTGTTGGTAAGATATCATTGCTCAATAGATTAGGATACTTATCCCCAGTTACATTATTTTCAAAAAAGAACGGACCAACAATGAAGTTACATGAATTTTTATATATATATATATATATATATATATATATATATATATATATATATATATATATATATATATATATATATATATATGTATGTGTGTAACTCAAAAAATAACGGGCAGATTTTGATAAAATTTGGCATGTACCTTCCTTTTATAAGTGGCTTGGATAATTTCGTTAGCCAGGAAAATCTAACAAGGTTTTTCGGGAACATTTTGGGTTTTCTTTCGGAAAAAATTTAATCTCCAAAAATAAAAAAGCTATGATAACCAAATTTGGTATTTATGATATTAAAAGGAAACTCTATACCAAAGTTTAATTCTATGGTGCAAGGAAAAAGTTATAAAAAATATGTGGTGCCAGATCATTTCTATGAAAATTCATTGGTGCGTCTAGTGTATATATATATATATATATATATATATATATATATATATATATATATATATATATATATATATATATGTATATATATATATATATATATATATATATATATATATATATATATATATATATATATATATATATAATATATTTGTGTGTGTCAGACGGAAAACTCAAAAAATAAAGCACCGATTTCGATAAAATTTGACTGGTATCTTCCCTTTGTAGGTGGCTTGGATAAGTTCGTTAGCCAGAAAAATTGGACCAGGTTTTTCAGGAAATACCAAATTTGGCATGTAGGGTTATGTCATAAAACTAAACCATATACCAACATTTAGATTTATATCTTACAAGAAAAAAGTTATAAGCATTTAATTTAAAAAAATAAAAATGTTTGGTACCAGGTCATTTATATGAAAATTTAGTACCATAACCCATATGCTGCGTCCAAACTTTTTTATTCTTCATTTGCTTTCATGTTGAACTTACTAACCGTTGTTTTATCAAGATTGAGTCTTCGGTTATTCACTGTGAACCTATGTATAATTTTAGCCAAAGTTGTATATATGTCTGTGGTTGTTATGCTCTGAAAAAATAAATCAGCATACATGTTGATACTTTTTTCTATCCAGTTTGGTAAGTCGTTGGTGTAAATTATACATAATGAAGGTCCTAAAATTAAACCTTGAGGAACCCCTTATTTAATACTCCATATGTGGAACTTATTTTCTTGCCATCGTCACCATAGTCAACTAACTTTTGTTTTTGGTTCCTAAATACGGCTGTAGTAGCTTCAGAGAAATACCTCTTATACCATATTTTTCTAGTTCCGCTAAAAGTGTGTCCTGTCTTATGGGGTCAAATGCTTTACTTAAATCAAGAAATGGCCATATAACATATGAGCATCGTTAAAAGATATTGTTTCACAGTAGATATTGTTTCCTAGACTGATTTTATTGTATTCTTTCCTCTTCTAAAGCCGTATTGAGACTTGGTAAGTAGATCGTTTTGTTCAAAACATTTCATAATTTGTGTTTGTCATATATTTTCACCGTTTTTTTATATATTTGGTAATATTGCTATTTGTCTGTAGTTTTTAAGATCTTCTGTGTTTCCTGTGGTATTACCTTTTAGTTAATTTTATTAAGAAAATCCACTAATAGGAGGTATCGATAGTAAGATTTTTGGAAAATATGTTCAAATGAGCGCGAACTAGGGTCCCTAGAACCCAAATCCAACATCAGTTGAAAAGTTTATATATATATATATATATATATATATATATATATATATATATATATATATATATATATATATATATATATATATATATATATATATGTTTGTGTGTGTGTGTGGGTATCCAACCGATAACTCAAAAAATACTTCACCAATCGAAACCAAATTTGGAAATTCTCTTCATTTTGTTAATAGCTTAGAGGAGTTCGTTGGACAGTTTTGACACTCGCATACTTCCAGAAAAAATGTGAAAAACTGTTTGAAAACGCTATATCTTTTAAATTACCAGAAGTATGGAACTAAAACTATACACGCACATAGATATCGTATCAGTGGCCCTCTCTATCAAATTTTAACATAATCGGTTCAGTAAATTCTGAGTTATAACCAAATAAAAAATAAATAATTGACGATATTACCTGAAATTACCTCTGAATGGGTACCTATAATGTTATACAAGGTCAGACCGATATATCAGGGTTACGCTGCTATTGCAAACAAATGCTCCAAATTAAACTTCAAACGAATAGGTCAGAAAAATATGTCACAATAAACAATCAGCGGGGTTTCCAAAACTGTCATTTGAATTTGAGGATATCAGGAAAATATATAGTAATAAATAAAAATTTTAATGAAAGTTATTCAATTTGTTTAAAGGCAATCTAGAGCAACGTTTTATTATGCATAAATATTAGGCTTCCCATTCTTCAAGGTATTTAAAACCCATCGCTCTCTCCTAATTAAATCTGACAACGTCAGTTAGCTATTTGTCATTGTCATTTGTTATTTTGCAAACTGACAGTAGACAGGGCAGTCGAATTCGAGTTTATCATCTTCTTCTTCTTCTTTGTTTACGGACGCCATAAACAAATAATAAGACTCAGCTAATATCTTAGAATATTGGAATAAGGTACTTATTGTTTACTTTTAGTTTTTAGTCAATTTTCATTATTATTTACTCTTCATGTCGTATATGGAACATTTGAGGTAAATGAAACTATATAATGTCATGCAGTGGGTTAAATTATACCAATAAACAGATGTTGTGTAAATTATTAAAATTTTAATTTCAAAATTTTGTATTGTTTATATTTATTTATTTTATTTTCAAAAAGTATGGATACAGCAATAGTAAATAAATGTTGGTTAGGTGCAGCAAGAGCGTTATGGTAGCGAACTTTCGTAAAAATGTTCCAAATGGTGATAATTCAATTTCCCATTAAACTAGAGTCTCCAGTTTTGATACATACTAAAACCTATATAAAAGCCACGTGGGTACTAAATTTAAAAAATAACACAATGAGCTTCACGAGCAACGATAAATTTGTTTTAGAAAACCATTTTCGTTATTTTGTTTGCAGAAACGGTTTCGATTGAGTGTACTAAAACGGATCATCCAAGCGACTAATAAGGAACAATACCTGCCACGTTTATAATTTGGCAGGTACATTCGTTAAATATTTTGACAATCACAGGGTGGTCCGTAAGTCGTTGGTGATCCCTACAACTGTTTCTTTCGAACACTCTTATATTATTGCATTTTTGCATTTTTTTATCGAAATATGATGCATATTTGTAATAAAAAAAACGAGACACCGTAAGTGCGTTTTGGTAGCAAATTTTCAATAAATCCTTCAAATTTCAATAACTCAATTTGCTATTACCCTAAGGTTTGTTAGCTAGGAAACCAGTTTTCTCTGAAACATTTAAAGTTAATTTTCGAAAATTGGTTGCACACTTTCAACCAATACGTAATTTTGATAAAATATGGTACATTGTTTGTACTATATAGGTTATACCGGTAACCAGATTGATGCCTGACATAATATTTGCTGTTAAAAACACTTATGAAAATTCACTTCCATGACGCACTTGCTGCGTCCAGACTTTTTTTCTACTAAGATTGGCTAACAGCTACTTTAATGGGGATAACGATTCGTAAACGTGTATGGTGTGTATAGTTATCTAAACAAAGAAATCTTATTATTTAATTGGCCTGCACTGTATGTACGCAACCGGTGTGTGTTGTCGGTCTTATTTTCTCCTGGTTATTTGTATATTGTTGCTTAGCGGGGTGTTTATTAGACCCTCGATTGTATTCATAGCAGTTCGTTTTGTTTGAATAATTTGATAACATGCATGTGTCACTGTTATTGTTGCGGCACTAGTGGCGGCAATGTAACGGTTTCTGAAAGGAAAAGTTTTGATGCAGCAAGTGCGTTAAGGTAGGAGGTTTTCACAAGCTAATGATAACTTAATTTGGTATTAACTTATGGGCTTCGCTTTTAGTATGTAGCAGTTTCCAGCAGCGCAACTTGTGCACCAAATTTAACAAGATAACTATTTTATTATCTGAGATACAACAAGGTGTAGTGTAGTTAAGCGACGCCGGATCCGGTAATTTCTTGGATGGGTGATGTTTTATGGTGTTCTTGTTCGGATCTGATGATTGTAGACAGCTTTTTTTGTGAGTTTTTGTAGAAAACATTCATCATTTTTAGACGAATTTTCGTAAAAGAAATGTTATTAATTCTTTCTAAAAATGTTTTCAACAAATTTTCATACAAAAAATGGCGTTTTTTCATTAACAAATATTTTTTCATGATTTTTAGTGAAAAAGTTATACTAATAAATTTTTCTAACAGCAATTTTTTAGGCAATTTTTTATAGTAAATTCTTTTAGTATATTTTCGTGAAATTATTTTGCCGATTTAAAAAAATTAAAAAGTAAATACTCTGTACTGAGTGGTGAACGTGTCGCCGTTAGTGATGGGAGGTTATTTAACTGTCTGTTATTTTTAAACGGTTGTCGAGCCGCAACGGTAACCACCAGTTATGGATTGTTTAAAATAACAGGTACTAAATAACGCTTTTACAATAAACTAGAATTCGGACTCGTATCTGTTTCAGTTCCACTGCAACTAGGTTCGATGAATAAACATCGGTTTTCATCGGCAACTGATAAATTTAACTATTTAACGGGATGAATGAGACTCGGAATGCTAAATATGTATGGGTATGGGTATACAGTATAGAGCGGACTTTACTTCATCACATATTACTTAACACTTAACACGTTATTTATACTAGTGTGCTCGCTTTCGCTCACACCTTTGGGAATGTAGGATACTATCGATCGACTATCCAGTTCAAAAAATAGATAAATAACTGAAGCTGTTATTTTCAACGGTTATCGTTAAATAATGTTAACGGCTTCAACTGTTAATAGAAAATAACCGTTTTGCCCATCACTAGTCGCCACCTAGTTGCGGAACCAAGTAGTATGTTGTCACGCCAGCTCCAAATAACACAAAGTGTTAAAAAATAGAGACTGTATACAACCAACTAACAATTCTAGTAAATTGTCACCCCTGGCCCATTTCTACCCTAATATATGGACAAAGTATGTAAGGCTAGATGCATTCTCACAACAATTAGAACCGTAGACCGGTTTCGCTCTAATTAGAGCTCGTCGGTACGGCATACTAATTGCTGCGAAAATACACCTATAAAGTAATACGGCTATGGTAGCCAGCCTTCCAACACTAAGTGGGTGGTGAACGTGTGGCCACCACATAACACTTTCTGTTATTTGGAGCTGGCGTGACAACATACTACTGGGTTCCGCAACTAGGTGGCGACACGTTTACCACTCACTTAGTGTTGGAAGGCTGGCTACCATAGCCGTATTACTTTATAGGTGTATTTCCGCAGCAATTAGTATGCCATACTGACGAGCTCTAATTAGAGCGAAACCGGTCTACGGTTCTAATTGTTGTGAGAATACATCTAGCCTTACAGCAAATACTCTGACTCAACTGTCGCTGTTTCTCGAAGGAAACTTAATTGAAAAATATACTTAGCGATTCTTCATTGCTTTTCGAGCGCATTCAACAACACCAATTGCTTTAAGATGGTCACCCATCCAAGTACCTACCGAAACTCTTATAGTAAACTGTGTTCGCATTTTTTTTTGCGGAGTTTCGTGAAAAAGACGTTGTTGCCAATTTGCTAGGTAAAACAAATTTACGCAAAAAAATTAGTTTTGGTCAGTGAAGTTGTTTGTATCGTACAACTTTCAATCGTGTACTCTCTTTTGGTCAACTGAAGGAAAATAAATGCATATAACTCAATTGTTTATATAGCTATAAACTTAAAATTTGATATGTCGTCTCCATAACAGCAACTTGTGTTGAGAGTTTTATGAAAATAACTTTAAGATACAAAAATTTTCTACAAGAAAATGTAAAATTTTTGCAGAAAACTGGTACGATCCGGCTGGATAATGAACTTATCTAAACCATTTACAAAAGGAAGATACCTGCCAAATTTATAATCCTCAATTCGTTAGTCGCTTGAATAAATTCGTTAGCCAATTATACCGGGTTTTCCGAAAAAAAACAACAAATTTGGATTTCCGAAACTAATGATTTTATTTTTTTCTTATTTAAAATACTTTTATAGAAATTCGTCACTATAAGACCCTTGCTGGGCCCAGGCCTTTTAGTGAATTTTCTTTAAAAAAAATCACTAATGAGAAGATCCAGACTTTTAAATTTTTAAAAAATGTCTTCAAATGAGCGCTAATTAGGCCCCCTAGAACACATATCCGGGGTCAGTTTCAATTTTTATATGTTTATATATAGAAAGAAAACACAAAATGTTCCGGGAAAACCTGGACCGGACTGGTACTAACCAAATTTGATCAAGATCGGCCCATTATTTTTTGAGTTATCGGTGTGATACATACATACATACACACACACACATATATATATATATATATATATATATATATATATATATATATATATATATATATATATATATATATATATATATATATATATATAATATATATATATATATATCACACCGTAAACTCAAAAAATAATGGGCCGATTTTGATTAAATTTAGTGAATACCTTCCTTTTGTAAATGGCTTGGATAAGTTCGTTAGTCAGGAAAATCGGCCCAGGTTTTCCCAGCAAATTTTGTGTTTTCTTTCAAAAAAAATTTATATCTCCGGAATTAACAAAGTAAGGGCAACCAAATTTGGTACGCTGGTTTATGTCGTTATAGGTGAGCTACCTACCAAAAGCTCTGTAGGTCAAAAGACAAAAAGTTATGGGCATTTAAAGAAATATAAATTGGGGTTTTCCTCAAAACGTCAAAGTGGCGATTTAAAATGTCAAAATTGGCAACATTTAGGCAAAGAACTTGAATCTAATACAGGCTATGGAAAGAAAATGTCTCAAGAACAATGTTTTACAAACCCTGAAGTCTTAGTTTCAACCGTCATTGTCCTTCATTTTACTAAAATATTTCCAGAAAATTCATTTCAAATAGACCCTTTCTCTTATGCTTGGCAGTAGCCTTAGCTATAGAGTTTATCGTTAATGGTATATACTTTTTGTCGAATTTTCGTAAAAAATCAATAAAGCTCAATATATCCGTTATTATACAAGATATGAAAAAATATTGTATACATTAATTATACGGTGTTTTGAGCTACATCTTAAAAAATTATTGTGACAATCACAGGGTGGCCCATAAGTCGTTGGTGATACAAATATTTTTTTTTTAGTCGAAAACGCCTTATGTTTTTGCATTTTCCATCGAAATATAATGCATGTTTGTAAGTTAAGAAATTCTGGAGGCAGCAAGTGCGTTATGGTTGCGAATTTTGATTAAATGCTTCATATTTGATAAGCTCAATTTGCTATTAACCTATAAGGTTGACCAAGAAACGGATTTTTTCGGTTACACTTTAAGTTTACTTTTGGAAATTTCTGTACGTTTTTAAACAATCAAGTTATTTTGATGAAACATGGCACATTGTTTTTACTATATATGTTATACTGGTAATCAAATTTGATACCTGCTTTCTGAAAAAACACATATTTGCTATTAAAAACATTTTAATGAAAATTCACTACCATAACGCACTTGCTGCGTCCCGAACTTTTTATTATTGTTTCATACAGCAGCCTCTAAATCTACTTGAAAGAGAATTACTACTTTCAACTTTTAAAGGTTATGCTGCATATTAGGGGTTAACTGGATTTTTGAATGTTTTTTCATAAATATGCTGAAAACAACTCCAGTATGCATAAGCAAGAAGAAAAATGTTCGAAAACAATCACCAAAAGTTACGGGACCCGCAGTGAACAGGGGCGCCTTTTTATGGTCGTTTATGCAGAAGACACCCTACCAAGCAGACCTGAACGACCTAACCGGACTTGATCTGACCTTACCTGACTTGACCTAACTCGACCTTACCTGACCGGAGCTGACTAAAAAACGTTAGAGACACCAAGAAAGCCAAAGAACATACATTTAACAAAAAAATTAATATATGTTAGGTTAAACTTACCCAATGTGACCAGCGACGAAGTAATAATGTCTATAACTCGGCAACAGAACACGATGTAAAAACGAATTTTCACAGCATAAAAATATTATCACAGCTCATATAAGGTAGTAAACTTCATTTATCAACAGTCGATATATCTAAAACTAGTAGTACCTTTTAAAGCTCCTGTAGGCAAGTTGGTTTATATTTATAATAACTGTAACCACCCATTTCTTCTATTAATTTTAACCTTTTGTTTCAGGTCATCCGGCATCCCTCACAAAGGAGGAACAAGTATCCCATTACCTGGATCTGCTCTACCAGCTCGAAGATGTCCCCCAGACAAAGTAAGACCAGTCGCAGGTTCAAGCCGAGCGTCAAGTCCTGCATTGTCTATGATACCTCGAGCTCCTCCGACTTCGCAAATATCCAGTCCATATCAATCTTCGCCACAGCAACAACAGAAGAACTCCATGCTAGACAAGCTGAAATTATTTAAAAGCAATGAAAAACCTGCGCCTGTGACTAACGGCAAAAGAACTAGTAGTTCTTCTGGTGTTTCCAGTGCTAGAAGTGAACGAAGTGATAGTAGTGCTAGTATTGAACCCAATGTTGATATTAAACCAGTACGAAATACCTCAAGATTAAAACAGACGCGCCCTTCCAAAGCGACCCCAGCCAAAAATAGCCCTAATTCTATAAAAAAAGATGTGATCACTTCAAATGCCAAACAGAGTAAAACAGCTGTTGAAGTAGAAAAGCATGCCTCTAAAATCGCGAATATTCAGGGAAACAAACCAACAGAAACCAAAGTTAAAGTTTCTGTTAAGAGTGAAATAAATTCGCATAAGCCTTCACCGCATTTACCATCACACAATTCTGCTAATAATTTACAAAATCCTGGAACATGCATACCGAAACCTACTGCAGCTGTCAAGGGGACTAGTAAGGTTACAAGAGAAGAAAAGAACATATCTGTTAAATCAACTAATGCCACACCGGTAATGTCGAGAGAAAGTTCTCAAGCTAACATATCACAAAACAAACCAGCTGTAGCCTTAGTTTCTCCAATGAAAAGTGAAAAACAAGAAACTCCTTTATCGGAAAGCAGTAACAGTGCGTCAACAGGTCATCACAGTAACTCTTCGGAGAGCAGTGTTATTTATAAACCGTCCAGTGAAAGTGGCTCCGAACATCACAATGTAATACCAAATAGAAAAGAACCTCCGAACTATGTACCAGACGTAAACGAGCAAGCCGAAAAATCTGTAAAAGTTGAACCAAAAGAAAATAACAAGCAAGATCCAGAGAAGCCTCTAAATATCGAAAACAACATCGAACACTCTAATCATAATAATCCAGTGGAAAACAAGTTCCTAAAGCAGCCTATTCAAAGCAACACCAAACAAGTGAATGATCACAACTGCTGTCTTACTCAGGAAGAGGAAAATACAAGCTTAACCATAGAACCAATGAGACCTTTGTTTAGAGGATATTGCAGCACACTGAATTTGCCATCCAGGCAGAAATATTATCCTAGGATTCAACCTGATGGTGGAGCTGACTACTGTGAGATTGCTCTAGTTAACGGATATCTTTCAGATGGTGAAGTACTTAGGAATCCACAGCAGAGAGACGTTTGTGATGGATACATGTCAGAAAGTGGATCCATTCTTTACGCTAGAAGATTGCAAACCATGCCTGCACATATACCAAATGGGTAAGTGATTATAATATTTGTTATGTACTGTAAAACATCAAGAAACATAGTTCATGTCATTTTGGGTTTAAATTAGTTCTGTTGTCAAACGGATAAGTGGTTATAGCAAAGGAAATTTGTATCTATATCTTGTTTCTTCAAGTTTGGCCTATTTATGCGACTATGACCAATCACCGATGCTAGAGAGCAGTTTCACTTCACCACCCTGGAAATGTTGCCTAACCTCTTCCATATCGTAGTGAGTGTAGGTGGTGGTGTAACTCCATTTGGAAAGCACTCTTGATACAATGACCTAGCTTTTGTTGTGCTGCCATCAGCGGGATCATATATAAAACGTTGTGAAATGTACGGCAGGGTCGCCATCTCGGTGCGGAACCAGGTAGTATGTTGTCACGGCAGCTCTAATAAACATGAAATGTTATAAATTAAGACTATACGGGTGTCCCATTTTGGTTGCAATTGCTGGGTATCTCGGTTATTAGTAAAGATAGAACCTTGCGGTTTTCGCGAACCCAAGCTACTTTTTTGCGAAACGAAAGATTCCGCGAAACAAAATTGCCATAGCCCTCTTAGTTTTCGAGCTACAGGGCAATATTTGAAAATATTGCATTTTCAGGTACCCCTTGTATTTCAGTTGTCTGACAACTTTTCAAAAGGGTAAAAACGAATCTTTTTAGAACTTGTTGCGTAGACTCTAGTGGCGTCGTTATTTTTTCTAATTTTTTTGTTGTTGAAATATTGACCAATGTTTTTGAAATGGGACACGCTGTATATTGTCAAGAAATTAATTTTCATATCCACAAGCTTAATATCTAACATTATGGGTCTATTTCAATAAACAACGAAAAAATCCTCATTTTCATAAGTCGCTCTCAAAATTTTGCAGTATCCTATGCAAAAAATGCTGCTGTTTATCGTTTACTTGAATGCAAGTGAGAGTTCCCAAAATTTGTTCTATGCCGTGTATTGATTGTCTTAATTATATAAATGTTGTGTTTCATTTTCAAATTTGGCTGGTTTTTAGTGAATTTTCTAAAAAAAATCACAAAGGAGATCTCGACTTTTGAGTTTTGAAAAAATTTCTTCAAATGAGCGCGATCTTATATATATATATATATATATATATATATATATATATATATATATATATATATATATATATATATATATATATATATATATATATATATATATATATATATATATTTATGTGTCACACCGGTAACTCAAAAAATAATGGGCCGATTTTGATAAAATTTGGTGACTACCTTCCTTTCAGAAGTGGCTTGGATGAGTTGGTCAGCGAGGAAAATCAACTTAGTTCAAATAGATTAAACGATGCTTTGTCCTAATTAGATAGTCGAATTCCCCCGGTCCATGCCAGTTCTGAGCTGACCTTTACTGTATCGAATTTCGACCACGAAATTGTAATGCATATTTGTAAGAAAAGACATTCGGGGCGCAGCAAATGCGTTATGGTAGCGAATTTTTATTAAATGCTTCACAATGTTTTGTAGAATTTCATGCTTGTTCCAAATATGACTTGTATTTTGCCCTGTCCCTGTTTGTTTTCAAGTTATTTTGAAGAAACGAAAATTTGTCGATTTCTTTTTTCTTTAATATCCAAGTAGGCGTTGATCTGACATGTCTAAGACTTGCACATTATCAGGACACTTTTTACAGAGTAATCTTCTTGTGCTATTCTCAACTTTGGATTGTCATTTGTTTTTGAGCTACATGTATAAACGTTTGTTTTTATTATGGCAGCCTTATTGGTTTTTTCTCATGTGATAGCCAGTGAAAAGAGCTTTTCAATGATCTACAACATGCTTGAGAAATCTTGTAATTACACTGACAATTTTGAGAAAAAGCATTTTGGGGATAGTAGGCTATGAAATCTAATACCAGAAGACAAATGACCAAAAAAAGTTTTCAAAAAGCAGTAGGTCATGGAATCTAACAGTAGACTTTTACTTTTAACATAATTTGCCTTAATGATTCACGATAAAAAATAGGAACTTTGAGCACACCAATGAATCGGCCTATTATTACAAATGATATTTTACATTACATTATCCTCAAAAATTGTTATAAGCTAATTAAATATGTAAACCTAGTAAATAACTAAATTTACTAACAGAACTCAATAAAAAGCAGATTAATGATTTACGAAGACGCCTTTGAAAATTGTTTGATTTTTAAACGCAAATCAACTGAAAAACAACAGAAGAAAGGTTGCTATGGATATAACACTATCGCGACAATTAAGAATACTGTCATTCTTAATTCTCTGAACAACTTGAGGTATATTTAACACGTTGCTTAAAATTTTGTACTAAATAGTTTTTTCCTGTTTATTTTAAATATTATTCAACAATATGTTCAGTAATGAAGAATAATTTGACATGTTGGAATGTTATATTTGTTCTAACCGAAATACTGAGGCAGCTGCAAATTCATATCAAAACAACTACCCAGAAAGACGACAACCAAAGACCAAAATATTTCGCAGAATAGTGACCAATCTATTGAACGACGGTAGCTTCCACGCAAAGAAACTACCAATGCCTAGAAATGAAGAAAGAAATAATGCCGTCTTATAAAAAGTACGGTACACCGTGTATTAAAACTAAAGTCATTACCATCCATACAAACCTATAAACGTACAAGCCAAATGTTGACGATTACTACCCTAACCGACTTCAATTCTGCAGATGGTATCAAGGACAATGTCAGCAAGTTGAAAATTTTCATTTGAAAATAATATGGACTGATGAATCCAGATTTACAAATTGTGGTGTGTATAATCGCCATAATAGGCATCATTGGGCAAATGAAAATCCCCATCTAAAGGAAGAAAGACGATTGCAAGATAGATTTAGTATTAATGTTTGTTGCGGCTTATTAGGTAAAAAACTGTTGTTTTATTTTGTGGATTAGACAGTTAATGTTTAAAATTTTCAGGTAGCTTCATTGTTGCTCCGTTCTCTTGTATCTATTAAGGAATGATATCTTACCAACAATTAGAAGAGTTTATGATCATTCAGACGAGATTTGGTACCAACAAGACGGTTGTCCAGCTCACAATGCTAGAATCGTCAAAGAATTTTTGTACCAACATTTTAATAATCGTGTCATTTGTAACAATGGGCCGGTTCATTGGTGTGCTCGAAGTCCTGATCTAACACCCATAGATTTTTATTTTTGGGGTAATCTGAAGAGTGATGTGTATAAATTCGATCAACCACAAAATATCAATGAATTACGAAACAGAATCGCGGAAGCAATAAATCATATTAACCAAAACATCCCCACCAGAGTTTGCAGGCATGTTTCAAAAAGGTGTATAAAGTGCATTGAACAAAACGGTGACCATATTGAACAATTTTCTATTTAGTGTATTTTTAAGTTTCTATTTTATTATTTGCTGAGTTCCGTTTCTAATTGTGATGTTTTGTGGAGTTTAAGTTTCTATTTGTTATTGCCGGGTTTCGTTATTAAACTGTTTCACATAATATTACCTAGCATTATTACCTAATTAAGTATTGTAAATTGAATCACAATATTTTTTATCGTTAATCATTACGGAAAATTATGTAAGTAGAAGTATATTGTTAGACTCCATGGCCTACTGCTTTTTGAACACTTGTTTTGTCATTTGTTTTCTGGTATTGGATTTCATAGCCTACTACCCTCAATACAATTTTTCTCAAAATTGTCAGTGCAATTACAACATTTCTCAAGCATGTTGTACATAATTGGAAAGCTCTTTTCACAGGCTCTCACATGAGCAAAAAATCCAATATGGCTGACATAATAAAAACAAACGTTGATACATGTAGCTCAAAAACAAATAGCAATCCAAAGTTGAGAATAGCACAAAAAGATTACTCTGTAAAAAGTGTCCTGCCTACTTAGTTATTGAAGAAAGAAGAAATCGACAATTTTTTTCGAAATAACTTTAAAACGAAAAGAGACAAGGCAAAATACAAGCCATATTTGGAACGAGCATGAAATACTATTTGTAATTTATTGCTAATTTAACCGTCTCCCTATCTCTAATAATAACGGAGATAACAATATATTTCCATCAAGTTTGGGGCACACTATATATATATATATATATATATATATATATATATATATATATATATATATATATATATATATATATATATATATATATATATATATATATACATATATATACATATATACATATATTTCTATATTTTAAATCTATTAAGATAGTCTTTTTTTGCTAGCGTCTCGACTTTGTGACTTTATAAATGACATTTTTAGTGTTAAAAACATATTTTTTGATTGTGCCTCTATTATCGGTTTACAAGTTAAGTTGATTATGAATTTCGTAAACATATTACCAAACTTATAAATGCAGTGAACGCCTTGTAAAATCCCAAAACTCGTCAAAACGGAAGTTTACTAGTTAAAATGCAAATGAACTCTCAACTTGAATGAAGTTTTTTCCAGTCGCCTATATGCTGAAGGAGACACTTGTTATGCCTAAGTTGTCTGCAAATAGTCGGATCAGGAATAAGTTTGTTTATCCTGCTAAAGCCGTATATTCAACCCGGGCACTGCTCTGCTTTGATAGCAGTCAGAGATCGCAGAGCACTTTATCTTAAAGGATTTGTGAAAAACGTCAGTCACCTTGACTGTTGTCCATTAATCTAAAAGCAGGGGTCCCAGAAATAATGTTTATAATGCCGTAATTCAGAACTTCCCCTATTTATAACAATGCAACTACTGTGAAGTTTTCATTCATCATGTTGATCACGCAGTGTAGTACTGTTATGGCCTTCCATTCATATACCTGCACGTAAAAGGCCCCAGAATATATTTATTACCCATATACTATCTTGTTTTCCACCCCATTGTATTTGATAAATAATATCTATTCCAATTTAAATGGGTGTCCCAGTATATATACGTAACATAATCACAGTATACAGGTAATATCGTCTTTTAGACTGTGATGTCCTCGGCAGTTCTTTTTATTACGTTGTAGCACCAGCACGTAAAGGAGCTCACAAACATATTTATTACTCATACTGCAATTTTCTTTTTCACCCTATTGTATCTAATAAATAATATCTATTCCGATTCACATGCGTACTTCAGTATCTTTACGTATTATAATCACAGTGTAAAGGTAGGTTTTAGGTTTAGGTTATATTGTGAGTGGGCCATAAAAGTCCCTCCACTGCGACCTTAAAGTCTGTTGTGACTCACGCCTAATTGTCTTATATTTCATCCAACAAGTCCAGCCTCTTATAGTGGTCGATAATTTTTGTGGGCGAAAGTATGGGACATAGTACGTGCACTGCTTTTTCGCCACTCTCCATGTGCAGCTCTCACTGAATTTCTTGTCCGAGCCCAATTCTGTGCATGTGGTGACGCAAGCGGCAGTGTCCTGTATACAGGCCGAGCAGAGTTCGCAGTTGTCTGTTTAGCTCTAGAAGTTTATTAGCCCTTGATTCTGAAAGGTAATTTATAAGGGCCGTAGAGTATGCTAATCCTGACAGATGCTGCCATTGTTGGAATGTATTTCCATCTATTCAGGTCTTTAAGGTGCATTTTGCTGTGCATGAGGATATCCCCAGCACAGGTTTTGGCCCGATAGAGTTTTCTCCGGCACCCCTCTGGCAAGTGCATCGGCCGCTACATGGCCATCAAGTTCCGAATAACCCAGTGTCCAGAACAGCGACACCCCGTTGTAGCTACCCAGTTCATTGAGGGGAGTCTTGCAGTTCCGTCCCGTTTTTGAATGGCAACGGTAAGTGCCTTTATAGCAGCTTGTCTATTTGAAAATATTTTTATCGATTTGTGTGTGCAATGGTTTTGAATTATCTTGCCCTCAGATCGGTTCTGGAGCCGTCCGTATACCAGCAGAGATCTGCTCTCAATAGGGACGTTTCGTTTTTTCCCAGTTCACCCTTTCTGGAAGGACGCTCTTGAAAGACAAGTCTCTACTGATCTAGTAGGCATCAGGTGTGATACCATTCCCAGAGCCTCGTTTCTCCATGTCATCAAGGAATCTGGTCCTTCCAAAACTGATTGTCTTCGACATGCTGTTCACTGTTTGGTTTAATCAGTACGTTGTCCACTTATCCCCCTCTCCAGCCAAACGTGAAGAGGTGTAATGTTTAGGAGGACTTCCAGTGCGGCTGATGGAGCGGTGCTCAACGCGCTTGTTATCATCAAAGAAGCTTGTCTGTGTAGCAGAGCCCTCGCGGTACCACGAAGTACTTGAGGCCACCAAGCTATAGCTGCATAAGATATCATTGTTCTAATAACTACTACATAGAGCCAGTATATCTGTTGTGGGTTTGTACCCCAGTTGTTTTCACAGATCCTTCAGCATGTCCACGGGGACAGTTTGGTCCTGCGGATTACATTTCTCGACTGTGCGTTCCTGTCTCGAGTAACCCCCAGATATTTTGCCTGTTCCATAAATGGAAGTGTCTTCCCCATAAAAGTAGGTGGTTTTAATTTATCTAACCTTCTTTTTCTGGTGAATGGGTCAATGGTGGTTTTGCGGGGGTTCACCTCCGGCACCACGTTTAGTGTTTCTTGAAAAGTATTTAAACGTTCCTCTTCAGATTTACCTCTAACCATTAAGACAAGATCATCCGCATACGCCTGTACCTCACATAGTTCCAGGATAGCCAGTAGATCCTCAACAAAGAGGGACCGCAGCAGAGGGGACAATACTCCTCCCTGCGGGCACCTTTCGCAGACCTAAAGCTGACTACCTCTCCCCGCAGCAAGGTGATAATGGTCCTATTATGTAGCATGCTCCTGATCCAGCCACAAATGGTAGGCACCATCCTCTAGCGACAGCAGCTTCGTAGAGTGGGTTAGGTAGTGAATTGTTGAATGTCCTTAAATGTCCAGAAATTCAGCCACCGCTACCCCCCTGTTATCCAGGGAGTGTGTGATTTTCTCAAGAAGATTATTGAGTGCTAACTCAGTAGATTGGCCAGTTTCGTAGACATACTGGAGGGTATTAAAAGGGTTATTGTTTAAGACATTCCCCCTAATGTGCCTGTCTAGTATTTTTCCAATCCCTTAAGGAAGAATGACGTAACACTGAGAGGTATCAGCGATTTGGGTAACAGGTCCTTACGTCCCAATTTGGGAATATATACATCCCTAGTCACCGTCCAGCTGGATTGAACATAATGCCAAGCCAGACTGGCTATATACAGCCTAATGAGGAATGGGGGGAGTGCATCCAGTCCAATTTGTCGCAGAACCGGAATCAACCCATTCTCCCCTGGCGCCTCAAATGACTGGAAATGTTCAACAGCACACCACCGCCGAGGCTGTAATTATTTACTTAGCACCGCGCCAGTCTTTACTGTGAGGGCGTAAAGGTGTAAAGATAAAGTCGTCTTAGAATGTGATGTCCTCAGCAGTTATTTTTATTGCGTTGCATCACCTGCACGTAAAGGCGCTCACAACATATTTATTACCTATACTACCATTTTTCTTTTTTCCCCATTATATCGATAAATAATATCTATTCAGATTTAAATGATGCTTCAGTATCTATACGTAACATAATCACAGCATAAAGGTATCGTCTTAGACTGTGGTGTCCTCAGCAGTTCTTTTTATTGCGTTGCAGCACCTGCATGTAAAGGAGTTTACAATGTATTTATTACCCGTAGTATGGATTTTGTTTTCTAACCCCATTGTATCTGATAAATATTATCTAGTCACATTTAAATGCGTGGTTCAGTATCTATACGTAATATAATTACTGTCTAAATGTAATGTCGTCTTAGACTGTGATGTCTTAAGCAGTTATTTCTATTACGTTGCAACATATTTATTACCCATAGCACAATTTTATTTTCCACCCCGTTGTATGTGCTTAATAATGTCTATTTAAGTTTATAACGTGCTTCAGTATCTGTATGTAACATAATCACAGTCTAAAGCTAATGTCGTCTTAGAATGTCATATCCTCAGCAGTTCTTTTTATTACTTTGCAGCACGTGCTGAGCTCATAACATATGTATTACCCATACCACCATTTTTTTGTACCCCCTTGCATCTAATCCATAATATCTATTCAGGTTTACATGCGTGCTTCAGTATATATACTACCATAATCACAGTCTACAGGTAATAGCCTCTTAAACCGGGATGTCCTCAGCAGTTCTTTTTATTACGTTGCAGCGCCTTCCGTAAAGGACCTCACAACATATTTATTACCCATACTACCATTCTGTTTTCTACCACATTGTATCTGATAAATAATATCTATCCAGATTTAAATGCGTGCTTCAGTATCTATACGTAAAATAATAACAGGGTAAAGGTAATGTCGTCTGAGAATGTGATGTCGTCAGCAGTTTTTTTATAATGTTACAGCCACTGTACCTAAAGGAGCTCACAACATATTTATTACCCATTTTACAATTCTGTTTTCTACCCCATTGTGTCTGATAAATAATATCTATTCAGGTTTAAATGCGTGCTTCAATATCTATACGTAACATAATCACAGTCCAAAGTTAATATCGTCTTAGACTGCGATATCATCAACGATTCTTTTTATTAGGTTGCAGAACCTGCACGTAAAGGAGCTCTCAACATATTTTTTACCCACACTACCATTTTGTTTTCTACCCCATTGTATCTAATAAATAATATCTATTTAGATTTAAGTGCACGCGTGGACCTGACAAGCGCGTCCCGTGGTATGCCCGGCGTCTCCTCCCGCCATGCCTCGCGGTCGGGGATTTCCACTGTAAAGTGGTTTTCCCTGCAGATTGGCAGGCTCGCGAAGTCTGACCTCATTTCAAGCATAAGCTCCTTCACGATCTACTGAATTTTGCTTCAGGGGCCACTGCAAACTTCAGGAGATCGTGAAGGAGTCAATGCTTGAAATGAGGTCAGGTCATTCCGCGAATCTGCAGGGAAAACAGTTTTATAGAGGAAGTCCCCGACCGCGAGGCATGGCGGGAGGAGACGCCAGGCATACCACGGGACGCGCTCGTCTGGTTCACGGACGGATCCGACGGGGAGCGTGTGACGGAGGCAGGTGTTTATTCGGAAGGACCGAGGGTAAGTCATAGTATTTCCCTCGGAGCCCATGCAACGTTTTTTCAGGCCGAAATGTGCGCCATCCTGGACTGTGTGCGGGAGAAGAAGAGGAGGTACACCAACAAGCGGATCCTCATAGCCACAGACAGCCAGGCAGCTCTTAAGGCGCTAAGTAGCCCACGGGTAAATTCCTGGCTGGTGAGTGAGTGCCGAGACGAGATGAGCGACCTGGCTGGGCAGAATGAGGTCACCCTCATCTGGGTGCCGGGTCACTCTGGAGTCAAAGGCAATAAAGAAGCTAATAATCTCGCGAAGAGAGGGTCAGCAGAACCATTTATGGGACCAGAACCGGCTCTGGGCGTAACAAAGAGAACTGCCAGGGAAGCCATTAAGTCCTGGGTCAGAAACCAACACAAGGTGTACTGGGCAGACTGTCCAGGGCTCAGACATGGGAAGTCAATCATTAACGAACCCAGTTCAAAGAGAGCTGTGGCGCTGCTAAATCTTAGCAGAGGACAGCTCAGAAACATAACAGGTCTCTTGACGGGACACATGGCCGTCAAGAAACACCTGCATAAAATGGGGCGGTTCGAGGTGGACCTAGCATGCAGGCTCTGCGGCGAAGGGGAGCAATCAGCTCAGCACATCTTGTGCGAGTGTAAAGCTCTAGACCGCAAAATACAACTGATCTACGGTCAGTCTTGACCGGAGACAGAGTATTATAAAACTTCACCCTACCAATCGCTGTGCAGACTAGTTCAAGGCACAGTGATTTAGAATGGGTGCAGTAAAAAGACTAAGGGCATGCACAATAGGCCAAAGGTTGAAGTGCTATCGGGGCGGCAAAGCCGTGGACGAGCCCTGAGGAAGAAAAAAAGTGCACGCTTCAGCATCTATACCTAACATAATCACAGTAATGTCTTAGGCTGCGATGTCCTCAGCAGTTCTTTGTGTTACGTTGCAGCACCTGTGTGCACAGGAGCTCACAACATATTTATTACCCATACTACGATTTTAGTGAATCTTCGTAGAAAATAAATCACTAATGGGGAGATCCCGACTTTTGAATTTTGAAAAAATTTCTTCAAATGAGCGCGAAGTAAGACCTCTAGAATCCATATCCGGGCTTAGTTTCAGTTTTTATATGTTTATACAAAGGCCAATATTTTGCATAACTACCGATACTTTTGTTATGTTTCATGCCCGACTGCGATTTTTCAAAGTTGACAATCAAAAAATGCGAAAAAGTTTATTTTTTCAAATGGCACCTACCGTTTCTAATGCCATAAATCAATGTGAAATTAAATTTAAGAGTAACTTTTGCGTGCCTATCTGCAGCCGTTTTTGAGTTATTGGCATGTTTTAGAGAAATATTAATGTTCCTCAGGGGCTTTGGAAACAATAACAAAATAATAATTTCAATACAAATGCTCAATGTGTGCACCGCTTTCAGGTCCTCTTAGAATGTGATGTCAGTTCTTTTTATTAAGTTGCAGTACCTGTATGTAAAGGATCTCACAACATATTTTTTACCCACACTATTATTTTGTTTTCTACCCCATTGTATCTAATAAATAATATATATTCAAACTTAAGTGCGTGCATGAGTATCTATACGTAACATAATCACAGTTTAAAAGTCTAAAGATAATATCGTCTTAGACTGCGATGTCCTCAGCAGTTATTTTTATTGCTTTGCAGCACCTGCACGCAAAGGAGCTCACTACATATTTATTACCCACACTACCATTTTGCATCTAATAAATAATATCTATTCAGATTTACATGCGTGCTTCAGTGTCTACGTATTATAATCACAGTGTAAAGGTAATGTCATCTTAGACTGCGATGTACTCAGCAGTTCTCTTTATTGCGTTGCAGCACCTTCATTTAAAGGAGCTCACAACATAATTATTACCCACACTACCATTTTGTTTTCTACCCCATTGTATTTAATAAATAATATCTATTCAGATTTAAGTGCGTGCTTCAGTATCTATACGTAACATAATCACAGTCTAAAAGTCTAAAGGTAATATCGTCGTAGATTGCAAAGTTCTCGGTCGTACTTTCTATTACGTTGGAGCACCTTCACGTAAAGGAGCTCACAACATAATTATTACCCATACTACCATTTTGTTTTCTTTTCTATTGTATGCTGATAAATTATATATACTTACTCACATTTAAGTGCGTGCTTCAGTATCGGTAATGGTAATGGCCTCAGCAGATTTTTCCATACGTTACAGCACGTGCACATAAATGAGCTCATAACATATTTGTTACCCATGTCACCATTTTATTTTCCACCCCATTATTACGCTGCAGCACCTTCCGTAAAGGACCTCACAACATATATATTACCCATACCATCATTTTGTTTTCTACCACATTGTATCTAATAAATAATATCTATTCACATTTAAATGCGTACTTCAGTATCAATACGTAACATAATCACAGTCTAAAGATAGTGTCGTCTTAGAATGCGATGTCCTTGCCAGTTCTTTTCATTGCGTTGCAAAACCTGCACGTAAAGGAGCTCACAACATATTTATTGCCCGCACTACCATTTTGTTTTCTACCCCATTGTATGTGATTAATAATATCTATTCCGATTTAAATGCGTGCTTCAGCAACTATACATAACACAATCACAATCTAAAGGTCCACACGAGTTCTTTTTTTACGTTGGAGCAGCTTCGCGTAAAGGACCTCACAGCTTATTTATGACCCATACTACCATTTTATTTTCCACCACAAAGATATCTGATAAATAATACCTATTCAGATTTAAATGCGTGCTTCAGTATCTATACGTAAAATAATCACAGTCGAAAGGTAATGTCGTCTTAGAATGTGATGTCCTCGGGAGTTCTTTTTATTACTTCATTGATTGTTATTGCCCTCACTTGGTGAAACTGGTCTATACTACATACAGACTTACTTACGTATTTGCACGTAAAGGAGCTCACAACATACTTGTGACCTATAGTACCATTTTGTTTTCTACCCCATTGTATCTGATAAATAATATGGATTTAGATTTAAACGTATTTGCACGTAAAGGAGCTCACAACATACTTGTGACCTATAGTACCATTTTGTTTTCTACCCCATTGTATCTGATAAATAATATGGATTTAGATTTAAATACGTGCTTGAGTATCTATACGTAACATAATCACAATCTAAAGGTAATATCGTCTTAGACTGTGGTGTCGTCAGCAGTTCCCTTTATGGCGTTTCAGCACGTGCACGTTACAACGCTCCATACGAAGGTATTCATGAGTGTTTTTCTCAGGTGTACATTAAATTGTTTATTAGTTTTTTTTACCATCATCCGCAATAGTACTTCCAAGGTATGCAATATCTCCACTGGTCTAAGTTGTTATCGCCTTAGCTTTGTGTTTATTTTCGCACTGTTATTCAGACGAGAGGCAAAAGAGGGCGCTAACGCATAGTGGCAGAGGTACTGCGACGAGGTTACTCGCCGGGCGAGCTTGGTCTGTAACTTGAACCCTAAGTGAGAAATGTTTCTATCACAACATGTGATTTGTGTGCAGGAGCATTACCTTGCAAAATTGAAACACAGTAACATCAAATAATAATTCCCAGTTATTGTCCCACCCTTATTCACAAAGTCAATTAATATTACATTATTACAAGCTCAAAAGTTTGAAGTAAAAACTTTTCCAGCAAATAGTTTCTTTCTTGAGCCTCGGATAACCAGGGTGTCTCTGTTCTTTGCTGATTTGTTCTGGTTCGTAGAAATGTACCTAAGTTCCATCCGTAGTAACAAGGGGGTTTAAACGGTCAGAAGTCCGCGTCTTGTTTAAGTAAAGGCTGAGGGTAATGTTTCTACCCATACTCGCTTCCAATCAGTACTTAGATCTTTGAGGATCCATCTTGCATATTTTTGTGAATCTTTTCAAAAATGTAAAAAGTTGTTTCGATGTTTTTTCATCAATACCCCTTGATTCTGAATAGCCAAGGTGGTTGCATTACTCAGCCTCTCCAATTACTTGTATGTACCCCTGTTCGCAGCTCATCTGGTGTCCCTCATGCTCAGATCATTTCTCCATTGGTCCTGCACTTATCAAGCGCAGACTGCATGCCTATAGCTTTGCTAAATTTGCCGGCACATTCCAAAAGTTTATGGAGGTGTTCCTTTTGATCCGCGTACAGTTTTAGGTCATCCATGCACAATACATGGCTTAACTCGACATCAGTTAAGTCAAACTGGTACCCCTTCCTATGCCTGTTGATCTCGGGGGCTTAAGGGCAAGGCAGAACCATAGCGGACTAAGCGCATCAGCCTGGAAGATTCCGCGCTTGATGTTGATTTTTCTGCCTGTATTTGTTTTCGCGAGCTGCTTAGGTATAATTCGACTATCCACACATTCATCACGTGTTTAAGAAACCCTACAATCTGTTCCTGGATCCCGTATAGCTCCAGCACCTGCACCGGCCAATAATGGGGTACATTATCAAATGCCTTTTGATAATCGATATACGCTGTAAAAAGCGGCAATTTGTTTCTTTCTGACATTTTTAGTAACCACGGCATCAACAACTATCAGTTGTTCTTTGCATCCCTTTTGATTTCTTTCGACATCCTTTTTGCTCTTCCCCCAATAATTTGTGGCTGTCTAAGTAGATGTATATCTTTGCGGATATATTTTTATTATTAAAATTATTATTATTCGTTTTCCACACTTCCTTTAAAGGAGCGAGCATAAAGCAATGACACATCGGTCTAGGGCAAGATGGCCAGTCTGAATGTATGTATTAAAACTACTGATGGGTGTCACCCATTGCACTCCAGAAGAGACTGAAAACATCCAGTACAACAAATTTCTGAATGGGTGGGTATAATTCCAATTCTAGACCCAGTTGTTCAAGGCTCCTTCTCAGGCTTTTTGGTATTCTACCTGCGGCGCCGAAAACAATGGGGAGTACCATAACTGTATCCATGTGCCAGATCTGGAGAATCTCATCACAGAGTGGTCAATATTTATTAATTTTCTCCGTGTATGTTTTTTTGGATGTTGTCAGGGAGTGGTATCGCAAAGTCCACCAAAAACCTTTTTTTGTCTTTTTCGAACGTCAGAATGAGACCAGGGTTGTTGTTTGGGATTGGCCCATCTGCTTGTTTTTCTCTGTTCCAATAAAGACGAATTTCTTCGCAGATGTTTGGCGTATCATGTTGCTAATATGGAATAGTATTTGTAGGACCCATGTATTTCTCCCGCAGCTTTGGGTGTATGATCTTCTTAATTCTGTTGTGTCGATCTAAGTAGGACTTCGGAGCCAGAACTGAGCAACCTGCAAGTATGTGGTCCACGCCTTCCTCCATCTGATCGCGCATGCTACATTTGACTTTACCTACCTTTCTCCCAGAACTCGTTTTCGATATGCCCTTGTTTGGGATTACCTGGTCATGTATAGCTGATATAACGCCTTCAGTTTTAACATTAAGCGTAGATAAGACGTAGATGCCTATGTATGCATGATCTTCTCCTCCAAGTGTTTTTCATGAAGTGGCTTGCTTCTCCACAGTTGCAGTTGTTGTTCAGTGGTCGTGAACTTGGCGGGAGGGCAAAAGGTCTTGTAGGCTAGTCTTAATGGCGTAGCTCTTTTATCAGTGTAGGTAACAGCTAGATGTAGATCGCTGGTTTCTGGCTTTTCAGAAAAATAATTTCTTAGGTTTTACAGATGCTTATAGTGTCTAACACTCACATCTGGAATTCCCTCCCGAACTTTCGCGGGAGATGGAATAGAAGATCTTGTATATGAACCCTGTGGTTCCTAAATTCATTCCTTGTCTTTATGTTCAACTCATTTAGTTCAGTGTTGGTCCATTTTATGATACCAAAGCGGTAGGTTATGGCAGATATTGCATAGGTGTTAACTGCTTTTGCCATGTTTCTCGCAGATAGTATAGTACGGAGAATGGAGCGAATTCTTTTAAGGTAGGTTTCTTTGGTTGCTTGTTTTGCCATATGATGGTATATATCCCTGGCCTGAAGGTACCCTAGATATTTCTATTTGTCTTCCTCCTCCCTTCCCTGTATGATTCACTGATTCCTATAACTTTTATATCCCCCATGTCTTGTCTACCTGCGCTTCTCCATGCTACTAATTTCGCTATTTTCTACTCCGAGCTTCATTTGAATATCACTGTTGAACCGGTCTACGTTGGCAAGGAGATCTTTTAGATGGTTTTTAGTTTGTGAATGGAGTTTCAAAAATTATTATTATTATAAAATAATTAACTGTGTTTAATTTGCATTGTGCATTTGGGAACCCATTTCAGTAAGCCTATTATTTTCCGTATTACACAACAGCAAATTATTTACGCCTTGAAGTTATATAATAGGTACTTATAAGCTTCTAAGAGAATAACGAACTAAAAGTATTTCCCTTTAATCCAAGTATAAATGCTCAATCTCTTGAGGCCAGGGGGATGTTTGCAATTGCGGGAAGTTAAGTCATTGCTTGACTGCTTCAAATAAATGGATTTCACACTGCGTTCTGTATTGCTGTATCATCAATTTCATTCCTTTTTTGTGGATTATATTTCAATTTAATAAGAGGAGAATCTAAAGCATCTATATACTATTATCCTCCCAGTTTGTATGAGTAATGTATTGTGCATATCATATTACCGTATGATATATCAATCTGAATATTTTTTGTTGAGTTAAACTATTCTATTCTAATGTTTTTTTAAAATTAAATGTACGCCTATTTCCGCACCTATAGCCAATTGATGATTACCAATGTGAAGGGGTAGTTTTGCCACACTGCTTAAAAACGTTGTCGCAGATTTTCCCTTTGAAAAGAAGGTTGAGATCTTTAACTTACCCAACATCGCATAACACAGAAGAAAGATTACTTTACGTCCCCTCAAAAGGGTCAAATCTACAGGTATTTAATTTGCTTATGTATAATATCGCAAGTTCAGTAAACATATTGTTACGTTCTACGGGGTTCTGGATTCGTTGATTAACAAAACACAGTTTTTCAAACTACTAATTTATTATAAACAACTATTTTCCAACACCAGTATCAACTAAAATATTTATCTCTATTATTAAATGTTCATAGAACTATATTCCACTATTCGCCTTCTCTGATCGCTTCTTAAACACCAACACTTACTGCTAACTCGCTTAATACTCTATGGTCACTATTCTACACCACACCGACTTAATACCGAACTAACTTACTCTGCGCACCGCTCGTCTATTTATACTGTCCATAGAGATTCTAGACCTTCTACACTTTTCTATACCTGTCACTTCTGGTCCCTTCTAGAAATATAATTCCAGAGTGTTCGCACACACTTTATAATTGACATCTGACCATAGAATAAATAAAGTCCATAAACTCAATTCTCATAAACAAATGTGACACTGCCCCCCTCTTATATTCGATCGTCCCGATCGAATTCTGACATTTCTTGGAATGGCGTAAGTCTGTGCATATGGACCACCTTCATCTTGCTCTTCAGGCTCCTCTGAATTCGGTAGACAACGTCATTGATCCTTCTGACCAGCTTATAAGGACCTTCCCGTAGTTTCTGTAGTTTCGGTGACCGTCCCTTGCGTCATACTGGATTGTAGAACAACACCTGATCTTCTTTAAAACCAGCTGAATTAGCTCGCACGTCATAACGGGTCTTCATGCGGTCGCTCTCTATTCGGATATACATTTCGACAGTATAGTGGGTGGTTTTAGTTCTCGTCAATATGTCGGAGCTTTCTTATAGCGAAATTCTTAGGTGGTGCTGGTTCTTCCGTGTAGTTGCTGTTGTTCTGGTGCTTCTACTTGCATAAATATTTGGGCGGGCCCTATTCATCCTGTCGACATCGGCTCTGTTCAAACAAAAACTGACCTTTTTCTGGGTTGGCTTCACATTTATGTGGTCTTTGCACCCTTCGTCTTTTACTTCTCTCATACTTTCTTCTCCGCTTGCTTCTGGCTGAGTAACTGGGTCGTATCTTCCTCTCACAGCTATTTTCACTGGAATGGCACTTTCACAGCAAACGTATTTTCCTCTATGGTGATTTCCGTACTACCAGGTTACTGCCTGGCGACATAATTATTTCTTCACCGCCGATAGTCAGGATGTTAGTGCCAAGATCAAGTTTAGCGCACTGACCCTGAAGTATGTTCAAGCCAATTATAATCGGGTCTGATATGGCGGCGACTATGGCTCTCTGCTTTGCCTTCCATGTCCCAATTTGCAGCTCGACGTCAGTTTCGCCAAATACCTGGATTCGATCACCACCGGCTGCATTTACTCTGTACACTCTGTCTGGCTCTCTTACTCGCCATCTTGGAACCATGTCGCGGCGAATAATCGTCCTAGGTGCGCCTGTGTCGACGACCATCTGAGCCTTATTACCGCTTACGTATCCCTCTACGACGCGAGCGCTGCCAGAATCGCTAACATGAGAAATGGTTACCCGCCTTAGCTTCACTTTTTCCCTTAGGTGTGATCTTCCAACATTCGCCCATTATATGTCCCACCTTGCCGCAGTTCCAGCAGCGCAGAGCATTTGCAAGGTGAGCTCTTATTGGGTGTTCATGAGTCGTCGGCCTTATTTGTTCTGCTATTTTCTCTAGTAGCTGCATAATCTTGGATGAATCTGGTTTATTTTCGTCTTCTGGGACTTGGAGACCGCGAATCCTCACATTGCCTTTAGAGGCTTGCATGGCAGCTTCTAATTCTAACGAATGTGCCAAAGCATCGTTTAAGTTTTTATGCCTCGCCATCCTCAGCACCTGTTGAGTGTCGGTATCCCTGATGCCGTCAATGAATGTTTGCAGCGACAGCTGGTTCAAAAATTCCACCGGAGCTGTGGGGTAAGCTGATCGTGTTAGTCTGGCAACGTCGGCTTCAAATTGTTGCAGAGTTTCGCCCGATTTCTGACAGCGACTTTTCAACTGACTTTGGTACAGTTGTTGTAAATGCTGGTCGCCAAATCTCATTTCTAGGTAATATCCAATGCTGTCAAAACTGTCCTGTTCTTCCCTGGGGATACCTTGGAGCACATCTCGGGCATCTCCTCTGAGAGACACAATTAGCGAAGTCGCTTTCTCTCTCTCTCGCCGCCAACGATTTGCTGTAGCAGTGGCTCCAGATTGGCGTAGATAAATACCCCACGGGACTGAGCGATCAAATGTGGGGACCTTAATTCTTGCGACCGGGCTATCTTCGGGCCTGATGTTTCCTTTGGCTAGGGTTTCGCACTTATTTTCTAGTGATTCTATTTTCTGATGCACTTCCTCTTGTATATTCGTCAGCTTGTCATGTACCTTGTCGCTGAGAGTAGGGGGTACTCTGCTTTCTACTTGCTGGAAGGTGTCGTCTTTTACCTGCTTCATACGTTCGTCGACACATAAAGTAATATTCTCAATTCTGCTGGCCTGTTCTTGTAGAATTTTCTTTGTTTCTTCAGCTCTTCTTCTCATTTCTTCCTTTGCTTCTTCGTCTCCTTTTCTAGCTTCTTCATATCTTTTTCTGGCTTCTTCTTTAGCTTCTTCGTATCTTCTTCTGACCTCTTCATCTCTTTTTCTCATTTCTTCTTTGGCTTCTTCGTCTCTTCTTCCGGCCTCTTCATCTCTTTTTCTCATTTCTTCTTTTGTTTCTTCATCTCTTTTACTCATTTCTTCTTTCGCTTCTTCATCTCTTTTTCTCAGCTCTTCTTTAACCTATTCATCTCTTTTTCTGGCTTCTTCATCTCTTTTTCTGGCCTCTTTCATTTCTTAAATCAATTCCAATAGCTGGGCGTCGATATTGGCTGTTGCGCTACGTGTCTTAGGCATAGAGATACTTAAAGCTTGTACAAAGTTTATTCTGTTTCAAGAACACACCCAGTTATGAATTACTGCTGACACTGATCTTCGAGAGCTTCTAGAAATTTCCACGTTGTTCAACGTATATTCTGGAAAATATTTCTGTAAGCAGCTTGAAAATCCCACTTCGGACACCAGTTGTTACGTTCTGCGGGGTTCTGGATTCACTGATTAACAGAACACAGCTTTTCAAACTACTAATTTATTATAAGCAACTATTTTCCAACACCAGTAACAACTAAAATATTTCTCTCTATTATTAAATGTCCATAGAACTATATTCCACTATTCGCCTTCTATGATCGCTTCTTAAACACCAACACTTACTGCTAACTCGCTTAATAATCTATGATCACTATTCTACACCACACTGAACTAACTTACTCTGCGCACCGCTCGTCTATTTATACTGTCCATAGAGATTCTAGACCTTCTACACTTTTCTATACCTGTCACTTCTGGTCCCTTCTAGAAATATAATTCCAGAGTGTTCGCTCTTACCAACACACTTTATAATTGACATCTGACCATAGAATAAACAAAGTCAATAAACTTAATTCTCATAGACAAATGTGACAATGAAATATGTTCAGTGAAGATTCCCGTATTCCCAACTTAGTAAACTACTAATACTACTACTTGTCACTCCATTCCCGTAAAGGGTAGAGCTGCTACTTTGCGGTGCTATCGGGGCGGCAAGGCCGCGGACGAGCCCTGAGGGAACAAAAAAAAAAAAAAAAAGAGCTGCTACTGCCCGATAATATTTCCCCATGAATTTCTGTCCTGACATGCTATTTTCGCTTTTTTCATGTTTATACATATCATCGAATACTATTTCCGAAAGTTCTCTCATTCCCAAGTCGTGATGAACAATGCAAAACACACGTTCATAGGAAATGTGTAATGTTCCTGCTAGACTTTTTAGTCCAATTCGTCGATCCTCTAAGATCATTTCATGGACAGAATCTGGCGAATCTTCGTATTTCTTCAAAGCGAAATATGGACATTGTGGTTCGGTATTTAGGATTAGCAAATTTAGCACAAAATAGTTCTTTCGCAGGAACATTTCTGCTTCTGTCAACTCCCGTATGAATAAGTAAACCACAGAATGCAACAAGCTGATCAATCTTCCTTTTGCTCCGTAAACACGTTTTCCCTCTAATTTAGTACAGTTAACAACTTCTTGTATAATAACTGGATTACAAAGGACTGAGACGCTTCTTTTGGTGTTGCAGCCATATGCTTTCTTACTAGTCCTGGCGCCCGCCGAATAATGTGATGTGGTTGAATTTTATTTTTGCTAGAGGTTACAGACTCCGATCCAGACCACTTGAAGCAATGTTATCACTCGTTGAAGCAAAGGATTACCAATATCGTCGGCATCATCCTTTGAATTATCGTCGCCACCATCACTACTGGATCAAGAATACTCGTCAGAAACCAATTCGAAATGTGTGTCTTCTGTGTCGTCAGTTTCTGCTTCTGATACATCACTTTCTCCAGAAGGCAGATCATTCAGGTGCCCACTGTAACCGTATTTCTTCATTGCCGTCATTACCAACGCTCACGCTTATCACATTTTTTATGCCATCGTATGTGTCTCACAAGTTTACTCAGTGCAACGTTTATTTCAACTGAATGACAATCAGCTGCACTTGATTGTTATACCCTGCAGTAATGCAGGTCTCAACTTGCACAGACACGTATAATTCCGTTAAACAGTGCGTGACAAATTGCAATAACTCTCAGCCGGCTATAAACAAGTCGATACTTGTTTTATAGGAACTATTAGTAGACTGACTTCGGAGGCCCGGTTTATGTAAACACGGGATGCAAATGGAAAATATTTTTTCCGATTTTGAAGTACACTTGAATGTTTTTGAATCAAGTGTGTGTTAAATAAAGACGTGTTTGAAGAATATCTAAATGCTCGAGTCGCTTGAAATGAATTCAAACAAATTACATAAGTAACGAAAATATCTGCTAGCCTGCCCAGTTAATGCATTCTAGATTCTAGGGTTAATGAGACATAAACAAAATACACTCTCACCACTAACCATTTGCGGTTTACTTCACAGACAGTTTTAGATAAATCGACTGCTAATAGATAAAGTTTGGCGTCTTACATGCACGTTGACACTATTTTTACCTTTTGCTTCCTTGTCTTTGCTGAATTATTTACACTAAAACTTGACACCTGGCATGGTGCGGTACGTTAAAAATAATTTTTTTTTACAATTTCTATATTTTTTGCTTGCTTCGTTTAATGTTCCTTTCCTACCCCGTCGTGTTTTTAGTCCGGGGGGGGGGAGGGGGGGGGCTGGTCCGCTGCCTCGTTGTGGAGTGGTTGGTTCGCTACCTCGTCGTGGGGGTTTTTCCCTTCCCCTCATGTATGCCAACAACCACCTTCAGTGTATAAACGACAAGAAAAATATCTTGGAAACAACCCCCAAGAATACTACGGAACTTGAAGTAAATAGGGGTGCTGTGCAGAGTAGACAGGGTGTAAAGGAGGTATGGCACCACAATATAAAAAAGACAGCTTTTTAAGATCCGACTAAGCTGGTTTTTTCCGCATTTTCCGCTCATATTTCCTTTTTATTCTTCCCGGCCAGCACCCGTATTCACTCCTGGTACTGTAACTTTCTTGGGTGTTGTTTGCAGGACCTTTTTCTTGTGGGTTGTGCATCCTAAGCATGTTGCTGCAAAAAAAATCCCTAAAAGCCCTCTGTGAACTAAACTGCAAATTTTAACGTGAACCTGAAGAAAAAAGTCTATCAAGTGTTACGTATGGAGTGTCATGGGGCGGAAAACTGGACTTAAAATAATCAGGACCTGGATAGAATGGAACCATTTGAAATATAGACATGGAAAAAATTACGAAGGCAAGTTACATTGATAGACGAATAAAACTATAATAGAAGAGGGAACAGAAGATTCTTGCTGAAAGAAATTGAGATATGGAAGGAACAATTTGTTTAGCATATTCTGAGCTATAATAACTGTCTAATGATGTTATGTGAAGCACATATACTTGAAAAAATTAAAAGAGGCACACCAAGTAAAAACATCGGGAAAACCTGGTCCTGATAAAGGGCGGAAACTACAATTGGTAAATTAGCAGATTAGCTCCCGAACGCTTTCAAAAAACTGTTTTGAGAAACATGCCTAGGGCCTCCTCTGGATGCACAAACCACAAGAAAAATTTATTGTACACAGCCCCCGAGGAAGTTACGGAACCATTAGTGAATAGGGGTACTGGGTGGGGTAGGTAGTAAAAAGGAAATATGAGCAGAAAATGCGAAGAAAACGGACTGGGAAGGTGTATTTTTCAGATCTTGAAGCCATATCCCCTTAAACTCTGCCTACCCCGCACAGCACCCCTATTCCCCCAGGTGCCGTAACTTCCTTGGGGGGTATGAACAAGACATTTTTCTTGTGGTTTATGCAACGAAGGTGGTTGTATGAACGCGAGAGGGGAAGTAAAATCCCCACGACGAAGCACCCGACGCCCCTCCACCCGCCCCCCCAATCCATGTCACAAGTTTGACCCGGGGGGTGGGTGTGCTTCGTCGTAGGCATTTTCCTTCCGCTCTCGTGTGCATACAACCACCCTCGTTGCATAAACCACAAGAAAAATGTCTTGTTCATACCCTCCAAGGAAGTTACGGGACCTGTGGCGAATAGGGGTGCTGTGCGGGGTAGGCAGGGTTTCAGGGGGATATCGCTTCAAATAGACTTTATATTTCCTTTTTACTACCTAGCCCGCCCAACACCCCTATTCACTCCTAGTCCAGTAACTTCCTGGGGGAGTGTGAACAAGAAAATTTTCTTGTGGTTTGTGCATTCAGGGGGGTCGTAGTAATGTTTCTGAAAACTATTTTTTGAACAGAGTTCGTGAGCTAAACTGCCAATTTACCCTACAATTAAATGAAGAAAGCTGCTCGAGATAAGAGTCACGGTTGCGACGACAGGCGACATCGCCTTTTAACTGTGATGATAACAGTCACGTTGCCTTGGCCATTAAATGTCAAAGCAGTTTATTGAATGGAAGTGTTTAGCGATTTTATGCGAGGACATTAAAGCTGTGAAATTAAATAGGTGCTAAGCAATGAGATGGCCGTTAGTCGGCGATGAATCATCTAAGTCCAGAGGCAGCGTTCCAGTCATCGGAGCGTAGCGAGGCGGCACTTCATAAAGAGAGTCGACATATAATTTCACTTCTGGAACGATAAAGGCCCGATAATATAACTCTGAACGGAAATAATGCACATCAAAAGTTCATATCGTTGCTTTCACTAGAGGTCAAATTTGTCCGTTTTCTTTTGTTTCCTGTATGCTTGCCCAGCACTTCTGTTACTCATGTTTTCGGTATGTGTATACAACGCTTTAGTTTACACAACCAGCTGCTCCATCGTCCCTACTACTTTATTATTCGCGAGCTTATTTGTTTGGGGTATCGTAATTTGCACCACGGTTGTGTGTTTTTATTTCTTTTTAGCAAATTGTCATCTTTTTTGCTCCGTATTTGTCGGTTTTTTCGTGACTATTCAATGAGTGAAGATTGGAACCTGTGACTAGTACTGATAATAAACCTTTTTATTCATCCCTCTGATGACGCTAACTTTGTTAGCGAAACGAACGTCAGTTCTAAAAACTGTTTTGTTATAAATTGGGTTCTCCAAATTGTAGTTATTCACGTGTTGCTAATTACTGACGTCAAATTACTGGTGCACCTGGTTACTTGAAACGTTTAGGGAAACTTCATGTTGTGAAAAGGGTAAGGACCTTTAACGTACCCATTTTATGTACACTAGACTGGTGGCTTTATATTGATAGGGAAGAGCGTACAGTCATACTGACACCAAATGACTGGCCCACCTAGTTACTTGAAACTTTAAGGAAAACTCCCTTTGTGAGAAGGGTAAGGACCTTTAACGTAGGTACCCATTTTATGTACACTAGACTGGTGGCTTTACCAAGTGATTCAACCTGCTCATACACAATCGATAGCCATGTTTGTACTACTAAAAGAAACTTACTTGCAAAAAGTCATGATGCATTAAAAAATAAATGTAAGATTTTTGGTTTAGTAAAATAACTTTATGTGGACTGACACCTTTGGATTTTCACTAAGCTTTCATACAAGAGTGTTTCTAATAGTAAGGTCTCCAAAGCGCTGAGGCCCTCAGGGAAGCTATTGGCCACACGGCTATGTTTGTTGCCTCCCCCACTCCCAAACAAGTTATGCCTGGTGCGAAGTTTTTGAACGCAAAATGTGTTAAACCTATCGAAATCATCGCCAATTGACAGAAGTGTAAGGAGAGTCGTGCACGAGTTTCATAAACGTCGGCAAGTGGTGTACAGAGTTTACAGCTTGTCGCACTGAAATTCGCGACAAAGAAAGAAACGACAGACCAGCAATTTCCGAAGAGACAATCGCGAGGATTGAACAAATTAGGCGTCGAGATCGGAGGATCATCATCGATTACTTCCGCATCTTGGTTCTTGAGCTTTTTCGAAGAACCATTCATTTCATAGGACTTCGACTGAAAACTTCGCATTTTGGAAGGGGTGCGCAAAATGTATCCCGAGAATGCTAACCGAGGACCACCAACGACGAATTGGTTCTTCCCGCGAGTTGTGCAGACGAAAACGACAACGTTTGATTCCAGTTTCACGGGTGACAAAACCTTGATGGTTCCACACCTGAGACTCAAAAACAGCAATCAAGGAGTGATGACATTACTCTTCACTCAAGCCGCGAAAATTCAAGCAAACACAATCTGCCGACGAAATTATGGCAACTGTGTTTTGGGATCGAAAGGGGTATTGCTGGTCGGCTTCATGGCTTCTGCGATCACAGTATACGCTGACAGATATTGTAAAACACCCAAAAAGCTTAAACTAGCGATTGAGAACCGGAGAAGAGGAATGCTGAGCAAGGGTGTAAGCATTATCCACGACAACCTTCGTCCGTAAAACCGGCGCTCTCCTGCAACTGTTTTGATAGGATAGCATGACCCACCCACCCTATAATCTGTACTTGACACGCAGTGACTACTATTTGTTTCATAATCACGATCACGATGTGAAAGATGACGTCCAACGCTTCCTGGACGACATGGTGGCAAGCCCGTATGACATGGACATCCAAAAACTGCCAGAGTGCCGTCGAAATTGAATCGACCGAAATGGCATTTATAAAGTCAAATAAGAATGTTCCGGCTTTAAAATGATTTATCAACTAGGAGCAAAGGTTTTTTTTTTCTAACAAAAAATAGGGGACCTTACTTTTGGGCTCACTCTTACATCACTTATTCCCTGGTCAACCAAAATGTACCGTTTAACTAATCTAATAAAAGTTTTAATCGCATACCGATCAAGGTAATATTATGTATGTGTAAAACTATGCGTTATTTACAGATTTTTTTCTATAAAACCTACTTTCAAAACTATTGAATTTCATCGTTACCATGTAACGATGTCGCCATGTTCTGACTACCACGACTCTCTGTCTCCTGCAGTTATTTTCATGTCATTGTAGTGCTTAATTGGCCTAGATTTTCCAGAGGTTTATCTCTTGATCTGCCGCTTTCCATTTTCAAGTGTGTCCTGAACATATTGGCGTCAAAGAGTATTATGTCTCGGAATATTTCAAAGAAATTTCGCGTTCTTCCATTCAATACGGCTTTCGTCAAAACCGATCTACTGGCGATATTCTAACCTGCGTCACTCATCTTTGGGGTTGTGCTGTCGCAAAACTAAGAGAAGGTCATGCAGTTTGACTGGATACTTCTAAAGCATGTAAGCATCTTCTTTCACTTCTTCTATACCTTTTCAGGTTCAAATTGAGGCTAATCACAATCAAGATGACTTTAGTCATAATAAAATTGGCAACTTCAATTTCAAAGTGGCATTAATCAAAATCATATGAGCTTTAGTCGAATTCAAATTGACGTTAAGCAAAACTAAATTGGCAGTGGTCAATTTCAAGTTGGCATTAATTAAAGTGTAATTAGTGAAAACATTTCATTAAATTGTGTAGCCACAATAACATTAAAATAATTAATTGAAACCATTAACGAAGTTTTAAATAACAAATTTTCTTAAAAATTCATATCTTGCATATCTAATGCAGAAAGAATAAATATTTGAATATGTGCAACGAATAATACACAATTAATAGCAGTAATCTTGCCAATATTGCCAACAACAATGTTCTCTAATGGAGGCCAACCCTGTGCTTGATACCAAACGGTGTGTTTATTGTTATCTCTAACAAAAGTAAAATTTTCCTAGGTAATATTGATTATTAATTTTGAATACCGCAGTCAATGTATACTAGTGCTTAGTTTGACCAGACAGTTATATTATCTAAACTGTAAGTACAGTTTTACTTCAATAAAATGCTAAAATAATTAATGAGAATAGGACACAATTTTCACAGTAAACCTTATCAGTAAGAAGACCACAATTTTACTTGCTTTATCTTTTCGGTATGACCCGAGTAGACAGTATCGGATTCAAGAACGTAAGTAGACATTTAATAATGTCCCAAATTACAAATGAGGCTTCTGAGTACAGAAGCTCTCAAATACAAACCCCTACCAACAAGAGCTACTCCACGGTATTAACACAACAAAAATGCATTTCAAAGCTATTATTTCCATCTATAAGTGAAACGAAGCTACAAAATTATCTAATTCATCTAGGCGAAATTATTAACCCTAAAAATATTCTATACTGCTCCAGGCTATGAAATAGTACAGTGTGTATGTATATATCATCCCAGGAAATTGTGGATAAAATTATGGGTGATTCAAAGGACACAATAACCCTGAATAATGAAATTGTTCCAGCCCGACGATATGTGACACCGTCTGAAAGATTAATTCTCTCGGACGTATGCCAATCGATTCCGGACGAAATTTTAATCAAGGAATTAAAGAACTTACTACTTGCGATACTCTCTCCTCTGGCATCCTTACGAATCATGCATCGTACCCGGTTTTAGCCATATGTTAAGTTTCTGCAGACAGATTTTCTTTGCCCTACACAGATTGCGATTCCGGAGTCGTTTTTGGTCAACTACGATAACACATCATATAGAATGTTTTTGTCAAGAGATAACCTCAATTGTCACAACTGCAAACAAACTTAGCACCACCACAAACATGAAATTTACTGACTCCATCCAATGTAAATAACAATGCGTCAACAGAAACTGCCACCCCCTCGGACAATACGGTAACTACCTTAGTAGCTCCAATACCACCAGATAAAACATCAAAGCCACCAGTAGTATCTCCAATAACGCCAACTGCACATTGACATCAGGAAAAAACCTCAAACAAAGGAACCAAAGAGTGTTCTGATGGAAGCCGAACAACCGCAATCCATGCCTAAGAGAAGTATAGACGACACGTTAACGCCCCTAACCCCAAGTAAAGAAAAAACGTTGTCTTTTTTTAAAACGTAAACACACCGCATCGAATCCAAAAAGAAAAAACAATATTGTTCCTAAACGTCAAAATGTTTAGGGTTGGCATCTTTGGGTGTGTTGAATAAAAAGGCTTTTTTTCCAAACAATTTCTTTATTCCTTTTCCTGACGCGTTTCGACCTTTTTAACCGGTCATCTTCAGCGAAATTTGTCCAATGTTGAACAGGACTAAAAAACTATACAGTTGAATACCCAAGGGACACGCTTCATCTGTTGCCAGAGGTGTTAGTAACACCTCTGGCTCAGTGGGTCCAACCTGCAGCAACAGACGAAGCGTGTCCTTTGGGTATCCAACTGTATAGTTTTTTAGTCCTGTTCAACATTGGACAAATTTCCCTGAAGATGACCGGTTAGAAAGGTCGAAACGCGTCGGGAAAAGGAATAAAAAAATTGTTTTGAAAGAAAAAGCCTTTTTATTCAACACACCCAAAGAAAAAACAAAGCCAAAGAGTCTTCTCTACTAACACTTGAGAAACTCATAAATCAGAATGCCTCATCTTTTGTGTTAGACTACCACCAAGTAATAGATTTCTTCGAAAATGCCAAAGGCTGCTCAGATGTAATAAGTATATTCCAGAACTATACCACCAGTTTGATGGCCCTTATTGACATTTGCAAAATATATCCCTATCGTCAAGAAATATATCAGAAATCTGGAAGAACAAAAATTAGAAAAGCTCTTCTAAACCACTTCAAAATACAAATTACATGCGATCTAACTTCTGATAGAGAAAGCGACAGTTCACAACCGAATTACAATAATTAAAAATTTAATTGGGGAATTGAAGAAGGGACAAGAAAGTCCTTGAAGCAGTTAGTGCTACAGATTCCGCAAAAGTGACAGAAAATCTAACTAGTGATTCAAAAACTGTTATAAGAGGAAAAGTTGCGTGGTAAGCCCAATGTCATAACTCTCCATCTAAACTACGAACAGTAAAACAGTGAGTTAAACCCTGACCGCTTCTTTCAAACGATAGAAAATTACCGAATTGCAGTCGGTATTGTGGATATTTAAGATAATGTTTTTTAAGTTTTTTTTACCGGCACGTTTATTGCCTCTCCCTAATAACCCTCGGGGTTGATGAGAAGTAAAAAAAATTCTCTAATCTCCGCATACGATATTCAGTTTGTATCAGACGATCTTTGTCAGCACCAGCCAAGATTACATTTAGCTGTTCAGCCATATCTGCTTTTACTCTTGCTTTTAATACTGACCATGCTAGTTCAATAGGATTAAACATAGGGCTATACGGACTCAGTTGTAAAAGTGTGTGATGATTAAATTCGTCTTTTGCAAAAACTTCATCAAAACCGAAGTGGCATGAGCATTATCAACGACTAACGCCACTCGAATATGGAACATCTTTTGCTCTCTTCTTAAGCACTGCCACACATAATCGTTCGCTTCCGGCTCCTCGAAATAACCCCTTCTAAGTTCGGAATGAATCAGCCTTAATAAACTTCCGCAGCCTTAATAAACTTCCGGCCTATGGCCTACCACTAAAACTCTGTACCTGGACAGCAAACTTCCTCTCCAACCGGATCATTTCTGTTGTTGTGGATGTCCATTTCTCTAAACTATATCCAATTAATGCAGGAGTTCCTCAAGGTTCAGCTTTAGCCCCTACTTTGTTTCTTCTCAACATCAATGACCTCCTCTTTAGCACATCCAACTCAGTTCACACCTACGCGGACGACAGCACTCTCCACTCAAATATACAATATTCTAAGCCTGTCTCTCTGGCCCAATTAGATGAGGATCACAGACACATGGAGGGTTCTGTCTTCGTGGATCTCCAAAAAATATTAGACTGTGGAAGTAAAAATCTTGTACAATTCAACCCCACCAAATCTCAGTCTTGCTTTCTTTCTCATAAAAGATACACCAGCCCTAGAACCATCACAATGAACAACCAAGTTATTCAAAGTAATTAGTCCTTTTCACTTGTTGGCATTTCTGTGGATCGAAATCTCAATTGGCACCAACATGTCACATCAATTGCAGAAGCGGCTGCTAAGAAATTAGGTCTCCTCTTCCGGGCTCACAAATACTTTCCACCAGCTAATCTCTATACCTTATATACTTCACAAATAAGGCTCGAATACTGCTTCCACATCTGGGGTGCCGCTGCCGCTTCTACACTCGCTATCCTGCACTCCATTCAGAAGAGAGCTATACGTTTCATAGGTGACCCTACCCTCGCCCAAAAGCTGCCATCCCTTGTCCACCGACGTGCCGTTGGTGACCTCTCTCTCTTTTATAGATATCTGCACGGGCAGTGCTCAGAGGAGATTCCTTCCATAGTTCCTCCACCTGCTGCTCCCAACAGATCTACAAGGGGAACAGAGCGAATGCACCCTTTTACTGTCCAGGTCACCAGACATAGTACATCTTGTTATGCCTGGTGTTTTGTCCCGAGGACTTCCACAGCACATAGCGCCGTCCTGTTGGAACCAAAATTCCTCCAGTTAGTCTTCAATCACAATTGTGAAGATATAATCATTTAACATTGCATGATAACGAACTCCGGTTACGGTGACATGCTCTTCTTGATCATTTTCAAAGGAGTAGGGACCAATGATGCCACGGGCATGGATGGCACACCACATGGCAACTGTTTCCGGGTGCAACGGTGTATCTTCAAATGAATTGATGATTTTCTTCGCTCCAAATCCTACAGTTTTGCTCAACATAGCCGTTTAAGCACACATGAGCCTCATCGCTGAACATGACAGTAAGATGAAATGACGGATTTTTAATCAAAGGTTGGATCGCAAAAGCAGTAAAACCACGGCTACAACGATAATCATTGGGCTTTAGTTCTTGAACCAGTTGAATTTTGCATGGGTGCAAACCTGAATCCTTCCTTAAAATCCTCCCGGTTGATCCATATGTCAGGTTCAACTGCTGACATTTAGTTTAACAGACAAATTTGGATTGTCTTGAACACTTTATCTTACAGCTTCAACATTGTCTGCATTTTTTACATTTTTGACAAGAAAAATTGATTTATCCTAAAAAAACTCTACGCAGCAAGTGCGTTATAGCAATGAATTTTATAAAAATGCTTTGAATATCAAATATGTCTTTTTAATGCAAGCAGTCATCAATTTGGTTACCGGTATAACCGATATAGTAGAAACAATGTGCCATATTTTATCAAAATAACTTGTTTGAAAATGTACAAAAATTTTCCGACAATAAACTTTAAACGTTGGTTTCCCAGCCAACAAACCTTAGGTTAATAGCAAATTGAGTTATTAAAATTTGAAGCATTTAATGAAAATTTGTTACCAAAACACACTTACTGCGTCTTGATTTTTTTTTCTTACAAACATATTTCGATAAAAAATGCAATAAAATAAGACTGAAAAAAAATTTTAGGGATCACCAACGACTTATGGGCTAGCCGGTGATTGTCAAAATAATTTTATAAGATGCAGCTCAAGATACCCTATAATTAACTTATACAATTTTTTCTCCTCTCTTGTATAATAATAATTATATTGAGCTTTACCGTAGAAACATGTCACCCTGTATATATGTAAGCAGATCAAAACTGAACGTAAACCCGGATATGGATTCCAGGGGGCCTAGTTTGCGCTCATTGGAAGAAATCTTTTTAAAATTCTAAAGTCGCGCTCTCCTCATTGACGAATTTCTTGTACGAAAATTAGCTACAAATTATGTACCGTTAAACCATAAACTTAACTAAAACTACCGCCAAAGCATCAGAGAAAATAACTAACCTGTTTCATATCAGTCCCTTTTGTAAAACTTCCATCATTTATATGTGTTGATAAAACATAACAAACACTGTTTAGTCCACCCACTAACATTAATAAAGGAATAATTTGCACTTGTATATAAAGATGTCACAAATAACACTAATAATTTGCAGCTGAAACTGATAACAATAAACATAACATATAAACAATCTCATATTACAGGATAAACGTCAATTACAGCGTCTAACAGACCTGCGCAATAATATCAAATGTTCTGTTACAAGGCAACGACATACTAGATCTCATATAAGCGAGGTTTACCATTGTCAATGAAACGCGGTAATATTAAAAATAAATCTTTCAAATTTGAAAAGCTCAATTTTCTGTAAACCTGGAAAGCTGAATTTTGGCACATAGTTAGGTCTTTCCCAAAGCAATATGTACACCAAATTTCATCGAAAGAAAACTCAAAATTTTCCCGGAAAACCCTGTCCGATTATTCTGGCTAACGAACTCATCCAAGCTATTAATAAATGAAAGGCACTTGCCGAGTTTCATCAAAATCGGTAAATTATTTTTTGAGTTATCGGTTGGATATATATATATATATATATATATATATATATATATATATATATATATATATATATATATATATATATATATATATATATATAAAAATCGAAACTGACCCCGGATATGGGTTCTAGGGGCTCAAATTCGCGCTCATTTGAAAAAAATTTTTGCAAAGTCTCACCATCGATACCTCTCTATTAGTGATTTTTTTAAATAAAAATTCACTAAAAAATTGTATCTCAAAAAATAAAGTGATTTTGATGAAATTTGCTAGATATGTTGCCCAGTTAAAGGCCTTATTATATACTAAAATTAAGCTTTCTAAGTTAATGTCAAATTGAGGTACTAAAATTTGAAGCATTTAATGACAATTCGCTATAATAACCCACTTGCTGCCTCCCGATGTTTTTGTTATTTGACTAGGTACGTTTTTTCACTATTATGAATTGGGATAGACGGGGACACACGCTTCATGCCTTAGGGGTCTAATTAGGCTGCTTTAAAAAACAATCGGTTAAATTACATTAAAAAACAAACATTCGATTCGAGTCGAGAACCTCTTTGTGTTTTGAAGCTTTGGTAAAAATAACCAGTAGCAACAAGTTCATAAAAATTCAAACTAACATGCTTAATCAGTGTAAACTGTAAAGCAATCATTAACTGGTGAAATTTTGACTTGTTAATTAAAGTTTATGTTTGTTTCTGGGATAACTAACTACCCTTTCTAATTGACAAAGTTAAATGAAATCGGGATTTCATGTGCATATCCGGAGGACGTAGTCTCGTTATTCATTATAATTATCAAACTTCAAATTGAATCCTTGAATGTGTATATTAACTACAAAATAATATCATTTCAGAACATCTAAAGTTAGTAAAAATTCACGTAAACTGGTCTTTAAGTAAATTTTCATTAAATAAATCCATCAATCGAGGTCACGATTGTGAGACTTTCGGAACTTTTCTTTAAATGTGCGCGAATTAGAGCCGCTAAAACCCATAGTGAGGGTCCGTTAAAATTTGTGTTGTTTGTAAATATACAGGTGTTTCAGAAAACATGCGCCATCGCTCGTGATTAGAATCCGCGCGTTAAAATAAGACTTTTTTTAAATAAGACTTTTTTTATATCAACATAAGTCCAATTTTGCTTTTTTTCGTAGCTTATTCCAATACTACCTACCGTATGATTTATCATACTTTTTTTTGTTCCCTCAGGGCTCGTCCGCGGCCTTGCCGCCCCGATAGCACCGCAACCCTTGGTTGATTGTGCATACCCTTAGTGTTACTCCACCCATTCCAAAATCACTGTGCCTTGAACTAGTCTGCACAGCGATTGGTAGGGTGAAGTTTTATATTGCTCTGTCTCCGGTCTAGACTGACCGTAGATCAGTTGTCTTTTGCGGTCCAGAGCTATACACTCACACAAGATGTGCTGGGCTGATTCCTCCCCCTCGCCGCAGAGTCTGCATGCGAGGTCCCCTTCGAACCGCCCCATTTTATGCAGGTGTTTCTTGACGGCCATGTGTCCCATCAAGAGACCTGTTGTGTTTCTGAGCTGTCCTCTGCTAAGATTTAGCAGCTCCACAGCTCTCTTTGAACTGGGTCCGTCAATTATTGACTTCCCATGTCTGAGCCCTGGACAGTCCGCCCAGTACACCTTGTGTTGGTTTCTGACCCAGGACTTAATGGCTCCCCTGGCCCCAGAGCCGGTTCTGGTCCCATAAATGATTCTGCTGACCCTCTCTTCGCGAGGCTGTCAGCTTCTTCATTGCCTTTGACCCCCGAGTGACCCGGCACCCAGATGAGGGTCACCTCATTCTGCCCAGCCAGGTCGCTCGTCTCGTCTCGGCACTCACTCACCAGCCAGGAATTTACCCGTGGGCTACTTAGTGCCTTAAGGGCTGCCTGGCTGTCTGTAGCTATGAGGATCCGCTTGTTGGTGTAGCCCCTCCTCTTGTTCTCCCGCACACAGTGCAGGATGGCGTACATCTCGGCCTGAAACACCGTTGCATGGGCTCCGAGGGAAATACTATGACTTACTCTCGGTCCTTCCGAGTAAACACCTGCCCCCGTCCCACGCTCCCCGCCGGATCCGTCCGTAAACCAGACGAGCGCATCCCGTGGTATGCCCGGCGTCTCCTCCCGCCATGCCTCGCGGTCGGGGATTTCCACTGTAAAGTTGTTTTCCCTGCACATTCGCGGGCTCGCGAAGTCTGACCTCATTTCAAGCATGGGCTCCTTCACGATCTCCTGAATTTTGCAGTAGCCGCTGAAGCCTGGATTGATCTTCAGTCTACCATTGCAGGCTAGTCTGTATAGTCCTAGCCTGGCCTCCCCCATAATAACTAAGTGTAGGAGGGGCAGATCCAGCAACATCTTCATGGCGGCTGTTGAGGTTGAAGACATGGCCCCTGTAAGCCTAGGCAAGCCATCCTTTGGATCTTGCCTAGTTTTTGTTTGGCACTGGATTGTGTCACCTTAGGCCACCAGACCAGTGCCGCATATGTTAACGATGGTCTGACCACCCTTGTGTACAGCCAGTGGGCCATATTAGGTCTTAGTCTCCACGTTTTTCCATATAGCCGCCTAGTGGCGGCTAAGGTCATGACTGCCTTACGCAGTATTTTTCCAATGTGACCATTCCAGGTTAGCTTAGAGTCCAATACGACCCCAAGATATTTTACCTCCCTGGCCATTGGAACGCTCCTACCGTATAGAGTGAGAGTTCTGTGGCTGTCGCACTTCCTCCTCCTCGTAAACGGCACGAAGGTTGCTTTCTCGGGGCTCACCCCGAGCCCTTGATCAACCGTCCACCCTTCCACCACTTTCAGTGCAGTCTGCATGCGCTCCCACACTGCCTGTGTGACCTTTCCTCAGACTATGATGACAATGTCGTCCGCATAGCCCTGTACCTCATACCCCCCTCCCGAGAGCCTCCCTAGCAGGCCGTCCACGACTAGGCACCAGAGCAAGGGAGACAGAACGCTCCCCTGCGGACACCCCGCCGCGACCCCCGCCAGCAGAGTCCCTCCCGCGAGTGAGGTGAACACCGCCCTGTCCCTGAGCATGAAACCGATCCACCTGCAACAGGTCTCCTCTATTCCACGCTCCCGGGCAGCTGCCAGAACCGATCCGAACGAGGTGTTGCTAAAGGCCCCCTCTATGTCTAGGAAGGCCCCCAGCGCCACCTCCTTGTTCTCCAGCGTATTCTCCAGTTTCAGCACCAGTTGGTGCAGTGCTGTTTCTGTTGAGAATCCATTTATCATACTTAGGTTATGTGTGTTTTTTAACTGCATTTGAGAGGCACTGTGCAAGTGTTATCTGCCTTGTATGAACATAATTCAGTAAGTAATTGTGGTCGCAAGTCCTTACTAAGATTTCTAAACGAACTATTGTGACAGTACGCAAGAGTTTAGTGTTTTGCTTTGGACATAGTTTCCATAGAACGTAAAAATTAGTCTCAGGTAAGGTTATGTTCATTTTCGTTCAATTTACTGCTTGTTACTTCGATTTTGCAATGTAACTTTGTTTTATATTGTAGACCTAACATATTTAAGCCTATCTGAATGAGTGCAAATATATTTTTGTTCTCTTTTGTACATAAAAAATTGGGGTATGTTAAATCATACGGTAGGCGTTATTGAGTGTTTTATTTTTAGGAAGAAAAACTACAATTCGTCTGATCCTCGAGACACAGAAGAGCTTCTCAATTATTTGGAGTCTCTCAGCTCAGATGATGAAGATTATACTACAGTAAGTGAATGTGACTATATCGATTGTACTATATTTCCACGAAGATAACGACATTGATGACGCTCCTAGTGATGACGAAGGAGAATATGGTATTCGTGCTTTGGGAAAAGGTATTCTAAGACAACCGATGAAAATAACAACCGTGAGTGCCGTTGGCGAACAATCAGAAATTCATCTCGGAAGGAGGGAAATCTCGTCTGCAAAAAAAGCTGTTGATTTTGAAGCTTCGATATCAAGCGACGAAGAAGACGACATACCTTTCGCAAAAAGATTCGATACTTCTAAGCCTCGTGACAAGCAGCCTAATAGAAAACAGAATAAAAAGAGATATCGGAGTTGGGACGAAAAAATTTCAACATATAAAGATGGGGAAGTGAAGATTAATCAGACGTCTGCACCTACCATTACACAAAAAAACAAAGAAGAAGAGTTGAATCTGATAGACCTGTTCAAAATATTTTTTCCTGAAAATTTCATGGAATACGTTTGCACCGAAAGAAAGAATTATGCCATATTCAAGGGAAATCACGATTTTTCCGTTAGTATTGATGAGATGTATGTCTATTTTGGAATTTTACTCCTATCAGGGTACACCAGAGTTCCCTGCAGAAGACTGTATTGGGAAATAAAAGGTTACATATTCAACTCCTTAGTTAGTAACAGCATGTCCCGTGACCGATTTGAGACTATTCATCGATATTTGCATTTCAATTATAACACAAAATTGATCCCAATTGTCGAGTCTATAAAATACAACCTTTATTAGATAGAGTAAACAGTATTTCACAAGAATTAGCAGAACCACTATCTTCTTCTTTTTCTTTGGATGAAGCAATGGAGCCCTACTTTGGGCGTCATTCCATGAAACAATTTATCAGGAGCAAACCTCTCCGTTATGGATATAAATTTTGGTGTCTCGCCACACCTCAAGGTTACATTTTGAAATTTTATCCTTATTGCAGAGCAGGAGACAAAACAGAAGGAAAAACTTTAGGTTCTAGTGTTACGGAGAAATTATGCTGTGGTTATTTACCTCTGAACTTCAATGTATACTTGCACAATTTCTTTAATTCTTTACCCCTATTAGAGGAATTAAAAACCAACAATATCAAATGTATTGGTACCACTAGATCTGACCGTATAGAAAAAGCTCCATTGAAATATCTAAAAAAGGCAAATCGTGGCGCTGCACATATTTTGAAAGACAGCTCGGCTCAAATTACCCTCATTAGATGGAACGACAACAATCAGGTAACAATGGCCACCGGTAGTGAAAATGACGAGATATGTCTAACAAAAGGCTACTGTAGACGTTGGTCCAAACAACAAAAGAAGCATGTTCAAGTATATCAATCTACAGTGATTGACTTGTACAACCAAAGGATGGGAGGTGTTGACATATTTGATAAGATGCGTGGTCTCTACAGAATACGTACAAGATCAAGAAAATGGTACTGTCCATTCAGTCGATTTTGTTTGCATGGGGCAATGGTAAATATGTGGATCCTTTATCGTTGTGTTCACCCTAAAATTGGGATCTTGGATTTTACAAGAAGAACTGTTCTCAGATTATTGACAGCTCCCGAATATCTGCATGGTCCTAAACCAAAACGAAGCAAAAATATTTTAAAGGAAATACGATATGATAGGACAGACCACTTGAGTGATAAACAGGCTACTTAAAGACGATGTGCATATTATGGCAAATGTGCCAAATTTTATGCGTAAAATGTAATGTGGGGTTACATCCAGACTCATGTTTCCGTATGTATCATACTGCTCCTGTATAATTTTACAATGTATAATTATGTGTTCATGAATAAAAAATTTGAATATGATATGATAAATAAACACATCTTTTCATCTCTTAACACCAGCTTGCAATATTCAGAAGTATTACTACTTCTCATAACTGCCTAGCGTATGATATATCGTATGGCAAAAAAAACAATGAAAACATGAACATTTTTCAATAGCGATAGATAGTGGGTGTTGAAAGGATTAAAATGAAGTAGTTATTAGAATTTTTTGCCATTTTGATTTAAAAAAAGTTACTCAGGCATTATTGGGTTATGGTGTCAAAGATTTTTTTTTGTGGTTTATTCCAAATTTTTCCAAAACGACTGTAGCAATCCGAATGAAATCTGGAGGGTGAAAGTTATTTATACTAGTGAATATTTTACTGCTAAAAAAGTGTGGAGAGCTTAACCAGGGCCGTGCGTATGGGCTATCACTGCAATCATTTTCTTTAGAAAACCTGTGCGCCACCAAGTTTTTTCTTTTGTTACCACAATTTTGTAGGTCGTTTAGTGGCGGTTAAAAGGTACTTCTTGGTATTTTCCCGGTCTCGTTCTCCTTCATAGGAAACATGCAATTATGTTGTGTTATGTCCTGTATTAAATATTTCCTGGGCTGAATCAAAAAATCATGCTGTTATTGTCATTTACTTGTTAAAGTGATAGATCCTGTTTATTGCTTTAAAATTCCCTTTTTTAACAATACCTTAGCTGAATTAACCGATGCCATTTGTTTATGTGAAGCGGAACAAAATGAAAGAGAAGCAGCCAGAATTTATCATTCCCAGACAAATAGCACTCAGCAAAAATATTTGTGAACACATCTGTAGAAGTTTGAACGAAACCGGTGCCTTAAAAACTTTAAAATCTAATTCTGAACGCAGTAGATAACAATGAACTGTTGAAAGTTGAAGAATCAGTTCTCAATGCAGTGGAACTACAAGTACCAGAATCGTTTCTAACAAACTAAGAATTATTTCCGCATCGTCTGTACAGAGAATCTGGCAAAAGCAACAATTAAAACCATACCACTATACATGTGTTCAAGAGCTTGTACCAAGAGATTATAGGCCTAGACAAGAATGTTTTAAGTGGTTTTTAAATTAGTTGGAAAACTAGCAACATTTCTTTCGTTGTGTTCTTTTTAGAGACGAAGCATTATTTACAAGAAAGGAAATTATAAGTTTCCATAACTTGCATAGCTGTTCTGAGGAAAGTCACTATTTATAAGAGTAGCAAACTCGCAGTATCAGTTTTCTGTAAATATTTGGGCTGATATTATTGGAAATGAAATTATTGGTCAGATTATTTTGTCACATACAATCATGTGTCATATTCAAATTTTCTGATAAATGATCCGCCTGGACTATTACCTGTATTAGTGCAAAATATAATATGGTTCCAACACGATGGTGCACTGGCTGATTTTGCGGTTGAGGTTAGGGATTACCTCTCGGACACATACTGTCATCGAAGAATTGGTCGTGGTGATCCAGTAGCATGGCCACCAAGATCCCCTGATTTGAATCCTTTACATTTTTATCTATGGAGGCACATAAAGGAGCTTGTTTATAAGGCATCAGTACAAACATTTGAACAACTTGTACAACGCATAGAGCTAGCATTTGTAAGAGTTCGGCAAAATCCTCACATTCGTAAGAAGATATTTGAACAGACGATTTGTAATGAAGCTGCAGGTGGACATTCTTAACACTTGTTGTGGTTCCATCCATGTACTTTTAACTAGTATGTAGTTTAAATTAAGAATTTAAAAAAGTTAAAACAAATTTAATATACTGCATAATACAATATACCTGCATTTATCTCATAAAAGAGATCGAAATCGACAAAATATCAGGAGGTAACTTTTAACAGGCACTAAACGACCTATGCAAATGTGCTAACAAAAGGAAAAAAAGGCAGTGGCGCAGGTTTTTTTTTTTTAGAAGATTATTTTACCCTCTCAGTTTTATTGGAAATCCTGCAGTCGGTTTGGAGAAATGTACAATAAACCAAAAAAATAAAACACCTTTAACACCCTGTGCCTACGAAACGAAGCAAAATTGTACTTCGGGTTGATATGGAAAAAAGTCTTTGTTAATGTGTGTCTAGTTTGTAGATTGTAGTTATTGCCGTTACGTATTAAAGTGGACTCTATCGTGTTATGAAAATTAAATCACTTGGAAATACTTAACTTAGTTATATATTTAAAGTAATATACACTATATATTATTTATGTACATTAATATAGGCGCCACGTGTATTTCTAAAACACGTGGTCGAATATGAATTATTATTGTTGCACTCGGTGCAACTACTTGGAAACGAATAACGATTACGAATATGAAATGAAGCTCTTCGAAGCTGACGAATGAATAGGCTGAGTCCTGATCTTGATTTCTGCGGGACCCATTTTTCTACTGCACTTTTATAACTTTAAATTGCGCGATAAAACCAAACAGTCCTATTTCTACGTGCTGATCTAGCCACTAGCGATGGCACAAGTTTTTTTGAATTATCCTGTATATAGGGTAGCCCAAGGAAGTGTACCTTTGGAATAACTCCGTTATTTATAGAGGTACGAAAAAAATTGTCTGCACAAAAATTTTAGAAAATTTTGCACTGCATAGCTTAGTAATACTATTATAGATACGGACTATCCCATCTTAGGAACATACCAAATTTATATTTCTTCTTATGGAACCCTGTATGCTATTACAAACTTTGATAGACATAAACAAAAAAATATGAGGTTATGTTTCTTAAAAACTGCAAATAAACGAGTAATTTGCAGAGATAAATAAAAATCTGTCGAATTTAAAAGTTCCATTGTGAGCCATCGGTAAGGGTTGTAATGCCCAGAAAACATTTACAGATGGATAACCACAGTTAAAAAAGTTTATTAAGGCTGAATAATAATGAAAGTTAGGAAAATAAAAGAAAATTTAATTTAACCGAACTTAAAAATACAACGAATGGTTAAAATAGAAATGGAAAATATATTCTCATAAGCGGACACTCACGGGACCAACTATTTTGTCAGTTTATAGGAGATGTTCTCTTATAGGAATTTATGTACAACAATAAATTTGAGTTGCAACGTGTTTAATATTATTTGTAAGGTTATTAGGAAAAATTATTTTGAATATTAACACAATAGGGATCTAAATAAATAAAAAAATAAACATATGTAGTTCTTAAAAAACATACTTAAATACATACACACATACATATTATGAGAGATAATTTAAACACAAAACTTCAAAATTGCTAGATAAATATGAAATTAAACATACTTACATATTAGTTAATTGAACAAAATTTAAAATAGAAGTGTGATGTAGTCTAGTGCGTTTTTGTTGCAAGAGACAATTTTGAAAATGACTTTCTAATTTTTTTATTTGCTGAAACGCAACGAAATCATCTCTTCCAAACCTTTCTAAGATACCAATTATTTTCAAGGCCTAGTAAAAATTTATCTCGTCGATGTCTTCATCAGTTGTAAACACTTCCTCTTCTGTTTCACTTTAGTTGTCTTCTTCATTATCATTTCGAGGAATCTCGTTCAAGTGAATGTCAATATTTTCGTCTTCTGTTTATACATCCTGGTCTATTGTTATAAAGTCTTCTACTACTTGGTTATCTTTTGGGCATATATCTTTGACAGTTTGTAACAATTCGGCAAGTGCCGATAGTGGCAAATCATCTTCAGGATCGAAGTCTGCCACATAACCTCACTTTTGTTAAATCCAGCTTTAGCAAAGCAATTCCTAAAAATTTCAGTAACTTTATTTCAGGTTGTTTTTATGAAATATAATGCATTAAACACATAGATAGATTTAGAAAGCTCAGATACATATTTAGCACCACCCATGTTAGACAAAATATGTTTCAAAATTAGATCTCCATAGTAAAATTTAAAATTCCGTATAACCCCTCTCGTCCAGTGGCTGGGCAAATCGAGGTTCTATTAGGTGGCAAGAAAATGATTTTTACATTTCCCAGATTTAATCCCTGGAGTAGGATTAAGGATCCAGCGTTGTCTAAAACAATAATATTTTTTCTTTTTTGAATGCCCATTTTTTTATCAAATTGCAACAACCATTCAGCCATAATGTCTCGGATCACCCAATCTTTTTCTTCGATTTCCACTCTGCTGGTAAATCACTGACACCAAGACTCATACATACTCGAGGACAATTTGCTTTTCCTATCACTGACAATTCTTCTTTATACCCCGCCATGTACACAGAAAAAAACTTGTGAGCCTTTCCTTTAACAATTTTCCACCGGTACATTTTTCTGATTTCAAAGTTAATGTTTTATCTGGTAGTACACGGAGGAAAAGTTCACTTTCATCTGCATTGTAGATGTCCTCTGGTTGATAACCAAGCAACATGGAAGCAAGCTTTTTCATAAATTGGTTCACATTTACTTGATTTACACCAGCAACCTCACCACATACGCATTTAAAACTAATGTTGTGCCTTTTACGCCATTTTTGCAACCATCCATAAAATGCAGTGAAATTACCGTAACCTGATTGTTCTGAGATTTCTCTTGCTTTTGCCTTCAGCAGTGGCCAGAATACAGGAATGTTCCGACTTCTTGCTCTTGAAAACCATTCGTAACATAGTCGGTCTATGGTTAAGCCTTCAGATTTCAAGAAACCCTTTTTCTGATTCACCTGGAAGAAAAATTTCTTGTTCTCACCCCCAAGGAAGTTACGGGACTGGGAGCGAATACGGGTGCTGGGCGGGGCGCGGGTTAGGTAGTAAAAAGGAAATATGAGCTGAAAATGCGAAGAAAACTGCTTGAAACCTGTATATTTGAAGCCATATCCCCATTAAACCCTGCCTACCCCGCACAGCACCCCTATTCTCCCCCAGGTCACGTAACTTCCTTGTGGGGTATGAACAAGACGTTTTTCTTGTGGTATATGCAACGAGGGTGGTTGTATGCACGATTTCGCATATTGTTTCTACTATATAGATTGATGCCTGCTTTCTTAAAAAAACATGTTAGCTATTAAAATCATTTTTATAAAAATTCACTACCATAACGCACTTGCTGCGTACAGAAGTTTTTTTAAATTACTTTCTTGTAATTTCCTGCCTTTTATTGATTGTGTTTTTTTTTATTCTTAATGTTTTTTCAATATACACATAGATTTGCACACGTGAAGAACCCAAATCACCACCAAATTAAAAAAAAGCTGACGATCGTTTCGAAGAATTCCAAATATCTTATATCCACAACTCTATATTTAGTCCGTCACTAACGACACCAAAATTAACATATTTCGTTTATATTTCGGAAATATCTGTATTCTTTTATTATCTATCGGATGTGCTTCTGCCGGTATTTATTTTACAAAGCAATCTATCAGGAGTCTACTCATAGGCGGCTGAGCGAGATTCATACATTTTTTATCATTACTATATTTAGCTATATATATATATATATATATATATATATATATATATATATATATATATATATATATATATATATATATATATATATATATATATATATATACACGAAGGCGTTTAGCGGTCCCCGTTATCTAACATTTTTCATTAGTTTTAGATTCTCCTCATAAACGTGGTGACTATTATCCTAAATATGTCTGGCGACGGGAGATCTATCTATAGTACCGTATCTTAATTGGGCTAAATGTTTTTTTGAATCTAATTCAATAGATCTTTTTGTTTGTCCGACGTGTTTAAGATCACAATCTTTACAACTTGTTTCATAAATTCCCGACATTTTGGCCGTATTATCCCTTGTCTTTTGGGTTACCTAGCAAGTTTTTATAAGTATTTTTTGTCGAAAATGTTAGTTGCAAATTGGATTTAAAAAATAATCTTCTAGACCCTGTAATTCGAGGTTGAAATGGTAAGCAAACAAAGTTTTTTTCGGCTTTCTCTCTTCTAAAAGTCGTTGGTTCCGCTAAAATTTTCTTTGTTTATTGTTTGTTAATTAATTTCTCCACTAGGCAAGCAGTATATCCCTTACAATCGGCCACGTTCTTAATATACATTAATTTGATATATCTGCTGTTACTTAAAGGAAAATTAATTAACCTTTCTATGGACATCGAATTCTAAAGTGTCTTTATTTTTGATAACTAGTACATCTAGAAAGGGTAATGTATTTCTTAATTCGTGGGTAAATTTTATGGAATAAAATTTATTGTTTAATTTGGCAATAAAACCTTCTATTTTGCAAATGTTTTGCAGATTAATAAACAAACAAAAAACAAAGAAAATGTTAGCGGAAACAACGACTTTTAGAAGAGAAGAATCCGTAAAAAAGTTGGTTCGCTATATAAATTCACTAATGGGGATATTGCGCCTTAAAAATTTTTCAAATGAGCGCGAACTAGAGTCCTCTAGAATTTTTGTAGAAAGAAACTTAATGCGATATTATAAAATAAGTTTGTAATTTTTGTTTGTTTTGAATAAGCTCTTAAAACAAAGTAAAATTGAGCATTTTTATATCTTGTCAGGCGTATTCTGTGTCTAAATTGCTTGGGTAAGTTCCTTGGCTAAGTAAATCAGACCAGTTTTTCCGGGTGAATGTTAAGTTTTTTTGGGAATTCTTGGGTCTCTGCAAATAATAAAGTGAACGTAAATTTACAAACAACCTCCCGAAGGCTTTTTTGAACTTTTTTTCAAAAACATGCTTAGAACCCCACCTGGATGTACGAACCACAGAAAAACTTATTCACGCTTGTTCACACCCCTCAAGGAAGTTACTGGACCGGGAGATATAGGAGTGCTGGGCTGGGTAGGTAGTGAAAAGAAAATATGAGCAGAAAATGGGGAAAACAGCTTAATTGGACCTCGAAAAGCTGCCTTTTTCACATTTCGAATTCGTACTTCCCAAACCTACTGCATACCCGGTACAACAGCCCTATCGCCCCAGGTCTCGTAACTTTCTTGAGCACTGCTCACAGGAAATTTATCTTCTGGTTTATGCAACGATGGTGTTTGTATACATGCGAGACACTTTTTGTACAATACATCATCGACACAGTCTAAAAACGTCGTCGCCTTACCGTCCCAGCAATGACTGTTTCTCTCCAACATTTCATTGCAGCTTTTTTTATGTATTTCAACACACCACGAGGGCTTATATCGTACCGTGGGTGTCGACAAGGAGTAAAGAGACAACTTCTTAATTCTGGACTTAAATGTTTGGAGGTTCGGAGGAGAAGGAAAAACATGTGCCGGCAAGGAATTCCGCAACTTGGAAGTCCTCGGAACAAAAGAGCGGGCATAACAAGATGTTCTATGTCTAGTGGCCTGGACAGTAAAAGGGTGCATTCGCTCTGTTCCCCTGGTAGTTCTGTTGGGGGCAGCAGGTGGAGGAACTATGGAAGACAGCTCCTCTGAGCAGCACCCTTGCAGATATCTATGAGAGAGAGAGAGAGAGAGAGAGAGGTCACCAACGCCACGTCGGTGGGCAAGGGATGGTAGCCTTTGGGTGAAGGTAGAGTCACCGATTAGACGTATAGCTCTCTTCTGAATGGAGTGCGGGATAGCGAGTGTAGAAGCGGTAGCGGCACCCCAGATGTGGGAGCAGTATTCGAGGTTTGCCCTTATTTGTGAAGTATATAAGGTATATAGATTAGCTGGTGAAAAGTATTTGCGACCCCGGAAGAGGAAACCTAATTTCTTAGCAGCCGCTTCTACAATTGATGTGACAATGTGACATGTTGGTGCCAATTGAGATTTAAATCCACAGAAATGCCAACAAGTGAAAAGGACTCATTACTTTGAATAACTTGGTTGTTCATTGTGATGGGTCTAGGGCTGGTGTATGTCTTATAAGATAGAAAGCAAGACTGAGATTTGGTGGGGTTGAATTGTACAAGATTTCTACTTCCCCAGTCTAATATTTTTTTGAGATCCACGGAGACAGAACCCTCCATGAGTCTGCGATCCTCATCTAATTGGGCTAAAGAGACAGGCTTAGAATATTGTATACTTGAGTGGAGGGTGTTGTCGTCCGCGTAACTGTGAACTGGGTTGGATGTGCTAGAGAGGAGGTCATTGATGTGGAGAAGAAACAAAGTAGGGGCTAAAGCTGAACCTTGAGGAACTCCTGCATTAATTGGATACAGTTTAGAGGAATGGCCATCCACAACAGAAATGCTCCGGTTGGAGAGGAAATTTGCTGGCCAGGTACAGAGTTTTGGTGGTACGCCATAGGCCGGAAGTCTATTAAGCAGTGCTACGTGGCAGACCTGGTCGAATGCTTTGGATATGTCTAAAGCGACAATCTGGGATTCACGTGTAGTTCCATAGACTTGTTCCAGGAATGGGTGACAATTGAAAGGAGGTCGGCAGTTGATCTGCGCTGACGGAATCCATACTGCCTGTCGTGGATTAGACTGTGTTTTTCATGAAATTTTAGTAATTCGGTGTTTATATACTTTTCCATCATTTTAGAGACGACTGAAAGGGGGAGAAATAGGGCTGTAGTTGCTAGGAAGCGCTTTGGATCCTTTCTTGAGGACGGGTTGTACTCGAGCAGTTTTCGAGTTACTAGGGAATATGGCTCTATTGTAAGATGTCTGAAACAGACAAGTCAGGACACGAGCAAGTTCTGGTGCGAACTTTTTAGGACAATTACTGCGATCTCGTCAAGGCCAGAGGCTTTTATGGTATTAAGAGAAGAGAGCATCTTTCGTAACATTTTATTTTTGAAAATTAGATCCGTCATTGGGGACTGTTGGTGGTTGAACATTTGGAGGTGGGTTGAGAGTAGAATTGTCGGCGAACAACGAGGCAAAAAGCTCAGCCTTGCCCAGGGCGGTAGAAACAATTTCATCCCCTGAAACAAGAGGTGGGAACGTGCTCTTGCAGAAATTATTCGCAATAGATTTAACACGAGTCCAGAAGGGTTTGCTGCCGTTGGAGCTTGAGAGGACTTTGTTTTTGATGTGGTTATTAAAGGAGTTTTTTGCCTCAGAAAGAATGCGGACATAGCGGTTTCTTGCGTCGTTAAATGCTTGACGGTTTTCTTGACTGGGGTTGTGTAGAAGCGTTTTGTGAGCTTTGACCTTTTCAAGTCTGGCCTTGTCACAGGATTTGGAGAACCAGGGCTTTTGAGTGGCTGAAGAGGTTTTCTGTGTACGTGGAATAAATAATTCCATGCCAGCTTGGATCATTTCGGTGACGTTTTGTGAGATATCAGAGGGGTCAGGATGAGAGAAGCAGACAGACGCCCATGGAAATGAGGAAAAGTTTCGTCCCAGTTCGCGGAATTGCAGTGCCAAACGATACGTGGGTGTGATGACTGTGAGACCTCGGATTGCATTGCGCAGTGACCATGCCGTGGTCTGGGCGACCAGGGGGGCGATGACTGATATCTTATAGCATGCAGGTTTTGTAGTAAGAAGGAAATCCAAGGGATTGAAGCTGTGTGTTGGGATGTGAGGAAAGTAAGTAGGTTGCTGAACCATATTGGCTAAAGAATTGTTGACTGCAAAGGCCTCCGTTGCTCTCTCTTGCAGATCGGTTTTTCAAGATCCTAGTTATTCCGTATTATGGACATTGAAGTCACCAAGAATGGTGACCTCGATGGAAGGATATTCAGGAATGAGATGGTCGATTTTTTTAAGAAAGGTAGTCGAAGAGCTGGACCAATTTGTTGTCAGAAGGTGACCGGTAAATGCAACAGATGAATTTAGTCGCAGCCCTGAGAGAGAGAGAGTTTCATCCAAAGTATGTCTTTTCTTCCAGCTTCTAAACTGGGGAGTCTGGTGCGGGGTAGATTGCTACAGACGTATGCGCACACGCCTCCATGCAATCTAAAGGAAGTAAGGAGCTCATACCCCGGGAAATTAAGGTGATTAGTGGCTGTTTTGGCACTGGTTTAGGTTTTGGTGAGGAAGAGGAGTTGGGGCCTATTAGCCTGGAGGAAATGGTGGACGGAGTTCAGGTTAGAATTTAGGCCACATATATTCGAGAAGGATATGTTAAATTTTCATGCCGGCGCTCCCTGTACACCCCTCCCAGAGATCTGAATGGAGGGGTATTTTATCTCCGGAATCTTTTGTATAAGGAAAAGCCATCATCATTTTTGTGTATAAGGGAAACCAACTCATACACCAGAACCGGAAACGTCCGTTGGAACTCCACCGGCCCCTTGATGTAAGAGGTGGTACCTCCTCGGGCGTGAAAAAATCCTTTACTATCACGTAAAGGAAAAGTCCACTACCACCTGCTTTCTCACACTCGTGATAATCCTCTGCTTTTTCCCCAAGTATGTGTATTTTGAATAATGTAATAAGTTTGTTATATCTCAGAATATGTCCAACATATTTTTGCGATGTGATACAATAATTTAGGACTACTTGAAAATTATGAAGCAACTGTGCTAGTTGGTTAGGTCCCAAGTACTCACCACAGGTGAGTAATATCTAAATTTAGCTGATTATCGTTACATGTTTAAATTAATAATTACACCTAATTCTAATCAAAATTAAGCCGTTAATCGGTAGCCAAGTTTGTGTTTTTATATAATATCTCAGGATCCCGCTGTCGTGTCTGTAGCCACCCTTGATTGTAATAAGATGCTTTGCTTGAAAAAACTGCTAAGCCGGTACGGGGGTGCATCCCTCCTGTTGCTCCTGAATGCGTGCTTCCTTCGGATCTCCCTGTCACGACATAGGGGGCGAGATCAGATGTTTAATTCGACCGTGGTGTAATAGTCTGCGTCAAAACGTAGGGTACATGCGCCCTATCATCGATTTCATATCTCAGACGCCAGACAGACATGGTCACTGGGCCTAACTAACTCAAATAATATTACCAAAACTCATGTGTCTATCTGTAATACATACTTGTGAGTAGTGTCCTTTGACTGGCACACACCTACACATTTGCTGTGATGAAAGTGATCCAGCCAGTCGTGTGGAAGATGCCCTTGAAGGGCAACCTGAGCCTCGCACCGGAAAACGTTGTCGGTATGACTTTTGACATTTGTTTTTTGTGCCGCTACTTGTATTCTGTGTTAAGCTTTGTGTGTACATAACACCTGAGCACTTTGTGCCCAATTAAGTATTAATATATTCTTTTGTTGTCATGGTAGTGGATTTTTATTACATTTACAGTTACCGCCACCAAAAGGGGTGCCTGTTACGATACCACTTCTTTACTTTCTTTGTGTTGTGATAGGTGGGTTAATGACGTTAATGTCAGTCTGAATTGAATTGAAACTACGATGTTCTATAATTGCAGTTCTAGGTTTCCTTCTTGATAATTGAATTTTTTCATCATCTTAATTTGTAAATCACTGAGACGAAGGTATGCGATTATTATTAATGTAGATATATTGCATCCAGCAGCTTTTTTGCTTTATCATCACGCTGATTAGCTTCTTTGAAAAAAATTTGGAATTAAATTTGTTACAATAAAATGATTCAGTGCTTTGCTTGTATGCTTATATTTGTGAATTACACTGTAGCAGATAACTTTTTTGTAGTTTTAAAACACGATGAAAAATAAATAGAATTAATGCCCACATTTTCTTAAAGGTTGCTGTCTACAAATATGAAATTTTAATTCACAAATCAAGTTGTCTTGTCAGTGTAAAAATTGTTTTAATTTAACAAAGACACACATTGCAAATGTGGACGTTTTCAAAATTACCGTAGTCACACATACTAAATACCGTGTGTCCCAAACTGGATGGGAATGTATTTCTATCTCCGTTATTATTAGAGATAGGGAGACGGTTAAATTAGCAATGTTTTGTAGAATTTCATGCTCGTTCCAAATATGACTTGTATTTTGCCCTGCCTCTTTTCGTTTTCGAGTTATTTGGAAAAAAACAAAATTTGTCGATGTATTTTTTCTTCAATATATAAGTAGGCGTTGATCTGACATGTCTAAGACTTGCACATTATCAGGACACTTTTTACAGAGTAATCTTTTTGTGCTATTCTCAACTTTGGATTGTCTTTTTTTTTAGCTACAGGTATCAACGTTTGTTTTTATTATGGCAGCCATATTGGATTTTTTGCCAGTTGGTAGCCTGTGAAAAGAGCTTTCCATTGATGTACAACATGCTTGAGAAATCTTGTAATTGCACTGACAATTTTGAGAAAAACCGTTTTGAGGATAGTAGGCTATAAAATCCAATACCAGAAAACAAATGACAAAAAAAAAGTCTTCAAAAGGCAGTAGGCAATGGAGTCTAACAATAGACTTCTACTTTGAACATAATTTTTCGTAATGATTCACGATATAAAAATATTGTGATTTAATTTACAATACTTAATTAGGTAATAATGCTAGGTAATATTATGTAAAGCAGTTAAATAACGAAACCCGGCAATAACAAATATACACTTAAACTCCACAAAACAACACATTTAGAAGGGGAACTCAACAAATAATAAAATAGAAACTTAAATTACACTAAATAGAAAAATGTTCAATATTGCGACAGTTTTTTTCAATGCACTTTATACACCTTTTTGAAACATGTCTGCAAACTCTGGTGAGGGTGTTTTGGTTAATATGATTTATAGCTTCCGTGATTCTGTTTTGTAGTTCACTGATATTTTGTGGTGGATCGAATTTACACATCATTCTTCAGAGTACCCCAAAAATAAAAATCCATAGGTGTTACATCAGGACTTCGAGCACACCAATGAACCGGCCCATTGTTACAAATGACACGATTATTAAAATTTTGATACAAAAATTCTTTGACGATCCTAGCATTGTAAGCTGGACAATCGTCTTGTTGTTACCAAATCTCGTCTAAATTATCATGAACTCTTCTAATTGTTGGTAAGATATCATTTTTCAATAGATTAAGATACCTTTCCCCAGTTCAATTATTTTCAAAAAATAACGGACCAACAATGAAGTTACCTGAATTAACTGTGTAATCTACAAATATAAATAACAGTTTTTTACCTAATAAGCCGCACCAAACATTAATACCAAATCTGTCTTGCAATCGCCTTTCTTCCTTTAGATGGGGATTTTCATTTGCCCAATAATGCCTATTATGGCGAATATACATACCACAATTTGTAAATCTGGATTCATCAGTCCATATTATTTTTAAATGAACATTTTCATCTTGCTGACATTGTCCTTGAGACCATCTGCAGAATTGAAGTCGCTTAGGGTAATCGTCAACATTTAAGCCTTGTAATAGTTGGTATGGATGTTAATGACTTTGTTTTAGTACACGGTGTACCGTACTTTTTGGTACGTCAATTTGTTCACCAAAAAACCGAACACATTGCGGAGGGTTTTCGTTTGAAACCTGTAAGACTGCATTATTTCTTTCTTCATTTCTAGGCATTGGTAATTTCTTTGCGTGGAAGCTACCGTCGTTCAATAGATTGGTCACTAATCCTGCGAAATATTTTGGTGTTTGATTGTCGTCTTTCTGGGTAGTTGTTTTGATATGAATTTGCAGCTGCCTCAGTATTTTGGTTAGAACGAATATAACATTCCAACATGTCAAAATATTCTTCATTACTGAATATAACTCGTTAGTACAAAATTTTAAGCAACGTGTTAAATACACCTCAAATGGTTCAGATAATTAAGAATGACAGTATTCTTAATTGCCCCGATACTGTTATATTCATAGCAACCTTTCTTCTGTTGTTTTTCAGTTGAGTTACCTTTAAAAATCAAACAATTTTCAAAGGCGTCTTCGTAAATCAATAATCTGCTTTTTATTGAGTTCTGTTAGTAAATTTAGTTATTTACTAGCTTTACCTGTTTAATTAAATTTTAACAATTTTTTAGGATAATGTTGTAATGTAAAATATCATTTGTAATAATGGGCCGATTCATTGGTGTGCTCACAGTTCCTATTTTTTGTCCGTGAATCATTACTGAAAATTATGGTAAAAGTCTATTGTTAGACTCCATGGCCTACTGCTTTTTGAACACTTTTTTTTGTCATTTGTTTTCTGGTATTGGATTTTATAGCCTACTATCCTCAAAACGGTTTTTCTCAAAATTGTCAGTGCAATTGCAAGATTTCTCAAGCATGTTGTACATCATTGGAAAGCTCTTTTCACAGGCTATCATATGAGCAAAAATACAATATGGCTGCCATAATAAAAACAAACGTTGATACCTGTAGCTCAAAAACAAATGACAATCCAAAGTTGAGAATATCACAAAAAGATTACTCTGTAAAAAATGTCCTGATTATCTGCAAGTCTTAGACATGTTAGATCAACGCCTACTTAGATATTGAAGTAAAAAGAAACCGATAAATTTTGTTTTTTTCAAAATAACTCGAAAACGAAAAGAGGCAGGGCAAAATACTAGTCATATTTGGAACGATCATGAAATTCTACAAAACATTGCTGATTTAACTGTCTCCCTATCTCTAAAAATAGCGGAGATAGCAATACATTCCCATCCAGTTTGGGACACACTGTATAAAGCATTTAGGTTTTCCTTTTTGTTAAAAAAGACATTTAGATGCAAACATTTTCACTCGACAGTCGAATTTTCTTTCCGAAAATGAGTATAAAAAACGTTACACGTAAAATGTCAGGCGTTTTTTGGCATCCTTTGAGCTTGAACATGAATATATAATTGAAAAGATATGCCCACAGACAATGTTTGCACCTACAAAACTTTCAAAATACTGATTCTGTTATTCGCTAACAATACGTAGGGGAGATGTGGGTATAGTGGCCACCCTAAGATTTAAAAGCACCGTGATTTCAAATAAAATTAAGTACCCAATATAGCTCGAACATTATTATAGTCATAGTAAAAAATAAAATCTTCAATTTTAAGATTTTTTTTACAAAGTAATTTGCAAAATGTGTGCAGATAACCCCTTTACCCCACACAGCGGGGCAAAGAGATCATGATAAAAATATTGTAAAACAATCTCACATGTGATGCAATAGTACTTTAGCATTGCATATGAGATACCGCTTAAGAACATATAAATACATCGTCGTCTTCACCGCCACATTCTCCATGCGCCCGTCTTTTGCACACTGACCAGCATATACAATATACAGCGCTCTCCTTTTTTGGATTTTGAGGAAAAGCTTGAGCAGTAGACACACTCAACATATTGCGCATCATCGTCACTGCTGCTTGTGTTCTCTTTAACAGAGATTCTTGATGCACACTGAGCAGCATATCCAATATCCAACACTCTCCTTTTTTTGGATTTTGAGGAAAGTCTTGAACAGTAGACACACTCAACATCTTCCTGCGCATCATCGTCACTGATGCTTGTGTTCTCTTTAACAGAGATTCTTGATGTCTTTGTCCCAACCCTGTATTCTTACTCTGAAAAACATGTTCGTTAACTACTGCTGGTTTTTTAGGCTCCTTTGCTATTTACAGCTCAGAACGATGTGTTTTAGACTGACGAATAACCTCGAGCAGCTTGGTCAACTATTTTGGTTATCATTCAAGTTTTGATCAACAGGTCGTTTGTTAGTTTGCGAGGTGAAAGGTATTGGATCTGCTACATCATCTGCTTTGTTGCCTTGCAATTTTCGTTTTCCAGATGATCCTCAACATCTATATCAGTAACTTTAGCTTCAGCAAAATCTGCATCACTGAACACATGTGGATCATATGGAACAATTCTACAATATCTGAATCCATTTATAGCTTTGTAGGCGCTGCTGCTCGAACGTATGCAGCACCAATCAATTTGCTAACATGAAATTGTGATACAGTTCTTCCTCGGTTACTCTTAAGATATTTTTTGATCTCTTGAACATAAAACGCATTTAAGGGCCCCATAAATACCACATCAAGTGGCTGTAAGTTGTGACTATAGTTACTAGATAGAGATAGTTAAGACATATAGCGAGGGCGTTCATGTTTAGGCTAAAATGCAGTTCTAGGCCAAACTCGGCGACAAAATATATGACTTGAACACCTGATATCGTTATTAATTGACCGATTTCAAAAATTCTCATTTCTAAATAACTTTCAATTAACTGTTTTTGATATTGTTTTACTAAATAACTCCTAATCGTTTAGAAAAACCTGTGAGACATAAATAACAAAAACTTAGTTTTCTACTGCATTACTTTTTTCGATCATCGAGAATTTTTTTATCTTTCAAAATATGTAGTAACATATGGGACATAAAATAAAGTCAACATATCAAATAATATTGTGAAAAAAGAACTATCTAAAATTCATTTGCATTCATTTCGATTTTAGAGCACGTTTAATTAAGCAAACGTAAAACAGTGATGTTGAAATGTCGTATTGAGCATAATCGTATCTGTGACGTGCGTTATACTGCCAAACAACTTGGGGAGCATCCATAAACTATGTGGTTCCATTTTAACCTCTTTTGAGGATATGGTATTTAAAATACGACATAATTAATGATCCGAATAACTATTTACAGTATTATATGTTTTTTCCCTTAGGGCTCGTCCGCGGCTTTGCCGCCCCGATAGCACTGCAACCTTTGGCCTATTGTGCATGCCCTTAGTCTTTTTACTCCACTCATTCCAAAATCACTGTGCCTTGAACTAGTCTGCAGAGCAATTGGTAGGGTGAAGTTTATTGTTACTCTGTCTCCGGTCTAGGCTGTCCGTAGATCAGTTGTCTTTTGCGGTCCAGAGCATTACACTCGCACAAGATGTGCTGGGCTGATTCCTCCCCCTCGCCGCAAAGTCTACATGCCAGGTCCCCTTCGAACCGCCCTATTTTATGCAGGTGTTTCTTGACAGCCATGTGTCCCATCAAAGAGTCCTGTTATGTTCCTGAGCTGTCCTCTGCTAAGATTTAGCAGCTCCACAGCTCTCTTTGAACTGGGTTCCTCAATTACTGACTTCCCGGTCTAAACCCTGGATAGTCTGCCCAGCACACCTTATGTTCGTTTCTGACCCAGGACTTAATGGATCCCCTGGCAGTGCTCTTCGTCACGCCCAGGACCGGTTTTGGTCCCATAAATGGTTCTGCTGACCCTCTCTTCGCTAGACTGTCAGCTTCTTCATTGCCTTTGACCCCCGTGTGACCCGTCACCCAGACGAGGGTGACCTCATTATGCCCAGTCAGGTCTCTCGGCTCGTCTCGGCATTCACTTACCAGCCTGGAATTTACCCGTGGGCTACTTAGGGCCTTAAGGGCTGCCTGGCTGCCTGTGACTAAGGATCCGCTTGTTGGTGTTGCCCCGCCTGTTGTACTCTCGTACGCGCTCTCCCCCGCCATGCCTCGCGGTCGGGGATTACCACGGTAAACTTATTTTCCATACAGATTCGCGGGCTCGCGAAATCTGGCCTCATTTCAAGCATGGGCTCCTTCACGATCTCCTGAATCTTGCAGTGGCCCCTGCAGCCTGGATTATATGTTTACCTATCATACAGACGAAATCATGTGTGGCAAGCGCTGTATGCTCCAGAAGTTAACATCTCCAAAAAACTTAATAAATCGTAGCCGATAGATCCACATGCAAAATTCGATTGAGTAGCTTCTTTGACTGTTTGCATTTCATCTATTTGGAATTTTCTCTTTGCATGGAAGAAATCTGATCTTCGTGAAATATATCTTTCAGCAGTTCTGCGAGTATTTTATATTTCTGAAAGGACTTTTTGAATTGTTCTAATTTTAACTACATTTTGTTAATGGTTTGCGTCCTTCTCATGATTTGCCTTTTTAGTTTGGCTATTATTGTCAACTCATTGTGTTTCTTGTACTTTCTCATTTGTACTACTCGTAGATAGATATGAACACTCACTAGATAGTGACAGATATATGTTTGAAGAACCTTCAACATTAGTAGATCTGTATTTAGCTTTCACAAGGTCTTGTGAAGGGTTACTCTCATGTACAACTCGAACTGTTGGTATTTTCCTTTTTCGTTTTAATTTGGCATAAGTGAATATCGTAGGTATTGAGTTAGATTTTAATTTACGTTTTTCGTCTATTCTAATAACCTCTCAAGAGTCAGCATCAAAATTAACGTCACAAAGAACAGAATAATTGATGGGTTTCCATCCAACCCGTTAACTTTATCAGTCCAAATACTTCTACGAGCAGGGTATCGAGGAAATACTTTTATAATAAAACCTCTCCTTGCAGAATTACTGCAGTCAACAATGGATAAATCATCTACGATCACGTCGGTTCTACTCATGCACCAATAATTCTGGTAGAAGCGGTACGCGTATTCATTGCATAAAAGTACAGAAATCCGACTAATACTCAACATAAATGCAATCTACTACTTAATAGGACACCATTCCTCACATTTTAGCTAATAATTAACACTGTAAGTACAATAATTTCGATAAGCTACACACAAGCGCATGGAAACGAATACAACTTCAATGCGAAAATAGCCTAAATATGGCGATAGTCTCGGAACGCGTTCACGCATATGTCTTAACTCTATCGAGTAACTATACTAGTGACTACAATGGGGCGGTAGACACAACACAGTCATGAAATTATCACGCGCCATATTGATGAAATTCAAGTTTTTTGTATGTGTAACATTCCCATCTAGTATTAGCAAGCGAGCGTCTTCGGCTATAGGCTTGCATGCTTCACAAAATACTCAAACTGTTTGTTAAAACGTTCTACCTGCATCCATCCCGAATACAGTTCCAGGTGAAGCTCCGTCCATTAACCTTACTTTCTTACTCACTCTAGTAGAAAGTATCATTGAGGGGATGAAGACACCACCACCAGCAGGCATGCAGACGACAACTGCTGTTAAAACTCCTCTTTCCGCAGATGTGAGGCCGCGCTCTTGTTTGCGCCATTTTAGTGCAAAAATTTTACTCGATTTATACTACACAGTTGTAAATCCCGTCTCATCTACATTAAAAACCCTCAGGGGTCTGTATGGGAATCGACTAATGGATTAATCTAAAAGAGCTAAAAACTTATCTAAAAGCTTATTGAAAACTCTAACTCGGGCCGTACTGGTGGCTTCAGGTGTGTGAAGAGTTTTTTTCTCGATGGCTGTCACGGCACTTCTTTAAGTAGTCTTTCCCAGCAAGCTGGGTTTCGTTGTTGAAAGTATGCCTCAAACCGGTTTTCTCAGTTAACTGATATGCAAGTGATCTAACGTCTTTTCTATTGGGACCATAAAATCGATTTTTCATTCCCTGGATATGTTGAACTATTTATGCTTTTTGATCCAAAGTAAAAACCCACACAGCACATGGATATCTATTAGATATCCAATGGATATCCACGATGGATATCCAATGGATATACATGGATATCCAATGGATATCTAATGGACATAGAGATGTCCTACCAATATCCATCAATCTGGATATCCATGTGGATATATAGTGGATATTGTATGGATATACATGTGGTCACGATATGAATATCCATTATACATCTAATGGATATTGTATGGATATACATGTGGTCATCAAATGGATATCGCTTTTACATAAAATGGAAATTCGATGCTAACCCACCATCGTTCTCTAATATAGGCAAACAAATATTTTATTGTGTTCTAAAATGATTTAAATAACTTTATTTTCTTGATCTATGATCTGGCTCAGGTCTGCATTCTTGCTGTAAAGAAGAAACACACTGCTTATAATCAAATTCATAAGACAATCCAATAAATAATATAATATGAACAAATGTGTATAAATATTACTTTAATTATTATAGCTATAACTACCACACTTTAGTGGTTATTTCAAAATAATAGGTATTAGTTGTTAATGTTGAGTATCACGACGGAACTGACTATATACCCAATAGTTTTAATCACCTGTAAGTGATCTACTTTTATAATCTACCGGAAGTGATCTGCTTCTTGCTTGTAAGTAAAGACGAGGAATATCCACATGTAAAATAAACAGTTTTACATACACATAAACTTCCGTTATATAACTAGACAATTTTCGCTGATTTCAATACGAAGTAAAAAATATTTACTTGAATCAAGAAGATATTTGTTTTCTAGTTCACGTTCACTAGCCATGTTATTATCAATCAACGTGTTCTTTACAGCTATAAATAATATTGGTATTTAGGTAAATAAGTATAAAAGATATATTCCTAACTAAATGGTTTACAGTTATGTACTCACCTGTAAACTATTTACTTATTAAAACTTATTAATAAAAACAACACACACATTATTTGGAGAAATATCTCAATCTTCTAACTTTAGTTGTAGGCTGTTGTTCATTTTTCATTTAGCAGTTGATGTTGATGCAAAATGGCAAGATTTAATTCTAAATTGTATAACCTCAACTTTAGTCCAAACTACTTCTTCAAACCAAACAAATACGAACGGATTTTCATCATTGTAGCCAACAATTCAAGCATCCAATGCCCCAAGTTGAGTTATTAAATGATCCCGCGTTTATTGTTCGGGAGAGCATTAATGAATAACAATATGATCATACATTCTTCTCACGAAATAACATACATATTGAAATAAAAATAATTGTATTTTATGGTTATAATCGCAATGAGAATTTCGATCGAAATTTATTGTTGGCGCTAGTTTTAACGCTTTCCGGTAATTCTTGTGCTAGAACGGGTTATTTTTCTTCCCTTATCTTTTACAAACGTAAATAACGGTTTCAATAATTTATCAATGTTGTTTCCTGCTGGTATGAACATATTAACGGAACATCAACTGGATGTCCAGTGGACATCTAATAGATGTCTTCTGTATATCCATGGGATATCCATTGGATGTCTGATGAATATATACATACTTGCATAAAGTATATACACCCAGAAATTCTACTGCATTCGTGATTAGATTTTAATGAATAAGAAATGCTCATATGTTCACATTATTTTGGTTTTATTAATATTTTTCTGCTCTAACAATATCCATTGTATATCCATATGATATCCATCATGGTTATGGACGTAAAATGGATATTATGTATATTCAATGGATATCCATTGGATATCCTGTGCTGTGTGGGAACCTGGCGGTTGGCGCCCAAGACTTTAAATATTTTCTTTAGCATCTATGTTTATCAATAACTTTTCGTGAGGGTATCTCGCGACGCAAAAGTTTTCCTGGCTGTTTGGTATAGCATATGTGGTTCTTTCACGGCTTTGATTGTTTGTGTCATAGCTTTAGGATCCCATGATGTCTGGTGTGATGTTCTGATATACTTTCTTGGCATTTTCTGGAAATAAATAATCAAATTTACACCCAATAATATATCGATTGGTTAAAGTGGCACACACGGGGTAAAAACACTAGTGGCCACTTTAACCCAGCATGTAAAACTCGTGAGAAATGTCACATTTTCCATGTATAAAAAATAAATAATTTCTTTTCTTAATTTGTATAATCACTATTTTCGTTCTTGTGGTTTATTTTACGTCCTTTTGGCATAAATCCGTGCACTTTGAACTAACAAAAGAAGTTTCGAATAGCTGATCCTTTAAAAAATATTTGCAACAATTCATAACATTCTCGACATAAGGGGTAAAAAATTAAAATTTTCCGTTTTTTTTTTTGGAAATAACTCTAAAACGATTTGGGTTTAGAGGATCTTCAAAAACCGCTCCACAAGAGAGAACAGCGGAGGCCTTTGCAGTCAGCAATTCTTTAGCCAATATGGTTCAGCAACCTACTTACTTTCCTCGCACCCCAACACACAGCTCAAATCCCTTGGATCTCCTTCTTACTACAAAACGTGAATGCTATAAGACATCAGTCACCGCCCCCTTGGTCACTCAGGCCACGACATGGTCACTGCTTTCTGCGCAATGTAACCGGAGGTCACACAGTCATCACACCCACGTATCGTTTGGCACTACAACTCCGCGAACTGGGACGAAATGCGGGATTAATTATCCTCTTTTCCATGGGCGTCTGTCTGCTTCTCTCATCGTGACCCCTCTGATATCTCACAAAACATCACCGAAATTATCCAAGCTGGCATGAAATTATTTATTCCACGTACACAGAAAACCTCTTCAGCCACTCAAAAGCCCTGGTTCTCTAAATCCTGTGACAAGGCCAGACTTGAAAAGGTCAAAGCTCACAAAACGCTTCTACACAATCCCAATCAAGAAAACCGTCAAGCATTTAACGACGCAAGAAACCGCTATGTCCGCATTCTTTCTGAGGCAAAAAACTCGTTGAGGCATAGGAACATGTAATATGATTTTGTAGAATTTTTTATCGCCAATTCGATTATATAACAAAAAATCGGTCATTCCATTTTAAAAACATATTTTTTAAATATTTTAACTCTTTCTTCTTCTAACTTTAGGAATTATTCATTGGCAAAAATTTTATCCTAAATAATACCCTTAACTACAATGTTAAGTGGATTTCAACTTCTTATATAATTCCAACTAGGAGTTACTGCCCATTTTGTAAACGTCAACCAGCTGTCAGGATTTTTTGTCTCCAAAATCGTAATAGATGAACATGGTATAGTCTGAATAAAATAGATTCAAATTATGATTTTCATCTAAAAATGCGAAAATATACAGGCTGTTCTATTTAAAATAACAAAGGTCGAGAAATCTACAAATATTTTAGTTAAAGAGAGTGTAATTAATTCTTCTAACGGCTGCTCTCACTGAGACACCTGTATATATAGTGTGAAATTAGGCAAAGTAATTATTTTATAAGAGAAACAATGAATAATACAATAATTTAATTAGAAATAGTTTCATTGATTGTTGTTGCCCTTACTTGGTGAAACTTGTCCATACTACATACAGACTTGGAGACTACTTCTCTGGCTTCACTGTTGGTTTTCGTTTTTGTAGGTGAAGGACGTAGCCAGCGCGTAAGCTAACTGGAGCAAGTGGCCCTTACGAATTCTGGATATTCTAGGATGTTCTTCAACGTTTCTGTGACTATAGTTTCGCTGCTTCACAGCATTCTCAGACAGAATAAAATTGAATTAGTACGAAATCATGACAACTACAAATAAAGATATGTTGCTATGTTATGTTATGATGTTTTGATCAAAAAAATTATCAAATTGAAAAGAAAATGAAATGAAACACAGATGACGGATGAGGCTTTCAAAATGTCTATGTGATGTATGTCAATATTTAACATAAAAATAGAACTAGCCTATAATAACTATGATAACAGTTACAACAATAAAATAACTAAACAATAACAGTATAAAAGCAGTCTCTATACAACGAAAATATCGACATACATCAACTCATTATCTTATTACAACTTTTTTGAAAGAATAGTTAAATTTATTTTCGTTGACTTATTTAATTAGAAAGAAGAATATCCAAGAAAGGGGAATCCATTAAATCATTTTGCTCGTTTAAAACAAGGTAGTTATTGTCGTGTGTGTGCTTTTTGACTTTTAAAGCTTCAAAAAAGTCTAGTTTACGTTTGTCATTATAAAAATGTTGTGGTTGTATGCGGTTAATTACTGTAGGTCTATTTTCGTTCTTGTGATTTATTTAAAGTCCTTTTGGCATAAATCACACTTCCTGCGTCATTTGCAACATTTGAAAACTTGAGCGGGTTAAGGTAATGTACTTTAAAATCTCCAAACAAGAACCACTTCACAATTTGGATAGTTTTCCACCAAAGTATCGCTATTTTGCTCTTTGTTACTGAACCACAGTGTTTATCCAAATTATCAAAATTAAATAATTGTTATTTCCAGCAACCCCCGAGGAGTTCCTTCAGGCCTCACAGTGTTGACAGAACAAGCAACGCGTAGGGCCCGTGTGGAGGAGCCGCCCCCTCCTCCGGCGCCTCGTGTCAACTCCAACAGTGGCGGCGGCAGCAGATCTGGTAATCGCACGGCGGTCATCAACGGATCAGTAGCCGTGCTGCAGGATTCTAAGCATGGTCAGTGGAAGCGCTACACGGACTCCCCGGGTGTCGGTAGTCCTCAGCAACCTCCTCCAGCACCTGCACCCTCCAGCCCACCGGCTTCCAGGAGGGAGAGAAGGGGCAGTCCGCATGGGAGCAAGGAGAAGAGCAGCTCTAAAGTCAGAGGTGTGCCACAAAGCTTTGGGTACGTCAAAAGAGGTAGTTCTGTCAATGGTACCAATGGAACCACTAATGGAACTGCTCCTGTCCAAGGTGAGTTTTTTTTGTGTATATAATAGCGAAGTAAAATATCCCGAATTAAACTCTTTCATATATCTTGGAAGTCGGTAACTTTCAGGAAGAAACCCGATTTTGTAGATATTTATAATGATAAAAACAAAATTCAAAAATTATGAGCACTCTCTATGAAGTTAGGTAATGTCCAAAGTATTTGTAGTAAGCTCAAGGCTGGACTAGTTGCCCTGCAAAAATCATTCCTTTAACTTTGCTATCATTTAATCACCAAATATGGATGATGCAATCCTTTCTTTAAATCAAAATATTTCAAAAATATTATATCTTAGATATACAGTGTGATTCACGTAAAACTCACAGGCCACATATCTTGGTAAGGAGTAGAAATTTTTCAACTTTGTAAAAAATAAATGACTGCGCATCGGTGGCTACGTTTAACAGTATAAAGTAGATATGTCATGCAGATTGTAGGTGGCGCAGGCATCCGAAATAATTATTCGATGGCGGGAGCTTTAAAAAGTATTTTTTCGGTATTACCTGCCATTTCTAAGCAATTTTTTTTACATCAAAAATGTTCTAAAAGATGGCAGATTTTGAGATATTGGAGGTAGTATTGTGAAACTTTGGGACATTACAACTTTTGGACAAAAAGTAATTTTTCTAATCCGTGAAAACTTAACGACCTGGGTCAATGATGACTTTTGTTTAAAAGCTTAAGCAGAATGGATTAAACGTAATGTATAGGTGGCGCTGGCGCTGATGTAGAATAATTTTAATTATTAAATTCTGCAAAAATAGATATCGTTGATTTAGAATTCAAAGTAGTCGAAAAGATATTAGTGTTTGCTATTTATTGCAGATAAAACAAAATAAAAAAATTACCTCAAGTGTTTAAACTAAGCATATCTAGGTTTGAAAATTCTCAATGTTTTACCGTTGAGTGACTCCTCGTTAGAGCTGCATACTGAGACTACATAACTCATATCCACCTGGTGTAACTCGCAATTGCCTGTAGTAGGCTTTCAACTAAATTTCCCGCTGACATGTCAGAAATACAAACTGTCAACAATACATTATAATCACAGAACACCCCATATAGAAGGGAAACGCCAATGCTGACGTTTTGAACAATATTGCAGCGCCTGTGGCGGATGCGATGAATTTTAGTCACACGCGGGAAATTTGATTTCATTTTCATTTAGCAAATCCGAATAAATTCTATTTAATTTTACTAGTGAAGAGCTTAAATTAGTCAAATAATTTTTCTAATGATTTTTATAGTGAAAGCAAAACAAGTTATGTTTTAATAACATACATATGCCTGTTTTAAGCTTTGCAATCATAGGAAAAATTAATTGGCAATTTGAACCTTCTAACACTTGCAGCATCAGTTTTTACTATCGATATGATTAATGGAAAATCAAACAAGATAAAATACACTTGTGTTTTATTAGAACAGTATTACTATTACATTTATTTAAAAACCTAGAACAGTATTCCTATTACATTTATTTAAAAACCATTTTAATTCTGAAAGTAAGATGAAGTATATATTGCCATTCCTTATCGATAGGTAGGTATAGTACAGCAGTCTGGTGCTTGTACACTATTACATTTATATGCTCACATGACCACAATGTATGGCAAGGTTGGTTTTTCCTTCTTTTAGGATATGTATAAATGACGTCATATTGTCATTTATTAGAAAAACATTTGTGCACCCTTTAATTTCCTTCTTTATTTAAAATGACACTTGGTAATATTCATCTGACAACAGTGTACACTATCAGGCTTTCTGGTCGTCTTCCGAATACACCCGATCCACTGTTTACTTCTCAGATGTATAAATAGAAATAGAAATTTTTATTTGCACTTATATATATATATATATATATATATATATATATATATATATATATATATATATATATATATATATATATATATATATATATATATATATATATATATATATATATATATAATATATATGAATACTTACTCAAAGGAAGATGTAATATGGGAACAGCAGTTCTTTTCAGGCCTCTTCTCATTTCAGGTACTTTATCCTCATCATAACGAAATGACGATCACAAATATAAAATCTATCGTAAATGGCTTGTGGATATAAACCAAGCATCTTAGGGTTTTGTACAGCTTTTATCCAGTCATCAAAATGGCCTTCAGATGATTTCAACGAAAAACGATGTCTTTTGCAAAATAATTCCAGGCACCCTGGAACACAATTAATAATAAATCGTTTTCTTGGTTGGTATCATATTTATATCCACAAATCTTCTGCAAGAAAACGTTATTTACTGATAATCTATGAACTACTAAAACGTTCTAAACTTGCCTGAAAACTAAAACAGTTGTAATTATGTTTCACCAAAACACCTTGAACTATGAAAGCACCTTGCTTTTTTGATAAGAAAACTGAAAATAGAATTGAAATTACATGTTTGTTTAAACACAAAGCTTATAATAACGATCATATTTTGATTCACAAAAAAAACGCACCTCCAAAACACAAAACCGACGAACAATGAAAACACTGTAAAGTATCCACTAAAAGTTAATCAAAAGAAACGTTTAGCAACAAACTTGTATTATAATTATGCAATGAAAGAACTAGAAGCGAACAAAAACTTTTTGCATTCAAAACATTTGAATTTTGAATGTATGATAAAATGGCGCACTGAACAGCTTGTTCAGTAGAATTGTAGCACTACTAGCGACATCTACTATATGCGATGTCCGAACTAGAGCCCTAATAAAGTCCAGGTTAGTTCCTGTTCATGCTCGTTGTTCTGTCACTTTTAAATTCAAATGTCGCGCGCTACACTGACATAGAGTAAGTGTTACTAATGGTTTCCGCCAGAAGACCAGAGGGGGGGAAGAAGAATGAGAGAAGGGAGAGAAGCTTGCATCCCTCTGCCACTTGTTTTTGAGTCCTTGAAGAGGCAAGAGGTCTCGAGAAAGCGAATTGCTTTCAACCCCTTGAAGAGGCACGAGGTCTCGAAATATCCATTTTGTTTGTAAGTCCTTTGGGAGACACGAGGTCCCTAGAGGTGTTGTGTGTGAATACAGAAAAACGAAGCTTATGTTCCTGCATTATTGGAGAATAAAGGTAGGTAACTTTGCTTATTGTCAGTGCCCTATTTGTTCTGTTTTTTTGTTATTCATTATAAAATAAATACACGTGGTATTTACATTTGGCCCATCGACCGGATTTTTATAGTTGTTTTGTTTTGTTATTAGTTGATACAGTCCATTTTTTGAAGTAATTGTACTTGTTTCCTTTAGTCTAGTAAATTTGTAATTGTTTATTGCCGTGTTGAGTCATTTAATTTCAAGGTGACGTTATTGCTTGTATATAACTAGGTACATACTCGAATTGCATATTGTTGAAATCACGTTTGCATATTGTTTAAATCGCGTTTAGGAATTTTTTGCGTTGAACAATGGAGTTGATTCAGCTAAAAAATAAGCGCGAAAGCGTTTATAGACGAGTAGAAGCCATATTGCACGCGGCTCAACAGGTCAAAATAGACGCAGTAGTGGATTTAGATAGGTTGAATGGATTTGAGGTTCGTTTTGAGGCGTTGAATGAGTTGGTCAATCTATTTGATTCATTGCATTTGGACATCGTGTCGGTAGTTGATCGATCAGAGTTGGAGAGCGAGCATGAAATGCAGAACAAATTCGATGAACTGCAATACTCTATAAAAACTATCTATCGAGAACTGAGAGGTTATGCAAATAAAGCCGCTGAGAATCAAGCTCGATCCGTTTTTCACGGTAGTTCGAAATCGAGTCGAGCATCGAGTAAGTCGCGGTGTTCTGTCAAATCATCGAACGCTCGATCTCTCAGTGAAAAGGAAGTAACGAACGCAAACGCGATTATGTCAACTTCAAATTTAAACAGACATTTGAGGTTACCGAAAATCGAAATGCCAAAATTCGATGGAAATTGGAAAAACTGGCCAACCTTTTATGATCTGTTTAAAACAATGATTCATGAGAACGAATCATTGTCAGATATTGAAAAGTTCCAATATTTGAGTGCTTCGTTAGTGAAGGATGCAGCTGGCCTAATCAAGAATTTACCGCTAACGGGAAGCAATTATGGGATTGCATTCAAGTCTCTGGTCTCAAGGTATCACAATACCCGGGTTTTGTTGACCAATTATTGGCAGGGTATTGTACAGGCCCCCAAAGCAAATAGTGAATCTGCTTCTTCCCTACGAACGTTGTTGTCTGTATTCAGTGAAAATTTGGAAGCGTTGAAGCAGTTTGAACATGACATGTGGGATTTCACTAAATTCAACATGTTGCTGCAAAAGGTGGATATGAGTCTTAAGCAAAAATTTGAGCTTGAGTTTTGCGAATCGGACATTCCCAGTTTTAGTAGTTTATGTAGATTCTTGGAAAAGCAGTGTAAAGCAATGGAGACAACTGCCTTAACTTCCAATTATGTGACTAATAGAAGGCAGCATGTTTCAGCAACCACTGCTAGGCCCGCTTCGTCCTTTGTTACCAGCACAAAGCTTGTATGTGCTTATTGTAAGGAGGAGCACCCCATGCTCAAGTGTGATGGATTTCTATCTTTATCCTCTCATAAACGGTATACGTTCGCAAAAAAGAATAATCTTTGTTTTAACTGTTTATCAAACTCGCATGCCAGCAGGGAGTGCAAGTCATCAAGTTGTCGTGTATGTAATAAACACCATCATACATTACTGCACTTCCCAAAAGCACCGGCATCGGGAGATGAGAGTGACTCAAACAAGCCACCTGTGGAAGAGCCACAAGGTGCAGAGCAATTGCGTGTGTTGGCAAGTGTGGTAAAAAGGGAACAGTCCGTGTTACTGGCAACTATAATGCTATTAGTACGAGATAAAAATGGAAAGGTTAGGAGATGTCGAGCTCTCCTGGATTGTGCGAGTGAGGCTAATTTCATTTCGCAGCAGTGTGTTGAAAAATTGGGGCTCAACACCTCATCTCGTTCAGTGATGGTTCAAGGCTTGAACCAAATGAGCTCGCTTGCTAGCCAAGGCACTCTCAAATGTCGAGTAGAGTCCATTTATGAGCCAACAAAGTTAGAGTTGGACATGATTGTGATTCCGAACATTTGTTCCAAGATCCCTTCTGCTAAAATTGAGCAGTGCCACTGGCAACATATTCAGAACTTAGAGTTGGCAGATTCAGAGTTTGGTATACCAGGGGACATTGAAATTTTGTTGGGTACTGACGTTTATGCTCATGTGGTTAGACCTGGAATAAAGAGAGGGCCTCGAGGTGCACCAGTGGCCATCAATACTGTTTTTGGTTGGGTGCTTATGGGCAGTGTAGAACAGTCAAAGTCTCATTCTGTTGTGAATAGTTTATGCACGTTGGTCGACTTGGATCATACCTTGAAACAGTTTTGGAGCTTGGAACAGGTACCACAAGGTTTAGTTATGTCTCCGGAAGATAAAAAATGTGAGGAAATCTTCAAGAAGACTCAGCACCGAAATAGTGCTGGGAGATATATTTTAAATATGCCCTTTCGTGAGGGTACTCCGTGTTTGGGAGAATCTTTCAGTGTTGCATTGAGGCGGTTTTACTCCCTGGAAGCACGTCTTAGTAGGGATCCAGCGTTGCACAAGTCCTATTCGGAGTTTATCAGGGATTATTATGAGTCTGGCCATATGTCTCTGGTATCAGATGTAGCTGTGGAACCATCTGATGCATACTATATTCCCCATCATTGTGTGTTGCGTCCTCACAGCCTTTCGACCAAACTGCGGGTGGTATTTGATGCTAGTTCCAAAAGTACGAATGGTGTATCTCTGAACGATACGTTGTTAGTGGGAGCGAAGTTGCAGACAGATATTGCCACTGTGTTGTTGAAATTTCGCTCAAACAAAATTGCATTTACTGCTGACATTCGGCAAATGTATCGACAAATTTTGGTTGTAGATAATCATAGGGATTATCAAAGAATTCTCTGGAGGTTCTCAAAGGGGGAACCTGTACAGAAATATCGCCTTAATACTGTCACATATGGGGTCTCCTCAAGCCCACACATGGCAATCCGAACAATGATGCAGCTTTGTGATGATGAGGAATCATCTTTTCCATTGGCAGCAAAGCTAGTTCGGTCCGATCTCTATGTGGATGATGTAGTCAGTGGAGTCGACTCATTGTCAGAGGCTTTTGAGTTGCAACGGCAATTGATTGGGTTGTTTGCTAAGGGGGGTTTTGAATTGAAGAAGTGGGCCAGCAATAATTCGAAACTGTTGTCCACAGTATCAGCTGATAGTCAGCAACCTCGATCGTTAGATTTAAATGATCCATCAGTGTTGAAAATTTTAGGATTGCAGTGGTGTCCCATAGGTGATACATTCTCTTTTAATGTTGAACCTATTGATCGTCCGTGCACAAAACGAAATCTTCTTTCGGAATTGGCAAGAATTTATGACCCCCTGGGTTTTTTGTCTCCTGTTACCCTGTTGGCAAAATATCTTATGCAGTGCTTGTGGGAGCAAAAAGTGGGATGGGATGATAAGCCCTCAAAGGATATTGTTGGTCAGTGGTCTCAGTATAAATCACAACTCAGTGCGCTAGCAGGTTTATCAATTCCCAGAGGCGTAAAACACGATAATATCATCAGTACAGAACTCCATGGGTTCTGTGATGCATCGGAGCGAGGGTATGCTGCAGTTGTTTACTTAAGACAAGTATCAGAGGAGGGTCAAGTTTGGATCAATTTTCTGTGTGCCAAGTCCAAGGTATCACCTTTAAAAAGAATATCGATTCCACGTCTCGAATTGTGTGGGTGTTTATTGTTGGCAAAGCTTCTGGAATTTGTGTGTCGGGTGTATGAAGGTCGTTTTGAGTTTAACTCTATGTATGCTTGGTCAGACTCTATGGTGGCACTTGCCTGGATAAAATCATCTTCCAATAGGTGGAAGACCTTTATTGGGAATCGAGTAGCAAGCATACAAGAGACGATTCCTCCAGAGTCATGGCATCACGTAAGTGGACAAGAAAACCCAGCTGATTGTGCATCGAGAGGCATGTTACCTTCTGGGTTTTGTGAGCATCCACTATGGTGGGCGGGACCCGCCTGGCTAAAATTGGCAAGAGAAAATTGGCCCAAGTCGTTGCGTTTTGAGCCGCCAGAAGAGTGCCTGGCGGAGCAACGAACTCTCCCCGTACTAGTTACTTTGGCAAATGAGGAGTGGCTCAGTAAACTTTTGAATCGCTTTTCGCATCTACGGAAAATTCAGGGTGTTGTTGTATATTGTCAGCGGTTTGTGCGAAATTGTAGGGTGTCTCCATCTGACCGAACTACTGCATCTCTGACAGCCACCGAATTACAGGAGGCGCTTCATATGCTTATCAAATGTGCTCAAGGTGAAGTATTTCAAAGGGAAATAGCATCCTTGGTTAAGGGTGAGAGGTGTGCGAGGGCAATAAATAAGTTAGCCCCCTTTCTGGATACAGAGGGTATCCTCAGGGTGGGCGGTCGCCTTCGTCAAGCTGATGTTCCAGTTGAAGTGAAACACCCTATATTGTTGCCCCGCTCACATCGTCTCACCGAGTTAATCATTGCACACACACACCATGTCAATCTTCATCCTGGTCCTCGCACATTGCTTCATTTGCTTTCGCAACAGTTTTGGATTTTGTCCCCTCGGAGAGCTATTCATCATGTTTTGTCAAGGTGCTATCGTTGCTTTCGAGTGAATCCTACTCCCATGGCACCGATGATGTCTGATTTGCCAGTTGCCAGGGTTTCTCAGTTGAAACCGTTTTCACACAGCGGAGTTGATTTTGCAGGTCCAGTTTTTGTGACACAGGACAGATATCGAGGTGTCCGAAAGGTGAAAGCATATATTTGTTTGTTTGTGTGCATGGCAACGAAGGCCCTCCATTTGGAAGTAGTGTCTGATCTTTCAGCGGAAGCCTTCTTGGCAGCTCTTCGGAGGTTTGTGGCTCGCAGAGGAAGATGTGACAATTTGTATAGCGATAGAGGTACCAACTTCGTCGGCTCAAATAAGCAGCTCTTAAACTATGCAAAGGGGGCAGCAGATGCTTGTACCATTAAGTGGCATTTCAACCCCCCATCAGCTCCGCATTTTGGAGGTCTGTGGGAGGCAGGAGTGCGCTCAGTCAAGACTCATTTGCGAAGGGTGATCGGTTTGCAGATTCTGACCTTTGAGGAAATGTCCACGTTGCTTGCTCAAGTGGAATCAGTTTTGAATTCTCGACCATTGTGTAGTGCGAGTACTGATCCAAATGATCTGTTAGCCCTATCCCCAGGACATTTTCTTACAATGGAACCGTTAGGTGCGCCTCCTGATGCTGATTTGACTTTGTTAAGTATGAATCGCTTGTCACGCTGGCAGCTGGTGCAAAGGATCCACCAGGACTTTTGGCGCCGCTGGAAGAACGAATACCTGCATACACTGCAGCAGCGTGGTAAGTGGGATACTGTGCAAACGTCCCCCCCGATCGGAGCTTTAGTTGTGATTAAAGATGAGACTTCGTCACCTCTTGTTTGGAAGCTCGGACGCATTATGCAACTATACCCAGGCCGTGATGGTATAGCTCGGGTAGCTCAAGTTCGCACTAGTAGTGGCACTTTTGATAGGCCTCTGACGAAGTTATGTCTGTTGCCATCGCAGTAATACGTCTGCCTTGAAATTTTTTTGTACAGTTAATTATAAATCCAATAGCTTCAGTTTTTTGTTTTTTGTGCTTATTGTAAATTTTTGTTTTGTTTGTTTATTTGAGAAACAATATAATTGTGAAAATAAATCCTTATTTTGGTGGGCGGAATGTTCATGCTCGTTGTTCTGTCACTTTTAAATTCAAATGTCGCGCGCTACACTGACATAGAGTAAGTGTTACTAATGGTTTCCGCCAGAAGACCAGAGGGGGGGAAGAAGAATGAGAGAAGGGAGAGAAGCTTGCATCCCTCTGCCACTTGTTTTTGAGTCCTTGAAGAGGCAAGAGGTCTCGAGAAAGCGAATTGCTTTCAACCCCTTGAAGAGACACGAGGTCTCGAAATATCCATTTTGTTTGTAAGTCCTTTGGGAGACACGAGGTCCCTAGAGGTGTTGTGTGTGAATACAGAAAAACGAAGCTTATGTTCCTGCATTATTGGAGAATAAAGGTAGGTAACTTTGCTTATTGTCAGTGCCCTATTTGTTCTGTTTTTTTGTTATTCATTATAAAATAAATACACGTGGTATTTACAGTTCCATTTAGGTGAAACTTCTATAGGGAGTGTTCTGTGATTATAATACAGTTTTTCAAGTACACAAGTACTTAATTATTATGGTCTAATTCACAAACGAAGAAAAATATAACATGATTACTAGTATTTATGTAGGGTGTAAAGAAAATGCCAGTGCAGCTGTACAATTGTATTCAAGGCGATATTCGAACAGGAGGACTCCGGATCGCTAAACATTTCAAAATTTGAAAATGAATGTGATTGCATACGGAACTTTCAATTAGAGCGTCGCTGGTTTTGTGGAAAGAACATGTGCCTCTGAACCGAATGGTACTGGGTTCGACTCCCAGGGTTCCCCTTTCACTTTTTTAGTACATACTGTACAATTAACATCAACCGAGGTTGTGGCATTGTATTTGAGCAAGTTATGTCTGCACGTTTCGTTCTTTAGAGGGGACGTAAAGCCGTCGGTCCCGTATCCATGAGATGTTGAGCACGTTAAATATCTGTACCCTCCTTACAGAAAGGCAGGGGTTCGAGAAAGTTTCCAGGATAGTGGGGTGAAACTGCTCCCTGGCGTCGGTGATTGGTCATAGTCGCAAAAATAGACCGACGTTAAAGAAAAAAACTTTCAATCAGTCAAAGCGAAATCGTGTGAGTGTCGTCACGAATAAGCAACGTTTAGCAGAAGTACTGCAGCTTGTAGAAAATAACCTATACATATCACTCAGAAATATTCCACAAGAAACTGGTATGTCTTATTCCTATGTCAAAGAATATTTTCGTAAAATAAGTTCCACCCATATAAAGTACACTTAGTGCATCATTTACGACTTGGAGATTCTGAGACAAGATTAAACTTTATATGGCGAATGTCGATCATGGTAGCGACCGACAACGATTCTTTTAGTAAAATTTTATGAACTGACGAAAGCTATTTCCACTATAACGGCCTCGTCAACAAAAATGATTGTCATTACTGGTCTACTACCGGTCTCGCAGAAATCCTAGATTGACAAAGGTAACAGGCAATCAAAATAAATTCACAGTCAATGTTTGGTGTGGCATTTTAAACGGGCATTTGACTGGTATCTTTTTGTTTGGAGGATCGCTAATAGGTGAACGTTATCTAGAGTTTCTGAAAAACGATATTTTTAGCTTGTTAGGGGAGGTCCCTTTAGTAAGAAGGTGTACAATATGGTTGCAACATGATAGGGCACCTGCCTATAATTCGGCTTCAGTTACAGAGTACTTAAATAGTACTTATCGTGAAATATGGGTGGCGACTAATGGACCTGGCATTATGACATCGTTTCGAAATGTGTATTGCCGCAAATGGTAATGTTTTTGAGCATATGTTGTAAGCTTTGTTTGTTTGTTTTTATATTATGGTTATGATTATAGTTATCTTGATAAATCAAATATTTTTCTCGATGTAGATTATTCAGTAAGCGGACTGTGTTTCTTCAGTTATCGTTTTTTTTTTCTCTTTTATCATAATAGAATATTAACATTCTTGCGATCGGGAAAAATTATTCTACATCATGTCTGGTGATACCGAAAAAACTTTTTAAAGTTTTTGCCATCGAATAAATTCTTTGGACGCCAGCGCCACCTACAATCTGCATATGACATATCTACGTTGGTCAGCTAAACATAGCCACCGATAGCAACAGTCATTTGTTTTTTACAAAGTTGGAAAATTCCTACGGGTTACCAAGATATGTGGGCTGGGAGTTTTACGTGAATCATCCTGTATAGTGAAAGAGAAACCTCGCGACTGAATAGAATCGCAGTCTTATTACGGCACAAATGGGCCAATAAAGTGTGGGATAGGATACTTATGGTGCCAATTAAAGGAAAGCCACAGAATATCGCTATAATACAAGTGTACTTTCAGACATCATAAGGTAAGTGGGAGGAAGTGGAAGATATGTATTTTAATATACAAAAATGTGTAAGAAGGTGAGGAGGCAGGATTTAATTTAATGCGGTGGTAGTCGAACAAATGGAAAGTGTTGTAGCTGGGAAATTTGGCTTTGGAGAAATGAATGAAAGTGAAGAAAAACTAATATATTCCTGTGAGGAAAATGGCCTAATTATAACGAACACAGCATTTCAACTACACAAAAAAAGACTATGTATACACGAAAAGCACCAGGGGATACACAAAGGTGTCAAATAAGTTTCATTATTACCAAGAAATGTCACAGATATTTGTTGAGCTCCAGCTACGTATATCCTGGTGCAGATATACGGTTGTCCGGAAATGATGAGTATAAAATTCAAGGTGTTATGTTACTCAAAAAATTAACGCCACAAGTTCCTATACCATTTTTTTGAAAACTCAAAAATAACGAAATTACATGGTTACATTTTTTTTCAAATTTGACACAATACTGTTCACCAAGATAAAACATAGGCACACACTCACACAAACTATACTGAAGAAATTCATCACAGCTCCAGTGGTTGGTTCAATCATAAGAAGCCCCAAACACAATATACACTTAAGAAATTTATCACAGCTCCAGTAGTTGGTTCAACCATAAAAAGCCCCATAATCACAACAAACTCGTCCATCATCCTCAAAGAAAAGTAAAACCAGCCAGCCACACTTTCCAACACCTAAACTTACCTGTAAGATTTTAGCATTTCGACGATCTAGCATGCTTAAAAGTCGTCGATGTAATGAGCTTATCCAGTCTTTAACCAGTTTGGCAAAGTTATGTTTGCTGTACCCAATTCCTCTTATTGCGCCGGTAAGAATGGAATATCCTTGGGCCAGTGTATAATGTGACAGCTCTGACCTATAAATCTTCCACATCTTGGTACAACATATGCATTTCCACCTCTTCTTGTTCTGTAAGTATATGAAATCAACTCAAGCGAACTTAAATTTTTACGTTGCCATTTTATCAAATTCAGAACGTACATTGTCTAACATCGGAGGGTCCAGACTTCAAAAACGATTCTTCAGATCGACATGTGTACTTCATTCCACATATTATCTTGACTACTCATTTTTGAGTTGTTTCCAAAATTCTCATATACAATCCTGCTCCACTACCCCACACCACCATCCTGTTACTCAAGTGCGTCTCCACCAAAGCGTGAAAAAGGATCATGAAAAGTTTTTGATTAAAAGGTTGAGCCAATTCCTTAATTTAGCAATGTGCGCACGAAGTTTGTTGACCACAATTAATTAAAATTATTTTGTGTTCCAACTAAATCTCTTTTGTGTTTGTGTCCTAATTTTTTATTATTTTTGTAAATTTTGGCTAACTTTTTATAATATGTTTCAGTAATTCATAATCAACCGGGTAAAACAGCTGCTGTTTCTGCAGTTCCTAGAACAAAAGTGAAAGTTTCAGGAGGTACTCAAACTTGCTCCAGTGATTTGCAGCAGGTGCACAGTAAGTATTTAATTTGATTGGATTTTTATTCCTGAAAAGTATTCATTGAGAAAGCTGTAATTTTTTTTAAACTGCATCAAATAGTATTAAGATAATTGTTTAAATAAAAAGAAAATAAAAATAAATCAAATAAAATATATGACATATAAGAGCTTGATCCTTTAAAATTTGGATTGGGTTTAATTTAACATTTTCTTTGCTTTGAGTTCTTCTGGGATTATGTTTCTTTCATATAATGTTTTTAACTTTGCTTTAAACTCATTACACCTCGAAATTGTATCAGATCTTGAGTGGCCAAATCTCAAATGGAATTTAGTATTAAATATTAACATTCCTTCCTGTTCCAATTTCCGCGTGGACATTTCGTGTTTCAAGCTTCGCGGGGATATTTAAAACGTGAGTATACGAATTTTGGTACTGCCTTTAAGACGGCGCTAATATCCCAAAATATCTACAGTGAGTATAGACTATATACAAGACAGAAGATAGTGGCGAATTATTGTACGTGTTATTTTCTATTAGTTGTATTGATCACATGGTACTCAGTGACCATTAGTGGTCAAAATTCATAGAGTATTATGATTTCTTGTAAATGCTTTAACAGAAAATCTGCAACAAAAATTATAGTTTTGGTTCTTACTGTGTGTGTTTTTTTTTGTTTCTTTAACGTCCGCGACGCCAGGGAGCAGTTTCACCTCACTATCCTGAAAATTTTGCCGAACCCCTGCCTTTCTGTAAGGAGGGTAGGGATCTTTAAAGCGCGCAACATCGCATGGACACGGAACCGACGGCTTTACGCCCCCTCCGAAGGGGGGAACGTGCAGACATTCAACTTGCTCGAATACAATGCCAGAACCTCGGTTGATGTTTATGTTACAGTTTGTACTGAAAAAGTGAAAGGAGTACCCTGGGATCGAACCCAGTACCCTTCGGTTCAGAGGCACACGTTCTCGCCACTGAACCACCGAGGCTCTTGATGGTTCTTACTGCTATTTTGACTTTTCTCTATCCCTACAGGCCCTAGCCAATTTATTAAACTCATGGTGAAATTTTATCCAATTATGATAAATTTTGATCTAAAGGACATACTCCTTTAATGATTTATCTCATTTTACATGCTAAACATATTCTAAGGCAGATTACAGATGAACTATTTCATTAAAAAAAATCATCTGTGAGTGGTTTTTCACTGTCACTGTACTATTTCAATATGATAACAACCTGTTTAAAAAAAGGTTTCTCATTCTAAAAGAGTAATGTTTTCTCTGCAGCAAAACCATTTGTGATGAACGGTTTTTCCGAAACAACAAAATACTTTTTATGCAACTATACCTATGTATTAAAGTTATGAATTTTACAGATCATTTTGTCATTTTATTGAAAAAAAATAGCTTGAGTTAACATTTTATAATTCATTTCAACTGTTTTAATTTAAAAAAACTAACGGGACGCAGCAAGTGCGTTATGGTAGTGAATTTTTATTAAATGCTTCAAATTTCAATAACTCAATTTTCTATAAACTTAGAAAGTTTAAATTTGGTGTGTAGTAAGGTCTTTCCTAAGGCAAGATATCCACCAAATTTCATTAAAATAATTTTGTAATTTTCGGAGAAAAAAATTTTTTCGAAAGAAAATTCAAAATTTGAATAACTCAATTTTCTATAAACTTAGAAAGTTGAATTTAGGTACGTAGTAAGGTCTCTCCTAAGGCAATATATACGTTAAATTTCATTAGAACGGCCTTGTAATATTCGGAGAAAAAAATTTTTTTTGAAAGAAAACTCATATAAAAATTCGAACTGACCCCGGATATGGGTTCTAGGGGTCCTAATTCGCGCTTATTTGAAAAAAAATTTGCAAAGTCTCACCATTGATACCCCTCTATTAGTGAATTTTTTAAATAAAAATTCACTAAAAAGAGAGAAACTACAAAGTATGCTGATCATGCTGCCCATTTTGTTTCAGAAATTAAAGGATTAGGCTAACATATTATCAGGTGCTTCACTCTGTATTGTGGTTTTTGGCCAAAGACTTTTGATCATGAATCCTTAACACATCATTTTGTGAGAAAAGCTGCAAAATCCCTAAAAATTGTTTATGCAAGAAATAAATTTTCTACAGTTGGTGATAGAATTTTCCAAAATAAATTAAAACCCCTTCATAAGATTTATGAAGGTGGACTGAGTGTCTGATATTATATTGCTGTCAATGATAAAAAGAAAATAATTCACAACCTAAGCATCTAAACATTATATAAAGTTTATCTTATGCTAATGACAGCAAACGGTTTTACAATTTCTGCTAATTATAAGATTCCATCAAAAGCTGAATTTGTCTCGATTATTTTATTCACCAATAAATGAAGCCAGCCTCCTTGTGGGTGGAGTGACTGTTAGGATTAAAACTATATTGTGATGAAGAGGGTTTTTTCAAAGTGTAGGCACTTTGTCCATCATACAAACAATTATTATTATAAGTCCACTCTACTGCCAAGATTTTGTTCTAAGCAAAAAGTCATTTTACATAAGAGCCTAAAATTGAATCAAGTGTGCAGCTTTTCTGTCAAATTTGACTTTAACTATTATGTAAACACAATTTCTCAATAATAATTTATTTTTTATGTATCACAGAAGGAACACCACCACAATTTAAAAGTTACTCGCTAACTGGCAATACAGCTAACCAGCTAAGCCAATCTGTAAGAGAACGTCTTATGATGGGATCACAAAGTCTTCCAAAAGGTGCCTGTCAAGAATACGGACTTGTTATGAGAGCAAGGCCTAAGGCAAGTGACGGATCGCTGTCAGATACACAAGCAGTCGAAAACAGCAGTCCATATGCACCATGGCTTAGACATAGGTAAGGAAATATCATAAAGTAATTTATTTGGTTATTGTTATCTTTGAATGAAAAAATGTACAGAAATTGTTATTGCATAGCGATTCTATTGTGTAAAAGTTTATAAAGAATACATATACATTCCTTTAGGTTTGCAATTAAAAAACAAAACTCCAGCTTATTGGTTCAATTTATTTATCTATGTTTCCCTTATTGGTTTTGATCACTACTATAGAAGGTTTCTAATTTTCCCTATTTGTTGCTAAATATCTTGCGTTTTTGCATGCCCTGTCTTTCTTCTTTAAATAGTTTTCAATGATGTTGTCGTATGTTAGTCTCCTGTTTCCTCACTTCTGTTTTATGTTTATTCTAGCTTCCTTTACTGCTTCCACATAGTCACAACGTGTGGAAGTATCGCATCGGCGACAAAAATTTCAAAAGTTTTTTTACGCATAAACCCAGCAAACACAGTTACAAATCAGATACATAAGTGTTACATAACACTTGCTATTTCAATAGCTAGTTATGTATCAAATAACCTTCATGTAACATAATTGATATCAGAAATATCAGCAGCTGGATGCTCTCGCATATATGTAACTGATACATTACATGCTTATATGTATGCTACATTAATTGTATATACACACACATATATACATATATATATATATATATATATATATATATATATATATATATATATATATATATATATATATATATATATATATATATATATATATATATATATATATATATATATATATAAACTTGGAGACATAAATGTTATATTCACTTATCATACATTTAATGCTCAAATAAAGCAGGTACCTACCAAGAAACATTTATGTATAGCCGCTAGATGTACAGCTAAACTAATTAGCATTTTATAATATTTAGCCACTGTAGTAACAACTCTCGTAAATAAGGCGGTTTGTTAAAACATTTTAGGTGCAACGAATCCGCTCCAGTGAGAAATCAACAAAATAATTATAAGTATGGGTTTGGCTGTATTTTTTATAGTAAAAGCTGATGTTTCTACCATCACATGATTTATCATTATTATAGCTGTCAATGGTACAACAAATTACTTTCAGATTTAGACTTTCTTTCCAAAATATTACACTTTTCCGCGTGCAAAACTAACACTGATATCCGTTAGAATATGGATGACACAGCTGTTGTTGGTTATATTGTGTCACCACTGGTGACGCTAGTTGTCAACGCGCACGCTCCCTATATTGGTGTAACAAATAAACCTGACAATTAGAACAACTAAATTAATTATTAATTAGTTTATCCCTAATCCAAAGAAGATACCTACTTATCTATGTGCTAATCACAGCAATTGCAGATGGCTACAGCAGAAAACAGAAGTAGACGCGCGCCATGATATAATGACTTAGGAGAGATATGATATTGCGCATATCCCCCGCCCCCTTCTATGACGTCACGCGGTGAGTAGCGTAATATAAGTCCAACTACACACTTAAAACAAAGTCATTCGCAATAAAAAAGTTTCTATACGTCAGTTTAATGCGGTTGAAGTTACGCCTATATTGTCTTTTTCAGACAATATAGATCCCAGCACTAAATTTAATCTTTTTAATTTTTATTACTTCCAACTGTATGCACTTAAATATTAGTAAAATACGCAATTTGTTAAAAGGTTGTGATGAAATGTCAAACCCCACTGCACTGCAGCATATTATTGTTGCATTGGACTCACCACTTGACACCATGCGCGTGACAGGTCTAAAAATAGGTAGTCGGAATATCATATCTCTCGTTATTTGTATCATGGACGCGCGCTGTGTGCTTAAACAATTAGATCATTATCCCCATTTTTGTGACAAATTAAAGCGGTTGCAAATGAACTATTTTGATTTTAACCAATTCCGATTTGTTAAAGCGTGTATTGCTAATAATTAATTCCATAAGAACATTAACATTTAAACCACTAAATTTAATTCAAATGTTTATAAGGCCATTTCCCCCATATGCTATGTAACGGTGTAACTTGAGTGATCCAAAATTACGGCATATAGTTATAGTTCATTATTATCCCTTTGTAAAGTATATGTTATTAACGCTGCTACAGATATTTAATGTACCACATATATTACACTGCTATGTAACATTGTACCGATACTTATCTATGCTTGAGATATTAGGTTGTAGCACATGTCGATCTATTTGTAATATATATGTAATATAACACTGTTACAGAAGTATCATGTATCACACTCGAAGCATGTCAATATTACAAATATACATTACAATGATACGTTCTTGATCTTAATTTGCCATGTATCAGTTACATGTGTGTTTGCTGGGAACGTAGTAAAAAGTATCAAAACATATATAAAATACGATTTAAGAACGAAATTTTTTTGGTCTGTTTATCTGTATGCCTGTCTGTTTGTAGCCACGATAACTTTAGAATGAATTGAGATATTTGTCTAATTTGCGAACTCTGGATGTGGGTTTTCACTAACTACTCAGTGGTAATTTAATAATATTTATTGGTAATGAGAAAACTTAAGATAATATTGGCGACCGTTACAGTTTATATTCATACAAAGACTAAAAAACCAAATGAGAGCACGGATAACGAGAGTTGTTCACTCTGCTGTGTGTCAACTGTCATTAAGAATTGCAGAATTGTCAGAATACATCAACATCCACCTTCAATTTTGCAATACTTCAAATATGAAAATATTACAACTTACAACTTAACTTCAAAACAATACATATTTCATCAATACAAATTAAATATTTAGCAATAAACAGAGATTTGTGCGGCACAACACATAAACCAATTTTTTCTTTAAAATAATTGAACTTCACCACTGAAAGTGCTTTCGTCATTAAATCAGCTTGCTGTTCACTACTCTGGATATACATTAATTTCACTTTTCCACTATTCACAACATCTTTTACAAAATGATGTTTGACATCGATCTGTTTTGACCTTTTAGTTTCAAGAGTTGACGACATAATATATATCTGATTGTCTTCAAATATAATAACAGCAGTAATATAATAACAGCAGTAATTGCATATTGAACAATACTTTCTAACAGCTGTCTTAAAAATAAACATTCTGTTACACATACTGATAGGGCAACGTATTCAGCTTTTGAACTAGATAAAGCTACAACAGACTGTTTCCTTGATTCCAGAAAATAGTTTTCTCGTTCAACTTCAGCAAAAATCCACTGATACTTTTCCTATCATTGATATCATTAGCATAATCAGAATCTACATAAGCATTTACATTAAATTCAGATATTTTGTTTGTAGACTTTGTATACATTAATCTGACATTTCTCGTTCCTTTTACTCACCGTAATACATTTTTCAAATATTTCCAATGATCAATATCATAACAATTCTGAAATTGACTAAAGTAAGTTATACAGTAACATAAATCTGGTCGAGTTCCTAACATAATATACATTAAACTTTCTATTAATTCCTTATAAGGTACATTTGAACCTTCATTATCGTTTTTATTCAGATTAAGTTTAAGCTGCATCGGAATCAAAGATTCTTTACAATTTTCCATATCAAAATGATTTAAAACCTTTTGAATTAAATCTTTCTGTGAAATATACAATACATTACCTTTCCTTTCAATTTCTATACCTAAGAATTTCAATTTTTCATTATTCGTTAGATCTTTCATTGCAAATTCTATACTCAACTTTTCCTTGATCTCACCTACTTCATAATCATTACCTAATACTAAAATTATATCATCTACCCAAATTAGCAAAAATATATCAGTTTTAACATATAAACAAGGATCTACTTCTCATCTACGAAAACTAATACTGCATAGAAATTGATCTAAACTTTCATACCAACATCTTGGACCTTGTTTCAATCCATACAAAGTTTTTCTGAGCCTGCATACATATACCCTTTTTGATATCCAAACAAACATTCAGGTAAATACATAAATACAGGATTTTTTAGTTTTCCATTCAAAAATGCTGACTTTACATCGAGTTGATGAATTTTATAATCGTTATCTACAGCTATGGACACTAACACTCTGAAAGTAATCATTCTTGCAACAGGTGTGTAGATTTCTTCTTGAATACAATCTTCTTGCTGAAATCCTCGAGCCACTAATCTTGCTCTCTTGCACCTTTGTCCTTGCACTTCCTTCTGAGTAAATACCCACCTCGAATCTATAATGGTTTCATCCAACGGTTCTCTGACGATTTCTCAAGTTTCATTTTTCCTCAGATTTGACAACTCCACTCCAATTGCATCTTTCCACTCTTTATCTTTCACAGCTTCTTCAAAATTTGTAGAAACTTCAAATTGTATACACCCAGTAGCTAGAGCACACATAAAAGACATATCAAAATCTTGATACCTTGCTGGAGTTTTCTTCTGCCTTGTACTTTTCCTGTTTTCCACTTGATGTTCAACATCTTCAACAGTTTGCTCATTACTTTCGGCTTCTTTGAAAGATTCTTCGTCACCAGTTTCTACTATAATAGATGGTATTTCCTTTTCATCAGGTAAAATTTCTGTTTTCTTATCCTCATTGAAAATTATACTCTTTGCACAGATAATTTTCTTGCTTTCTGGATTCCACATACGATACCCATTTGGAGCATAACCAACCATCATCATTTCCTTGCTTCTTTCATCTAACTTTCCTCTGTCTTCCTTTGGATGTGAATGTAACCAACACTTCCAAATGTTCTCATGTTATGAATATTGACTTTCCTTTGATACCATAATTCTGCTGGTAATTTAGTGATTTGGCGGAAATTGAAATTTTTTCGTTAAAACTCAAGTAATATCACGTTTTAGGGTTTATTTATTAGAAAACTTTTAATTTTATCAAACATCTGGTATCCTGTGCTGAAATGAAATTAGGGGTTGAATGTGTGGGGGTGGAATATTGTTGGCAAAAATTTTGAATTTTTTGTTTGTTAAAACGACGTAGAAAAACTCAAAACATATAGAAATTTGATTCGGGTGGCGAAATTTGTGTTTGTCGGTTGGTTGGTCTGTCGGCATGTATGTCTGTCTGTTAATGGGAGCAATCACTTTCAAACAAATTGAGATATTATCTTCAAATTTGGTATCCAGTTAGCAGCCGACAAAAGATCACTTCGAATTGTTTTTGGGTAAGATCCTTTAGGGGGTAGGCGATAAATAAGGGGTGATTTAGTGAAAATTGACATTTCTTCAATAAAACTCGAGTAATATAACGTTTCAAAAGTTTATGGGTACAGGAATACAAATATTTTCTTTGTGGTCAAGTCATGGGTACTAAATTCATTCCTTGAGAATGTCTTTCTGAAGAGAATAAATTATCACAGCTATGTGGAAGTTATTATTGAATTTGTAGCACTATTTTTTTTAATAGTGCTGTACCATTTTGTCCTTTTTTTTAAATGTCGCCACCATATAACTGCTTTCTTTCTTTGAGGTTTGATGTGGATTCTGTTTTCAGATCTAATTTTATTTAATTGACTTCTGTCGTTTTATATAACACCTAGTATTCTTATGGTCGCAGTGGAGGAACCGGCATGGCCCTTTCACACCTAGTATTCTTTCAAAGTATTTCATTAGCCACTTAAGTTTTTCTTTTTGTAACAGCTAGAATTTATAGCCATATCTATTAGCCTATATATGCATCCAGCGAGACCAATCAATAGCTGTCCTTCCCCCTGACATCCCAACCCAATATACCTAAAGGCAGCCACCCATTCCAAGTGATATTATTTTTTGTTCAGATAAAAAGTCACCTTTATATTATTTGATCCACCCTCGTACATACGACAAAAGTATTTGATTAAGATTGGAAGCAATAAGGGAAATTTAATAAATAACATGTAAGATGTGTAACAAGAAAGAAAAGAAAATATATTGTCATTTTCGACGTCACCTGGTTTTCATAACCATTATTCTCTGTCTTGAGAAGCTACTTTTCATTTCATTCTCCCTTCTGTTTTTTGTACTTTAACGTCGCTCTATTTCCACGACTATGGCCAATCACGGACGCCAGGGAGCAGTTTTACTTCATTATCTTGGAAATTTTGCTGAACCCCTGCATTTTTGTAAGGAGGGTAGGGGTTGTTAACGTGCCCAACATTGCATGGACACGGAACCGACGGCTTTACGAAGGGCGGATCGTGCAGACATTTAACTTGCTCAAATACAATGCTGCAATGTTGGTTGATGTTAATTTTACAGTATGTACTGAAAAAGTGAACCTGGAACCCTGGTATGGAACCCAGTACCCTTGGGTATAGAGGCCATGTTCTAACCACTGAACCACCAAGGCTCTCACACTTCTTAATTGGGTTTGGTTCACAAGAACTTTCCCCCTTGCTATATGTCTTTTCTTTTTTTTTTTTTTTTCAAGTATGTTTTCTTCAAATTATGCTTTTAGAAAGTTATTATGATCTAAAAAGTTTGCATTTCTTCTCTCAACTCTTCTAGCACATTTTTATTCTTCCTTCTATTGGTGTACCTTGACATTGTCCCTTTTCTCCATGTTTATATTTCAAACATTTCTATTCTCAAGCCTCATTTTTGCCTCATACATTATCATACTGCAGATGTAAGACTTGATTGATGTCTGTCTGAAGTCCAAGTTAAAATGTTTATTAGTGAGAGTAGTAAGCTCGTTTTGCCATCACGATCCTCCTCGGTAGTTTTTAGATAATTTACCATTATCCGTAGTAATACTCCCAGTATTCGTGAACATTTCTACTTGAATTAATTAATTGTTTTAATAAACGTGAAGCCAGAGAAGAAGTCTCTACCATCTGTATTTGGTGTTTCCACTTGTTGGAGTTCTTGCTCTTTCAGCTTTATATCCATTAAAAATATTGTATGTGTAGAAAAAGTGGGTATCTTAGTAACAGTTAATTCCCTACTTGAATTTCTTATATTATTGTTGAAATACAACTATTTTTTTATTAAACTTTTTAATAATCCTAAAAAGAAATAGGTAATTAATTTGATTATTTCATGTTTAGCAATACTTATTCAGTGGCTCCTAGACTATCTGAAACAGACAGCATGGAAAGTTTGACAAGTCTGCCAGGTCATAGAAGCAGCCTTACTCATACAAGGCTATTGAGAGATTCGCCTTCTAGACTCAGTAGAAGTAACAGCATAAGGTAAGATGTCAGACAATTATTTAGAGATATCTAACTGAACTAAATTTTTATGTGATACTACTGATCACTGTAATATTTTACACTACCTCTAAAGTGGACCTATATCAAACAATAACACAATGTTTATTTGCAACAGCTATCTCAGAGAACGGACATTTCCAAGGTATATCAACAAGCGGAAGAAAATCATTTTTTTTCTTTTTTATCAATGCAGATAATGTCCAATATGTTATGTATAAATGTCGATGAAATTTGTGTGAAAATTGGTTGAAATCCATTTTAAAAGCAAAATTCTAATTGGAAATAACACAATTTTTGTAATAATAAATAGTTATTGCTTTGTTTTATAAACAGGTGTGGAAAATCGAAGTAATCTAAGGCTACCAGCAAATCTAGACTTTGAAATATGTCAGCTGAAACGAATAAACCGATATTTTACATAGTGAACAATACTTTTCAACATGGTAAAATACAGCTAAATTACTTTATTAATAAATATATAATTTTCGTTCTATTACAAAAATCTTACAAAAATATAAATCCCACAAAAAAACTTAAACTGCTTCCCCACATTAAGACCTAGATTAGCAAACTTACAAATTATGCAATGATTACATAAACCTAGCGTAACTTAAAGTAAAGATCCAGATGGCAGTCGTTCCCCAATCTCAGCAATCTTGATAAGGGGAATGCACGTCATAATTTGTTCTGTGGCACTCTAGATAAAACAAGCGATTTATCCACTACGTAAAACCTGATCTTACTAAATCAGGACAATCGATCATATTATATTGTACGATACACAAAAACAAATAATAATTTGCTTATCGTGTAAATTTACTTCAAGTTAATGGTTTATAACATAATTGCAAAGATTTGTTTGTAAATAATCTCCTTATTATAGCCCAATACTTGTAATCGTAGGCTGTTTTAGTAGCATATGGGTAAAATAACCCAAAATATTTCTAATGTTTTTTGACTCTCACGGTCAGGTTTTATTGGAATCTTGAATGGTTTCTGGACTGTTACGCCATATTCAAACCCACTTATTGGGTTGCTAGACGTTTCTCCAACCATCGCTGTTGCCTCCTTTAGTAACCAGACTGAAATTCGACAGATATTAGGTTAGAATTACGTTATGTTGTGAGTGGTCCATAACATTCCCTCCACTGCGACCTTAAGGTCTATTGTGGCTGACGCCTAATTGTCCTATATTCAAGCCATCAAATCCAGCCTCTTACAGAGGTCAATAATTTTTGTGGGCAGAATGTTATGTTGTGTACCTAGTGGCATGTTCTACACCCATCTGCGGGTACTTAAGGAATCAATAAAAGTTATTATTATTATTATTGTCTGTACGTTGTTAACCTATCCACCAGCTCCAATCATATGTGAAGAGCTGGAATGTTTAGGAGGACCTCCAGAGCGGCTGATGGAGTGGTGCTCAACGCTCCCGTTATCATCAGACATGCTTGTCTCTGTGTCTGAGCCAGTTTGGTCCTTGCGAAAGTGTGAAATGTCTTAGGCCACCAAACTATAGCTCCACAGGCTATCATTAGTCTGATAACCACTAAATAGAGCCAATAAATCTACTGTGGGTTTGTTCCCCAGTTGTTACCACAGATCCTTCGGCAGATATTTATTTATTTAATTTATTTATTTATCACTTTATTGCCCAACACCCAATTAAAGTACAAAGAAATTTACAGATATTATGCATTAGTACATTCACCAACTAGCAGATATTTTAAAAACTTGAAGGACTACGAACATAACCATTGTATAGTCATAAGTAGAACTAAACAAACTACTACTACTACTGCTACAAACTAAAAACTACTATGTGTGACTCTAATGAGCTCATTATTCTTAAGTAATTAATGTCACATATGTCAATTATGAAGTAATATTTGCTAAGAGTAGTATGAATAGGCGATCTTATAAGCATGTTTGTTCTGTTGGTTGGAAGTTATCACAGCTTCTAGCATTTCTATTCTAGATACAAGAAATTTAATCTGTCAAACAGTTCTGAGCAATCTAGAAAATTTTGGATAACAATATGCTTGTTGTTTTTATTTGCAAAACGCCTAAGTTGAAATTTGCTGGTATTTAACATCAAATTATGTTTCAAGGAATGACCTCGAAGAGCTACCAGATCTTCATTGATGTATTGACAAGCTTGTAAGTAGTATTTTTTTTTTTTTTGGAAAGTGAGAATATACTTGAGTATTGTCTGCATAGGCTTGTATCTTGCATCAACTCACTGAACTTAATACTTTAGAAGTATATATTATAAAAAGCAAAGGCCTCAATATGGATCCCTGTGGTATTCCAGAGAGGACAATTGGTGATCGATGGTATCAAAGGCCTTATAGTAGTCGAATAAAACGAGCACACTAATCAATTCAGCATCATTATCCTCCATAATGTCACTAGTGACATTAGCCAAAGCAGTGCTTACAGCATATCCCATCCTGAATTCACATTATACATCGGGAAGCAAATTTTTATCATTGAAGTGACCAATTATTTGGTTATACATAATTCTTTCAAAAATTTTAGATAAAATTTGCAAAATACTAATGATTCTGAGAATTCTTTAGGGTCATTCTACTTAAGCGGTGGCATTCTGTTAGCAATCTTCCACAACAGAGGAAAGTACTTCTTTTCTATACAGGAGCTTATAATATGAGCAATGAATTTATTGATAAAAGGATTGCAATACTTAAGCATAACACAAGAAATGTTATCAGTCCCAGTAGCGTTTGTTTTGATATTGGTGAGTATCATATCAACCTCTTCTTCACTAGTAAGTGTAAACACAAAGGAGTTTGCTTCACAAATATCATATGACTATAAAATTCTATCAAGTTGTCACAATTATTGTTCACATTTTGAAAAAAAGGAGCAAAATAATCAGCTATTTTTTATGAGTCAAAAGGTGAGATGGCAATTGCTTAGAAGAAGAGCCATGAATGTTCAAATCTTTGAGTGCCTGCCAAGATTTATTCTGCAATTCCACTGACTGTAGATATCCCCTCTTTTCATTTCTAACCATCATAAGTGTATAATTACGCAGGTGTTTATAGGCTTCCCAGTCTGCATTTACACGAGTTCATTAAAATTTTTGTAAAGCATAATTCCTATGCTTCATTAACAGCTTGAGATTATCTGTCAGCCTTGGAGCAGGGAGCTTCATTACTTTTCTCTCCAAAATTAGTGCCTGTTTGTTAAGCAGACTAAAAATTACTGTATTATAAACGTACAGCTTGTTATCGATCTTCTCGTAGTAAATTGTGCCAAGCTAACTGATACATGTCACACAAAAAATTATTTAAATTGAAATTTCTAAAGCTACAGAATGTAACGAGTTTTGGTTTCATTTTCTTTACTTCTATTTGCAGTGTAACAAAAACCATTTGATGATCTGAAATACTGTCTGCAATCAATGCTGCAACATTCTGTACAAAGTCAGCATTAGTAAATAATATGGATTCTAGAAGTGTACATGTCTTTTTGTCACCCTTGTCGATTAACTCGAATACTGTTTTAAGCCAGATGCTTCAAAACAAGAGACAAGAGGGTTATCCAGATTGAAGAAACACACATCAATGTCACCTAGACATAGTATCTCGTCAGAAAGTGGATATGTAAATGCAAATAATATTATCAACATCACTAATAAAAGTACCCAGATGAGTATTTGGTGGTCTATAAAAGTTAGCCACAATAATGATCTTCTTGAAACGGAATTGAATATATAATATACACTGAACCCCTCCTCCTCTACTAACTCTATTCTTATGTATAAAACAATATCCTTCTATTTCAACAGTTTTAGCATTAACTAGATCGGACAACCATGTTTCAGATAAAGCAACAATATCCAAATTTTTATCTATTACATCCCCTTCGAACCGCCCCATTTTGTGCAGGTGTTTCTTGACGGCCATGTGTCTCGTCAAGAGACCTCTTGTGTTTCTGAGCTGTCCTCTCCTAAGATTTAGCAGCTCCACAGCTCTCTTTGAACTGGGTTCGTCAATTATTGACTTCCCATGTCCGAGCCCTGGACAGTCTGCCCAGTACACCTTGGGTTGGTTTCTGACCCAGGACCGGTTCTGGTCCCATAAATGGTTCTGCTGACCCTCTCTTCGCGAGACTGTCAGCTTCTTCATTGCCTTTGAACCCCGAGTGACCCGGCACCCAGATGAGGGTCACTTCATTCTGCCCAGCCAGGTCGTTCGTCTCGTCTCTGCACTCACTAACCAGCCAGGAATTTACCTGTGGGCTACTTAGAGCCTTAAGGGCTGCCTGGCTGTCTGTGGCTATGAAAATCCGCTTGTTGGTGTAGCCCCTTCTCTTGTTCTCCCACACACAGTGCAGGATGGCGTACATTTCGGCCTGAAACACTGTTGCATGGGCTCCGAAGGAAATACTATGACTTACCCTCGGTCCTTCCGAGTAAACACCTGCCCCCGTCCCACGCTCCCCGCCGGATCCGTCCGTGACCCAAACGAGCGCGTCCCGTGGTAAGCCCAGCGTCTCCTCCCGCCATGCCTCGCGGTCGGGAATTTCCACTGTAAAATTGGTTTCCCTGCAGATTCGCGGGCTCGCGAAGTCTGACCTCATTTCAAACATGCGCTCCTTCACGATCTCCTAAATTTTGCAGTGGCCGCTGAAGACTGGGTTGATCTTCAGTCTACCATTGCAGGATAGTCTGTATAGTCCTAGCCTGGCCTCCCCCATGATAACTAAGTTTAGGGGGAACAGATCCAGCAACACCCTGTGATGCCTAGGCAAGCCATCCTTTGGATCTTGCCTAGTTTTTGTTTGGCACTGGATTGTGTCACCTTAGGCCACCAGACCAGTGCCGCGTATGTTAACGATGGTCTGACCACCCTTGTGTACAGCCAGTGGGCCATACTAGGTCTTAGTCCACACGTTTTTCCATATAGCCGCCTAGTGATGGCTAAGGTCATGACTGCCTTACACAGTATTTTTCCAATGTGACCATTCCAGGTTAGCTTATTGTCCAATATGACCCCAAGATATTTTACCTCCCTGGCCATTGGAATGCTCCTACCTTATAGAGTGAGAGTTCTGTGACTTCCTCCTCCTCGTAAACGGCATAATCTGCTCAATGCATGTAACCCTTTCTCTGATTGTTTTGATTGTTTTAACTTTACTCAACTTATAAATGAGCTTACTAGGATTTTCAATACTACTAGCACTCTAGTGAACCCTATATTTGTTACTGATAAAACTATTGTGGTCGAGGCCCGCTGCATATTGGCGGACAGTATTACCGACCATCATGCTGTTTTTTGTGTGGTGAAAACTCAAAAGATACCTTTCCAACTGAAGATTGTGAATTATCGAAATTTTAGAAACTTTCATTATATATTATTTAATCCTGATTTGCAGTCATTGAATTGGCAGGATCTGATACAGGAACCTCGCATTGAGAATAAGATCAATATTCTTAACTCTTTTGTATTGCAGTTGTTTAATATCCATGCGCCCTTGATACAGGTGAAAGTAACTAAGCCCAGAGCTCCTTGGATCTCCAATAATATTAGGTTTTATATGAAACTTAGAGATACAGTGCTCTGTGAGTTTAAGAGTTCCTGTGGTTATGATTGGGAGAAATATTATAGGTAGAGAAACATTCTGGTGACGTTGGTTAGGTGCGGTAAACGCGAATATCTTAATTCCTTGCGTGTCCGGGGAGATTTTCGACAGCTGTGGCGTAGCGTGAGTGATATGATCAAAACCGGCGGTTACTTTACAGGAGCATCTGACGAATCCGTAAAAAATCGAAAGGTACTTTAGCACACATGTACAGAACACAACGGATTGTAACGAACTGGTTCATTATTACAGTAGCAATGTTCACAGTACTGACAGCAAGATCAGTGGAAACTGTTGATAAAGTTACTAAAGCTTTTAATAGCATTACATCTAAGGCTTATGGGATTGACAGGATATCTGCTGCGATGATAAGGTACTGTAGTCCATTTTATTCACATCTAAGTTACTTACATTATCAACTGCTCTATTGAAACTAGTTATTTCCCCTCCTCCTGGAAGACTTCAAAAGGTATACCGGTAGCAAAGAATTCAATGCCGAGTAACTTTTCTGATCTCCACATTGTCAGTATACTGCCTGTGCTCTGTAAGAGCTTTGATAAGATGTGTATAAGCACTTATACAGCTACATTATTGATAACAATATACTGCGTCACACACAGTGTGGCTTTTGGAGTGGCTTTAATACATTTGTAGCACTCATCAAAGTTGTTGACAGTATAATTTCTGCAGTTGATAAGGGTAAGTGTTGACTACTCAGAGGTGTTTGATATTATAAATCACGGGCTCTTGTTGTCTAAGTCAAGATATGGCTCCTTTAATGAGTCTCATAGATTGATTGAGTCTTATCTTGATAACCGCTCGCAGTTGATGTTTTCTAATTGCAGATGGTCTGATGATGTGACTGTTCCTTCGGGTGTACTACGGGGCTCCATTTTGAGGCCTCTACTTTTTAGTGTATACATCTAGCACAATGCAGTCTCTTGAGCATGGTCAAGTTCTAGTCTTTACTGACGATACACAGCTACAATTTGATGTTGATAGCTTAGATTCTCTTCACACGTCGGAGGTAATTAACTCCGAGCTGCTGCAGTTGAGTAACCTTTCGGACGGGCATTGCTTAAAACTTAATCCTCTCTAGGGGATTCCATTGACCAAAATTGGTTGGAATCGCTTTTTGGTGCACTTCAACTTACACTTATTTTCTTCACAAACAGGTTTCACATAATAGTTTTTTTGTACCCTATCGATCTTTTGTTGTTGTTTTTTTTTCTTTTATGACAGATAGATCAGATTTTTGCCTGCTTCTCACTGTACCTTTATTAGTACATTCAACGTCATTATTATTGATTGTTACATCGGTATTGGAAACTGCACGACCACTAGAGTCTCCATTAATTACATCAACACTAGACATTCTGTCTGGACCCGTATTATCATCGAGAACTGTGCTGTCTTTCTCGCTACTTTAATTACTAACGCTACCAACAATAATCACTAGGCATGTAGTCAGGATAATTTAAACAGTGGCTAGAAGTAGCATTCACCACAGGTGATGTTTTAAATTTTTCGCGAAGGTTCTTATTTAAAGCAACATATATTAACATCTTGGAGCTTCTAGGGTAGGTATCTGCATCATTATACGAGACATACTTTGAAGTGTATGCATAACTTGTTTCACCTGCCTTTTTTAGACCTGACCTAAACCCTTTTTAACTCCCCTTATTACAATAGGTTTCCATTAAATCTGTAATAATACAAACAAAACTCACATTACTATTTATTTAATTTTATAAAGTCTGTAATGCGGCCGTATGTTCTTAAAAAATTGTAATATATCCATAATAATATGAGCAGTCTGCTTCCTCTCCTCTAGATGTATAACAACAGTTTATTACAAGTAAACTATTATAAATAGTTATTACATTCTAAACACAACCTTCAATAACATATTTAAGCGCGTGAATATTATACGAGCGTCTCGCGACAGTAAAACCTTGACTGCACCGATCCTGCGCATTGGGTACTGAAATGGGGTTACCATCATGCCTTATCAAATTATATATATATATATATATATATATATATATATATATATATATATATATATATATATATATATATATATATATATATATATATATATATATATATATATATATATATGTTCTCTCTGAGGCCTAGGGTTGAACACACTGAGACCTCACAGACAATCTCCGGCGAGATTTGTGGAGTAGGTAGATTGAGGCCCCGTAATCGAGCTACAACAACCCAATCCACCTTTTGTCCACCGCTCTAAGGAGTAGACAGATTGAGGCCTTAGAGTGTCCTTACATATTTCCTTTACCTCTTGAAAATGGCTCCAAAACAAGAGTCGAAACGTCGAGTTTTCATAAATTCTGGACGCGGTTCAACCTGAGAACCAAATATGTGTCATATATATATATATATATATATATATATATATATATATATATATATATATATATATATATATATATATATATATATATATATATATATATATATATATATATATATATATATATATATATATATATATATATATAATTAATCGTTCAGTGTCTCTTTAAAATGAGTTCCATCATAAAATGTAGTGAATGTATGTGTATTTACCGAGAAGAAAAATTTGTATGCTCATCTGCGAAAAATTACTTTGAAGCCTAACTTTACAGAGAATGATGAGAAACAAACACTGAATGTTCAATATGCTCCAAGTTAGTCTTTAGCATATTATCAACTCACATAAAAGCAAAAATCATCATAATTATTCGAAGACTTCTTGTAATACATCAAGGTTATTCTGCCCTAAAAATAATTGCATGGCAACATTAGTCATCTGTAGAGGCTTACAAGTTCACCTCAATGAAAACCATTCAATAGATGTTGAAACTGAGTTTAAATCTGTGAACGGTAAGTTTTTGAAAATGTATAATATTATGTCAACTGAGAATGGCTTGTCTCTTCGTGTTCTGATATTTCGAAGAAATATCATCTTTGTTTGACCCAAGCGCACGCTTATAGCCACGCCTAAGAGTGTAAAATTTGCAAGATTTGTATTCATTCTTTCAAATGCTCCTGCACTGGCAGCTTAATAAAGTTGAGTATATGTAAGCATATCCATGCATGTGCTCAAATATATCTTGTGTGCAGTAGCAGGAGCTTAACCCCACTCTAGAGCATGAAGGTGTATCCGAAGTAGGTGATCTACTTGATATGTGTCAAGGTTCCCCTGCTGATGAAGTTCATCCTAATAAAAAAATGATAAAAAAGAAGAAATTATAATAGGGTTAAGCAGTAACAGTTCCATATCAGAAAAAGACAGTACAAAGATCGAAAGATATTTGGACAATGTCATTAGTTTATTAAATAAGAGTGATACTAGTTTCTTTGAAAACTACTCAAAATATCAATATTCAACAACTTCTGGAGATGCAGCCACACCTTTATTCAACTAAGAAATAGAAATTGAAATCGTCCAATTTTCAGAAACTTTCATTTACTGAAATAATTGTAATTAAGGAAGGACTGCGTAATGAATCAGGAGAAGTGTTAAATATAAATAATAGTGAAATTGATCATACATACTTACTTGTAGATTTTCACCTGAAAATAAATTTATTTACAAATTAGTGATTTTTTATTTCATTAAGTGATGAATATACCACACTCTGCTGACGGCTTCAAAACCAATATGGGAGTAGTAGCCGGCGCATATGGGGGCAACACCGATGCTAGACTATCAACTAGCCTCGGCAAGTACGCAACCATACACCAGGCAGAAGTGTATGCCATCGAGATGTGTGCATGGGAAAGTATAAAAAACCAGTGCACACACAAATCGATAAAGATATATGCAGATAGCCAAGCTGCAATAAAGGCTCTTGGTTCCTACTGGTGTAATTCAAAAACGGTATGGAGTTGTAAATCTGCCCTTAACGAACTGGGCAGCTGTAATGAGGTGTCACTGGTCTGGATACCGGGTCACTCGGACCATGATGGCAATGTTGCGGCCAACACGCTTGCCAGGAGTGGTGCCCAGAGGAACTTTATCAGACCAAAACCGGTGCTGGGGATAACATCATGCACAGCAAAACGCACCTTAAAGACCTGGACAGAAAGAATGAGAAGCCAGCAATGGCAAAATCTGCCAGGATTAGCTCACTCTAGGGCCTTCATAAATGGCCTGACTGAGTCAAGGGCTAAAATACTTCTAGAGTTAAACAGACAACAACTGAGTACTCTAGTCTGCCTGTATACAGGACACTGCTGCTTGCGTCACCACATGCACCATATTGGAGTCGGTCAGGAGACCGAGTGCCAGCTGTGTATGGAGAGTGACGAGACAGCAGAGCACATACTGTGTTCCTGTCCGGCGGCGGACAGAACTAGATACCTGCTCTTTGGCAAGACAAAGCTTACTCCGGAAGATCTGGATCAACTTTCGCCCACAAAGATTATCGACCTCTGCAGGAGGCTGGCTTTGTTGGGCGAAATATAGACCATTAGGCGTGAGCCACAATAGACTACATGGTCGCGGTGGAGGGAGCGGTATGGCCCACTCACATTCAAACCTAACCTAACCTACCACACCCTTGGTTGGTCATGTTTTATGAAACACCTTCTTATTACTGTTAATGAAAAATAATCATAGCAACAACCAAACATTAACACTTGTTCCTTTTTTCTTTGTTTTTTATCAGCTAGAGCCATTGAGCAGTATGGACAGATATATATATCATAGATCCCTATACTTTTATTTTTTAAACAGTTTTTTTGTAACTGACAATTACATATAATAATATAACGTCAATGTAGAATGATTAATAGGAACCAGTACTTCATACTGTGCAGTGTATAGTAGCAACACTTTAACTACAAATATATTCAGGGAATAAGTATTTGACTTCCTACTGCAATTTAAATTGTTAACTTTGCTTTCAAAATATTGCAAAATGCGCATGATCAGTGAAACCGAGTTTTACTGTCCGAGGCGATTGTAATATTATTAGTAGATATGAGGTTATGTTTTATTTTGTAGCAAATAAAAAATAATGAGATTGCGCAAGCAAAGTACTTACATTTATCACTTGACGGTCCTGACGGACTAGGGCAATCATCACTTTCATCCATCTTCAGTTACACTTTATCCCGTAAATTAACAAAAACCACACCACAAACAACGGCGGTAAACTAACCAATAGATCCGTAGATGACATCTGCGCATGTACAGCGCCAAAGTCAAGTGTTCGTGGTATTCAGTATTTCTAAGATACGTAAGTTTTACTTAGCAAAACTGAGTTACTTCTAAGTTGCTTAAATTTTGAGGCTGTTTTGAGATACGCTATATTTCATTAGTGCTCATCAATCCTTAAAACGCCAGATGCGTCTTTTTTGCTTAGGAAATATGATGAATTTAATACCACCTTAACCAAAGTGGTATATACAGAAATAGGCAAATTTTGAGTTACGTCATTTTGGCTTAGGAGGGCAGAGTAGTCTGAATAAGCTACCGTGTAAGCAAAACTGGTCATACTATCCAATAAATCTTGCTTGTTCATTTTATTAAATAAATTATAATGGATTTCAATCAAGTATATTAGCAGACTGAAAAGAAAATTCTATAAAATATCTGAAGAATATAAATGGTGAAAAAATACAAGTAGATATCAGTAATTTGTTAATCAACATAGGTGTTTCTTCAAAATCTAAGACGTTTATGTTACAAAAGTTTTATTAATTTTTTTCACATTTTTGTATCTACATTCCATGGTATAATAATTATAGTTGTACTCCACGTTTCCCAATTCGGAAGCGAAACACAGTCAGTGTACCATGCGATGTTGAACACGTTAAAAATCCCTACTCTTCTTACAGAAAGGAGACAGTTCAAAAAACTAGTTGTACCTAAAACACGCAAGTAATTAATTAGTACCCTATAAAAATATTCAGTCTTGTGTGTTAAATAAAATACAAGTAGTTTATTAAATAAGGATCAATAACAAGCAAATACATAAATATTGGTTACATTATCTGTATGCAGGCTTCTAGCACAGTGTTCTGTCGGCTTTAATTGTCAGGTCACTATAAATATTACATGAGTGCATTACACATATCATTTAATGCTTTCCATTCAAAGCTTTTATTGTTTAGTCTTAATACAAAACTCATTCACAGAAACTTGTTTGTTGCAGGTCTACTAAGTCTGAAAAACTGTATCCATCCATGTTGCATAGGAACAATACAGAGCCAGAAACAGAACCATATTATTGTTTGCCCATAGGAGCCTTAAGCCACTGGTCACAACCAACAAGTCCAGCACCGGGGTCTGCCAGGACATTCCCACTATCACCAACACATTCTTCTACACCTAGACATAGCATACCCAAGAATGATGATGGTGAGCTTTGCCAATATTTTGCAACTTTTAATGTTACTTATGGGACAGCTGTACCTTTGACAATTATTTATTAACAGTACTCGCAGTCTATCGCTTTTGTTCTACAATATATTAAGACTTATATGTGTGTGAAACATCAAAATGGAACAAATTTAGTACACATCTCAATTATTGTGTATAATATTTGTAGAAAAATCCCGAAATATTTTAAAATTACATCCTGCAAGGTGAAAACGTCACATTTACATTCAACCCCCTGCAAGTGACGGTTGCAACCCCCCAAACTTTTAAATAGAAAGTTAAGGCGTGTAATACCTCATTTGAAAGATCTCTTCATTCGCTATTTTTTATTAAATGCTTCATATTTGAATAACGCAATTTACTATAAAGCTAGAATGCTGAATTTTGATACATAGTAAGGTATTTACTGCGGCAACATACGTACCAAATTTCATCAAAATAACTTTGTTATTGTTTGAAATACAATTTTTTTCTTCTTCTCGTTCCCTTCCTATCGGAGATTGGAAATCATCTTAGCCAATATTATCTTATTTGTTGCGTATCTAAAACGTTCAATTCATCTGCATCCGTACCATTCACGTAGCTTGGTAATTTGGTATTCTTGAGATTGATTTTTAAGCCGCACTTATTGCATTAAATATTAAGTGTTCATACTAGATATTGTGGTTCTTCTATTGTGCCTGCTAATACGACGGTGTCGTCTGCATATCTAATATTATTGAAAGTTTCTCCATTTATCATCAGGCTTTCAGACATTTCTGATAGTGATTTTTGACGAATGGTTTCGCTGTACAGATAGAACAGAAGACATGACAGCACACAACCCTGACACACTCCATGACATTTTAATTTCTGGTGTTAAATTGTTTTTAACTTTCACTTTCCCATGTTGATTCCAATATAAACTACAGATTACTCTTATATCCCCACTATCTATATTCTTACTCAGTAAAATTTGTCTTGAGCGGTCATGCTGTACCATGTCGAGTGACTTCTCAAAATCAACAAAGCACTTCCCGATTCATATCAATACATCTCTGAGACAAGACGTTCATTCCCAACAAAGCTTGTCGAGTACCCTTTTTTTAAATCCTATTTAAGTATCACCAATGTCCTCATCTAATTTCTTGAAAACTGTGTGGTATATTGTCTTCCAAAAATAATAAAGACGATATCAATCTTGTATAATCTGTTCAAAATGCACGCGTTCAAGGTATGGCAGCATCCTAATCATACATAAAAATATCTTCTAACGTTAATCAACATTTGAGGCATGACAAACCTAATCACAATCGTTATTCGTCCAAAGTCATTTAAATCGCCCGGTTTAGTTTTGTATACTATACTTTTTACATATCCGTATTAGAAGATGTGATTGCTTACTTTCTAATTATCAAGAATTAAGCAAAAAACATTAATTTTAAAACCATAGCATTTTTGAATAGAGAATGGAGAGAAACGAGGTAGCACAAGTCCCTACTTCATATTTAAAAATTTGAAACTAACACTCGAAGGGGTTGAACATAGGAGTGAAGTTTTTATGTTGCAAGATGGCATTTTTTAATCTAAAATTAACGTGTTTCGGGATCTTTATAAATATCCACAATAACTGAGATACTGAATTTATTCTATCTGGTTGTTCCACGCTGTAAAATAAATGTTTAGCAACCAAGAAAACACCAGTGCTGTCTTACAAATAGAATAATTTAGTTTATATTAGCTATAATTTATTTAGAACTGTATGGACTATTTTAATTTAAAAACCAATTTCAAATAAATACAATTAAAAACCCAATGGAAAAAGTCTGGATGCAGCAAGTGTGTTATGAAAATGAATTTTCATTAAAATGTTCTTAATGCAAGCAGGCCTCAATTTGGTTACCAGTATGACCGATATAGTAGAAACAGTGTACTATATTTTATCAAAATAGCTTATTGTTTGAAAATGTACAAAAACTTTCTGAAAACAAACTTAAAAGAAAACTGGTTTCCTAGCCAACTAACCTTAGGTTAATAGCAAATTGAGCTATTGAAATTTGAAGCATTTAATGAAAATTCGCTACCAAAACCAGCTAGCTCTGGATTTTTTTTACAAACATTGATCATATTTCGATGAAAGCGATGCAAAAATGCAATAATATAAGGAATGTTCGAAAAACAATTGTAGGTATCACTAATAACTTATGGACAACCCTGTGATTGTCAAAGTAATTTTATAAGATGCAGCTCAAGACACCCTATAATTAACGTATACAATTATTTCTCATATCTTGCATAATAACAATTATATTGACCTTACCCTAGAAATGCGTCAGCCTGTATATATGTAAACAGATAAAGACTGCAAAGAAACCCGGATATGGATTCTAGGGAAGCTAGATTGCACTCATTTGAAGAAATCTTTTTAAAATTTAAATGTCACGGTCTCCTCATTAACGAATTTTTTCTACGAAAATTAGCTAAAGATTATAGACTATTAAACCATAAACTCTAAAAGCAAAAAACTAAAACTACTGCCAACGCATCAGAGAAAGGGTCTATTTGAAATGAATTTTCTGGAAATATATTCATAAACTGAAGGTCAATGACAGTTGAAGCTGAAACTTAAGGGTCTGTAAAACAGTCTTCTTGCTACATTTTCTTTACATAACCCACATTTGTTTCAGGTTCTTTGCCTAAATGTTGCCAATTTTGACGTTTCAAATGGCGACTGACGTTTTGAAGAAAACCCCCAAACTTGTTTTCTCTATAACTTTTTTTGTCTTTTAACATACAAACCTAGATTTTGGTAGATGGTTCACTTTTTATAATACAAACAAGCTTACCAAATTAGGTTGCCCTTACTTTGCTATTTCCGGAGATATAAAATATTTTAGAAAGAAAACATAAAATGTTCCGGGAAAACTTGTGCCGATTTTCTTGACTAACGAACTTGTCTAAGCCACTTGCATAAGGAAGGTACTTACCAAATTTGACCAAAATCGGTCCATTATTTTTTGAGTTATCGGTGTGATACATACATACACACACATATATATATATATATATATATATATATATATATATATATATATATATATATATGTATATGTATATATATATATATATATATATATATATATATATATATATATATATATATATATATATATATATATATATATATATATATATATATATATATATATATATATATATATATATATATATATATATATATATATATATATATATATATATATATATATATATATATATATATATATATATATATATATATATATATATATATATATATATATATATATATATATATATATATATATATATATATATATATATATATAGTACCGATAACTCAAAAAATAATGAGATCGATCTTGATCAACTTTGGTGAGTACCTTCCTTTTGCAAGTGGCTTGGATACGTTCGTTAGCCAGGAAAATCGGACCAGGTTTTCCCGGAAAATTTTGTGTTTTCTTTCTAGAAAAATTCATATTTCCGGAAATAACAAAATGAGGGCAACCAAATTTGGTACGGGTTTTGTATTATAAATAGTGAACCAGCTACCAAAATTTAGGTCCAAGTTTAAGGACAAAAAAGTTACGGGCAGCTAAAGCAACAAATTTTAGAGTATTCCTCAAAACGTCAAACTCGCAATATTTCAAATGTCTAACTCGCAATTTAAAACGTCAAAATTGGCAATGTTTAGGCAAAGAACGTGAAACAAATACGGATTGTGAAAAGAAAATGTTGCAAGAAGAGTGTTCTGCGAACCCTTAAGTTTCAGATTCAACCGCCATTGGCCTTCATTTTACTAAAATATTTACAGAAAATTCATTTCAAATAGATCCTTTCTCTGATGCTTTGGCTGTCGGTTTAGTTAAGTTGATGCTTTTGCTGTAGGTTTAGTGAAGTTTATGGTTTAACGGTCTATAATTTTTAGCTAATTTTCGTAGAACAAATTCGTTACTCCATTTTAGCATTTTTATCGGAATATGATGCATGTTTGTAAGAAAAAATCTGGACGCAGTAAGTGCGTTTTGGTAGCGAATTTTCATTAAATCCTTAAAATTTCAATAACTCAATTTGCTATTAACGTAAGTTTTGTTGGTTAGGGAACCAACATTTAACTTTATTTTCTGAAAATTTTTGTATGAACGCAGCAAGGGCGCTTTGGTTGCGAATTTTCATTAAATGTTTCAAATTTCAATAACTCAATTTGCTATTAACCTAAGGTTCATTGGCTAAGAGACCAGTTTTCTCAGAAACATGTAAACTTTATTTTTGGAAAATTTTTGTACATTTTCAAATAATTATTTTTATAAAATATGGTACATTGTTCCTACTATATAGGTTATACCGGTAACCAAATTGATGCCAGCTCGCATTAGAGCGATATATTTGTAATTAAAAACATTTTAAGTAAGTAAGGGGCTTATACCCTGGGAAATTAAGGTGATTTAGTGGCTGTTTTGGCACTGATTTGAGTTTCGGTAAGGAAGAGGAGTTGGGGCCTATTAGCCTGGAGGAAATGGTGGACGGGGTTCAGGTTAGAATTTAGGCGACATATATTCGAGAAGGATATGTTAAATCTTGATGCTGGCGCCCCCTGTACACCCCTCTCCCGGAGATCCGAATGGAAGGGTATTTTACCTCCGAAATCTTTTGTACAAGGAGGAGCCATCATCATTTTTGCTTATAAGGGAAACCGACTCATACACCAGAACCGTAAACGTCCGTTGGGACTTCACCGGCCCCTTGATGTAAGGGGTGGTACTTCCTCGGGCATGAAAAAAATCCTTTACTATCACGTAAAGGAACATTTCACTACCACCTACCATATTGCAAGTATACCACACCAGCCAACTTTTAAAGAGCTGACCAGCTCTAGAACTTGCGTGTAGAAATAAAAATATTAAGAGTACTAAAAATTTGAAAAGTAAATAGGTAGCAGATTTAGATAAAACGTGTCAGGTGCCTTTCTTTTGTTAAAAACTTGAATGAGTTCGTTAGGCAGTGCACACAGATCAGGTTTTCAACAAAAACAAATTCTGAGAAGAATGTTTGTGTCTCCGAGAATAACAAAGTTATTTTAATTACGTGTGGTGCACACATTGTCCTGATAGAGACGTCGTTATATGCCAAACTTTCTAGGATAATGGCAATTGAGTAATTACAATTAATGAAAATTTATCCTAACATAATGCACTTGCTGTGTCCGAGTTTTTTATTAAATTGTTAAAAGTCTGTATAGTCCACATCTCCTACTTAGCTTAATTAACTATTATTTGATTGAAAGAAAACACGATTACTCAGTTTCATTTGTTTAAGATATCTGCAACACTATTCTTTTGTTTTTTAGTACATGGATCTTCAATTAGTTTGGTTTCAACGGCTTCAAGTTTGTACTCCTCTGCAGAAGAAAAACAAGCTCATGAAATACGAAAACTCAGAAGAGAATTGATGGAAGCTCAAGAAAAAGTCCACACCCTCACCTCACAACTCAGCACCAATGTAAGTTTTTCAAATTTTTACTTTTGATTTTTTATTGAATAATTCTGGAACATTAGCTATACAAATATAAATTATTTAAAATCATTTGCTAGCAAAACAACAAGAAATTGTGGTTTTCTTATTTGAAAAGTAAATGTCGGTTCTTCTGTAGTCTACAATAATGTTAAAATATTTGTATTATCACATCGCATCCATATATTATGATAATTAACTACTATTCGTCCAAATATCAACTTTATGTGCAGGGTGTCTCTTAATAAAGGTCCAATATTTTACAAAGTGATTTTTCAAGTAATTCTAAGATAGAAAGTTCATATAAAGATGTGGTCAAAAGTATTTCGTTTTGAAGATACAGTGTTAAAAATGATATTTTTTTTTCTTGTAATATTGGTAGTTTTTAAAGCTAATTTTTAAAATTTTGTACATGTGTTACACTTTAAAGTACAAGTACGTATATTTAAAAGTTAAAATTTTATACAGGTTATTAGGTTTTCTCTGGTCATGGTCCCTTTGGCCCACCCAATTTTTTTACGAGTGCACTGACTTTTTAGGTCTTTAGATTTGAGTTTGTTATACTCTTCTAAAACTTTTTCTCATATTGCTGTTTTCAAATTATTTAGCAAAATATCTCTGTGTAACATACTAAAAGCTAATCTTAACACTCAAGTATGTTATATAAAAGGACCATAATCTCTAAAAAGACAACACCCTGTATAACTTGTAAGTACTTTACAGTGTAGCATACAAAATTTCAAAAATTAGTTTTAAAAACACCAAAATTTGAAAACAATTTTTTTTTAATTACAATTTTTAACATTCCATATCTTCGAAACAAAGTGGTTTTACCACATAGGAGGTTCTATCTTGGAATTACTTAAAAAATCACCCTGTAAAATATCGGACACTTACTAATAAGCAACATGCTGTATTGGAATTTTTGATATTCTTTTTAAACATAAAAAATTGTTCAAGTGGAAAAAGTTCTGGGAAACTTTTCCAGGTAAATTGTAAACTTGTACTAGATTTTTATTTTTCCCAAAAGATTGAGCAAAATTGTAACATTTTTCGACTAATCCAGAAGGATACCCAATTCTGTAATGTGTTTAGTACTTGACGGCAATTGGTCTTGTATGCAAATTGCCAATTAGGAACAATGTGGGATTATATCGCTTAATACTTAATATATTAGCACAATATATGTGGGATTGTTCACTTTGTCACTCTATCGGCGAACTCAACAAAGAAAAGAAGATGAGTCATGTTCTTAAGAAACAGAATTATTATGTTTATTTTAGCTTTTTGCATACTCTACATTTTAGAAACTCCCTCAAAAAAGAGGGCGAAAACAATGTTTTATGTGTCAGTAAATATGTCTAGGTTAGGTTGGCAATCCTACTGACTGTGCGATGTGGTTACCTGGTTATTAGACAATCGTAGTTTAATGAAAACACATTACCTTTAAGCAACTATATATATATATATATATATATATATATATATATATATATATATATATATATATATATATATATATATATATATATATATATGAGTGTGTGTGCGAGCGTGTGCGTGGTGTGTGTGTGTGTGTGTATCATATTAAAAGCAAAATCAAGATTAAAGAAGATTTACAAAATGTAGTTTAGATATTAGTAACCCTTTTATTTATTTTTTTAATATTTGGATTTTAATAAACTTTTTAATTTTCAAAACAATTTACATAACACAAATTAGTCTACACAAGAACCTTACAGCAGCTATGAGTCACAAACAATGTTTGTTTTCTGCGTGAGTTTCTTCTTCCATTGTGCTTCTGGGAGGATGCATTCTCATGTTGTGTTCCCTTTCCTAGTTGTTTTTTTGTGCGAACCCGAAGATTGAGCATTTTGCAGAGGCACGAGGAAGTTAATCTGGAATAAGCTGTTTGAAGAAACCACCCCGTTGTGTAGCAGATGGTATAGGAACTTCAGTGAAAGACATTTTTCCCTCAAGGCTCGTCCGCGGCCTTGCCGCCCCGATAGCACTTCAACCTTTGGTTGATTGTGCATATAGTCTTACTCCACCCATTCCAAAATCACTGTGCCTTGAACTAGTCTGCACAGCGATTGGTAGGGTGAAGTTTTATATTGCTCTGTCTCCGGTCTAGACTGACCGTAGATCAGTTGTCTTTTGCGGTCCAGAGCTTTACACTCGCACAAGATGTGCTGGGCTGATTCCTCCCCCTCGCCGCAGAGTCTGCATGCGATCTCCCCTTCGAACCGCCCCATTTTATGCAGGTGTTTCTTGACGGCCATGTGTTCCGTCAAGAGACCTGTTGTGTTTCTGAGCTGTCCTCTGCTAAGATTTAGCAGCTCCGCAGCTCTCTTTGAACTGGGTCCGTCAATTATTGACTTCCCATGTCTGAGCCCTGGACAGTCCGCCCAGTACACCTTGTGTTGGTTTCTGACCCAGGATCTAATGGCTCTCCTGGCAGTGCTCTTTGTCTGGTTCTGGTCCCATAAATGGTTCTGCTGACCCTCTCTTCGCGAGACTGTCAGCTTCTTCATTGCCTTTGACCCCCGAGTGACCCGGCACCCAGATGAGGGTCACCTCATTCTGCCCAGCCAGGTCGCTCGTCTCGTCTCGGCACTCACTCACTAGCCAGGAATTTACCCGTGGGCTACTTAGTGCCTTAAGGGCTGCCTGGCTGTCTGTGGCTATGAGGATCTGCTTGTTGGTGTAGCCCCTCCTCTTGTTCTCCCGCACACAGTGCAGGATGGCGTACATTTCGGCCTGAAACACCGTTGCATGGGCTCCGAGGGAAATACTATGACTTACCCCCGGTCCTTGCGCGTAAACACCTGTTCCCGTCCCACGCTACCCGCCGGATCCGTCCGTGAACCAGACGAGCGCGTCCAGTGGTATGCCCGTCGTCTCCTCCCGCCATGCCTCGCGGTCGGCGATCTCCACTGTAAAGTTGTTTTCCCTGCACATTAGCGGGCTCGCGAAGCCTGACCTCATTTCAAGCATGGGCTCCTTCACGATCTCCTGAATTTTGCAGTGGCCCCTGAAGCCTGGGTTGATCTTCAGTCTACCATTGCGGGCTAGTCTGTATAGTCCTAGCCTGGCCTCCGCCATAATAAGTAAGTGTAGGGGGGGGCAGATCCAGAAACACCTCCATGGCGGCTGTTGGGGTTGAAGACATGGCCCCTGTGAGGCCTAGGCAAGCCATCCTTTGGATCTTGCCTAGTTTTTGTTTGGCACTGGATTGTGTCACCTTAGGCCACCAGACCAGTGCCGCGTATGTTAACGATGGTCTGACCACCCTTGTGTACAGCCCAGTGACAGACATACTCTGTAACCAAGTAATGACATCTCATCAAAATACAGTACCAAGTTTTGTTGCTCGAATACTGTAGGCGGGTGTGAAGCATTAACTTTAAAATAGAGGTACTTGACAAATTTTCGTTGAACTGTCTCCAGACTATGGATACATAACGTTTATAATATGGGCTCCACATCAGACAACAACACTCGAGCCTCAACCTAATGTAAGCATAGTAGTGTTTTTAGGGGTTTGGAAATTGGTAAAGTTACTGCAATTTCTTATCGAAAAAGCAAGCATGCTAGAGCTGATAAAACTGTTTGTAAAACATAGTAACAAAAGGAAAGGATCGAAAAGAGTCGAATATCACACCCAAATATGTCATTTTGTTGCTGCAACGTCGAATAAGGACATCTGAGGCGTATAGACAAAAAAGGTGGGATATTTTTTCTGGAAAAACTCGTTACCTTGCACTTAGGTTCATGCTAAGAAGAAGCCGATCACACCATGCATACATTTTGTCAAGGTCTGGCTGAAGGACACAGCAGCCCTAACTTAATACACTTTCAATTCTAGAGTTTTCTAAACTTCTTAAATGGCGCTTCTTGAATTTTACTTGGTTGTAGGCTTTGGCTGATAGTTGCCATACTTTTATTTTGTTAATTTTTAATGGAACATTCAGTAGATTTAGCTACTCCATATTTCTTCGACAGAGTGGTAAGACTCTCTCTCCTTTTGGTCGTCTATGATTTACTCATATAAAGTTACACACTTTTTGCTGCCTAAGCCATTTTGAAACACACTATTCACCAACAATAAAATTTACACATGCACTCGCAAGTGCACATAAACTGTGTATAGTCTAACAGTGGATAGTGGATAATGAATATAAAAGTTCTTGGTTATACAGATAATGAGGGGAATCCCCGGTAGAATATTATTGTTTGCATATGCCAGTGGTTCTTAAAGTGTGGGTCACGAAGGAACTAAGGGGGTGTATCGCGAAGGGATTTCCGAAATAAACAAAAATATCTTATTTCTAGCTTTATTTTTGTATTTTGCATCATAAATAAAATATAACGTCAATATACTGAGTTACTCAATTACTAAATGAAAAATATTAATGTGCTGTATTTGACATACAGACAATGATATCGTTTTAGAGTTGCGGGCAATTTCTCATTTTGTTTTAATAGCAGTCATCTTTAAGAAATTTAACTCGCATAAATATACTAAATATTGCAAATGGAACCAAACATTTAAGAGCTTTGTTTGCCAGTTGGAGGACTTCTTGCGTACTTTTGGTCTAAAAATGATCCATATTCTGTGAAAGATATCCTAGTTTTAACACTTGACATGATATTTCAATAAGTTTTTCTTTTATGTTTGTTGGAAGTTTAGCATGGTGAAAGAAATTTTTCAAAAAGGGATTCAGTATCTACAAATAACTGGTTTGAATTTCGTTTGGAAACTATTCACAAAGCTGTTGTTTTAAATTGCATGTCTAGAAAAACTTGCTCAGAATTTATCATACTGTACTTAGCTACATTTTTCATAAGTTATTAAATGCACTGAAATGAATCAAAATTATTTTTCTCGATTGAAGTTTTCCATAAGTCAAGCTTTTTCATAAATCCACTAATTGGGTCCGTGGCTGTTATTATATTAACATCACGGCAATGCAAATGACACCTCAGCGAACTTTTCACTGGTTAATGCGAACGGATGATTCTAGAAAGATCTAGTATTGTAATTGTAGTGTCCTTTTTTGGCTATGTTGAGAAGTACAGAAAACAAAGAACAAAACTTGCGCTGCTTGGTCATAGATGGAATTAGTAACAAACACATTTTCTACTTTGAATTTATTTGCGTTACTTAGTGATAGATGGTGCTACCAACACAAAGCCTAATTGCGTCTCAGTATTCTTATTAGATCATTATTAGATGTTATTTAGCATGGCTGTTTTATTTTCCACAAATAAAATTTAGTATGGTAAAAACAATATTCCACACGATACCCACCCCTTCTAGAACATTGCACATCTTATCTCCTTTTCCGAAACAAATTTAACATACAAGTTCGAGGTGCTCCAATGGGTTCACCACTCTCTTCTGCAACATTTTCATATGAAAAATTTTGAGACACGAGCCCTCAATTCATCCCTACCAAAACCAACCTGCTGGCTAAAATACGTTGATGCCATTTTCGCTGTCTGGCCGCAGAATCGCTGGACGAATTCCTTTCTTACTTAAATAACATCAACCCCAGTTCACCATGGAAATACAAAATAATTTTTCTTTGTCTTTCTCAGATGTACGCATCACTAAAAATCCAGTCAGACGATTTTCTTACACTGTGTACCGAAAACCACCTAACAATAATCGTTACCTTAACGCCCAATCTCACCATCGCTCATCGCAACTAAATTCCATGGTTTGAACACTAATAACATTATCTCTTAGGAGGTAACAAAAAACAGACAGAATTAAACTTCGTAAGAAATATATTGCTTTAAAACGGATATGACAAAAAGCACATACTATGAAACATCAGAAACGCACAACAACCAGCTACACCTCAACAAGAACAGACAGAATCCTCGCCACAGCAAAAAGCCTTCTTACCATACATTAAACGTGTCACCGACAAAATCAGCCGAAATTTTGAACTCTTTATATCGAAACCACATTCACTACAGAGCAAAAACTGTGAAATCTAATAAAAACTCCCAAGGATACGATTTCAAACGAATCTCACGTAGTTTACGAAATTCCTTGTTCCGACTGCTCCCGAACTTATATACGGCACACAAATAGATTTATTCAAAATATAATATATGAACACACCCTCGCAGTTAGAACATCCGACTCCTCATCCTAATGCACACTGGACATGTATCATATTCATACAGACAAATAGATTTTGACAATGCTAAAACAATAGCTGGTTTACAACTTCAAAACCAGAATTATCCGCCAAACGATCGAGATCGAAAAACGTCCCGATTGTTTGAATAAGAGAGATGAGGGCCTTCGACTTCCGATTACTTGAAAACCTAGTATACCCTCATTACAAACACGGTGAATGACAATTAATTCAATAGACAATTTAACTCCCCATTACCTGACTCAACAAATCGTATAAGTAGGGGAGATTGTTGTTCCTGGTACCGCTTATACCTTGGACCGATTGGTATCGGGAGCCACCTACCAGATGAATATGATGTCTAAGGTGCACAAAACATGCTTGTCCTCCCAACTTATTTGTCTGTCGTCTGAATTACATGCGAGTTCATTTACCGTTTTTATGAAAAATGTTTTTGTTTTCCTGTGTTTTGAAATACTTTTTCAAGCCAGTTTACAACAGTATAGGTGCTCAAATAACAGGAGTTTAAAGCTGCATTCGGAAAGGTATCTTATCTAGTGTTTCTGCCTTGCAATTCTTGTAACAAAAGTTTGAATAGCCTAACCTCAATTTTTCCCCAATATATTTTTTTCATATTTCATGTTTGTTGTACCTTGGACTACCGAGACTGATTGTACCTCGGACCGGCCCAAGGTACACCACATGTTTAATTTTTAATGAACGGATTCCTTATTTGTTTTATTGCTATTTAGATAATAATGCCGAGGAGTAAACTTGGGAAAACTCGAGCACCGGTTAACACAGAAAATCTCAAATTAGCTGTGGAGGATGTGTTGCGCCGCAAACTAAGTCTGCAAGTAGCTGCAAAAAACAACGATATATCAAAACCCACTTTAATTAGACATTTAAAAAATAATCGATTATCAAATAATGAGGAGTTTAAATATGAGAGCCGCGTTAACGTAAAGGAAATTCTAGATGGCAATGAAGAAGATTTATTGTGGAATACATAAAGACTTTAGCTAGACTGCATTATGGTCTTTCAAAAAATGTAAAAGTGTTGGCTTACCAGTACAGCAAAGAAAATGGAAAAGCTATACCTGCTGATTGGGCAAACGAAAACGGGCTGGAAGAGAATGGCTACGATATTTTCTTAACCGTCATCCATCGCTGTCTCTTCAAAAGCCCGAGGCAACTAGTCTAGCACGATCAACAAGCTTTAATAAAAATAAAAAAATCTGATTTTTCTCTAATCTAAAGGAGTGTTATGAAATGTATTCTTTTAAGCCAGGGCAAATCTACAACCTAGATGAAACTGGAAATTTAACACTGACTGTGCCACCTAAACTACTAGCATCTAAAGGACTAAAGCAAATTGGTACAATGACTTCTGGAAAAATGAGGTTGAATGTTACCATGATAGCACCCATAAGCCCTATCACGTTACGCCAATGCTGATATTCCCCAGGGTTTATTTCAAGGACTATATGCTGAATGGAACTCCAGTCGGATCAATAGGTGGCGCAAAGAAATCAGGATGGTTGAATGAAGATCTTTTTGTCAAGTACATTAAACATTTCATTAGACATGTGAAACCATGACACGAAAATAAGGTTCTGATGATTCTTGACAACCACGAAACACATATTTCAATACCAACCGCATTAACTTAGTAAGGAAATGTGGGGTTGTACTTTTGACAATGCCTCTCCATACTTCTCATAAATTACAGCCACTTGACCAGGCGGATTTTGGGCCATATAAGACTTTTTATAATCAAGCGGCCAATAAATAGATGACTGCTCATCCTGGAAAACAAACAAGTCTATATGATGTGGTTACAATTATTGGGAAAGCGTATCCCGGAGCCTTCAATATTCAAAATATTACAAAATGTGGGGTTCTACTGGTGACAATGCCTTCCCATACTTCCCATAAATTACAGCCACTTGACCGGTCGGATTTTGGGCCACATAAGACTTTTCATAATCAAGCGGGCAAAAAATGGATGACTGCTCATCCTGGAAAATATATAAACCTCTATGATGATGCTAAAATTATTGGGAAAGTGTATCCCAGAGCCTTCAATGTTCAAAATATTACAAAATGTGGGGTTGTACTTGTGACAGTGCCTCCTCATACTTCTCATAAATTACAGCCACTTGACCGGTCGGATTTTGGGCCACATAAGACTTTTCATAATCAAGCGGGCAAAAAATGGATGACTGCTCATCCTGGAAAACATATAAACCTCTATGATGATGCTAAAATTATTGGGAAAGTGTATCCCAGAGCCTTCAATGTTCAAAATATTACAAAATGTGGGGTTGTACTTGTGACAATGCCTCCTCATACTTCTCATAAATTACAGCCACTTGACCGGTCGGATTTTGGGCCACATAAGATTTTTATAATCAAGCGGCGAAAAAATGGATGACTGCTCATCCTGGAAAACAAATAAGCCTCTATGATGTGGCTAAAATTATTGGGAAAGCCTAGCCCAGAGCCTTCAATATTCAAAATATTACAAAAGGCTTTTATGTAACTGGTATTTGTCCATTAAATGAATATAAATTTCGGGGAAGATGAGTATCTTTCTTCATATATCACAGATCGCCCACTTGTTAATGACAAAGCCATGGAAACAGAAAATAAAGACAATCTGGCCTCAGAAAGCCAAACCGCACATCATAGTAAAATAATTTCCCCAGAAATTATACGACCTTTTCCAAAGGCACCACATAGAAAGCAAGCGAATGTTAAAGGGAGGAAAAAAGGACGAACATGTATTTTAACAGATTCTGTGGAAAAGAATGAAATAGAAGCAATAAATTAAAAAGAGATACTTTAAAACTAAAACATGCAAAGCGAACATTAAGTGAAAGCAGCGATGAAGAAGAAAATACAGAAATAATGAGGTTTGTCAACGCAAGTGACGAAGGCTTTTTAATTACAATAAGAGAAGAAGAGCAAAATAAAGAAAATGTGAATGAGATGTTGGCACCATTGAAAGTGGGAAGCTTTATTCTTGTATCTATAAGAGGCAACAAAAGCGTCAGGAATTTTGTGGCCGAAATTATGAAAAGCACAGGGGAAGAACATGAAGTTAAATATTTAAAGAAAATGCCTGGTAATAAATTTGTTGAAACTGATAAAATAGCTGTTACCAGCTGCTCTGAAATCATCAAAATTGGCAACACTTAGGCAAATAACCTGAAACAAATACCTATTATGTAACGAAAATGTCGCAAGAAGAGTGTTCTGCAAACCCTTAAGTTTCAGCTTCAACCGTCATTCTCCTTCATTTTACTAAAATATTTACAGAAAATTCATTTCAAATACACTCTTACTCTAATGTTTTGGGGGTAGTTTTTGTTAAGTTTATGGTTTAACTGTCTCTAATTCTTAGCTAATTTTCGTAGCAAAAATTTGTTAATGAGGAGACCGCGACTTTTCAATTTGAAAAAGATTTCTTCAAATGAGCGTAAACTAGGCGCACTAGAATCCATATCCGGGTTTACATTCAGTTTTAGCTGTTTACATATATACAGGGTGACGCATTTCTACGGTAAAGTTCAATATAATTATTATAATACAAGATACAAGAAAAAATTTTATACGTTAATTATAGGGTGTCTTGAGCTACATCTTATAAAATTAATTTCACAATCAGAGGTGGCCCATAGTCGTTGGTGATCCCTACATTTCTTTTTCGAACAGCCTTATTTTATTGCATTTTTACATTTTTATTGAAATATGATGCATGTTTGTAAGAAAAAAATCGAGAGGCAGTAAGTGCGATTTGGTAGAAAATTTTAATTAAATGCTTCAAATTTCAATAACTCAATTTGCTTGTAACCTAAGGTTTGTTGGCTAGGAAACCAGTTTAAGTTTATTTTCGGGAAATTTTTGTACATTTTCAAACAATAAGTTGTTTTGATAAAATATGGTACATTGTTTCTACTATATAGGTTATCCCGGTAACCAGATTGATGCCTGCTTTCGTTAGAGAGACATATTTGCTATTAAAAACATTTTAATGAAAATTAACTTCTATAACGCACTTTCTGCGTCCAGACTTTTATACAATTCAATTTTATTCAATACAACAACACACCAGATCATACACAGAATTTAAAATCATATACACTTCCAAATACCAGAATTTTCTTTATTTATTTATTTATTTTTATTTCAACAACACACCACGAGGGCTTACAGCCTAAATACTATCGTACAGTGGGTGTCGACAAGGGGGAAAGAGGCAACTTGTAAATTCTGGACTTGAAGTGCCGGCAAGGAATTCCACAACTTGGAAGTCCTCTGGACAAAACAGCGGGTATAACAAGATGTTCTATGTCTGGTGACCTGGGCAGTAAAAGGGTGCATTCGCTCTGTTCCCCTGGTAGAACTGTGAGGTCACCAACGGCACGTCGGTGGGCAAGGGATGGCAGCCTTTGTGTGAGGGTAGGGTCACCGATGAGACGTATAGCTCTCTTCTGAATGGAGTCCAGGCTAGCGAGTATAGAAGCGGCAGCAGCACCCCAGATGTGGTAGCAGTATTCGAGGTTTGGTCTTATTTATGAAATATATAAAGTATAGAGATTAGCTGGTGAAAAGTATTTGCGAGCCCGGAAGAGGAAACCTAATTTCTTAGCAGCCGCTTCTGCAATTGATGTGACATGTTGGTGCGAATTGAGATTTCGATCCACAGAGATGCCAACAAGTGAAAAAGACTCATTACTTTGAATAACTTGGTTGTTTATTGTGATGGGTCTAGGGCTGGTGTATCTCTTATGAGAAAGAAAGCAAGACTGTGATTTGGTGGGGTTGAATTGTACAAGATTTCTACTTCCCCAGTCTAATATTTTTGGAGATCCACGGAGATAGAACCCTCCATGAGTCTGCGATCCTCATCTAAATGGGCTAAAGAGACAGGCTTAGAATATTGTATATTTGAGTGGAGGGTGCTGTCGTCCGCGTAACTGTGAACTGGGTTGGATGTGCTAGAGATGAGGTCATTGATGTGGAGAAGAAACAAAGTAGGGGCTAAATCTGAACCTTGAGGAACTCCTTCATTAATTGGATACAGGTTAGAAGAATGGCCATCCACGACAACAGAAATGCTCCAGTTGGAGAGGAAATTTGCTGTCCACGTACAGAGTTTTTGTGGTAGGCCATAGGCCGGAAGTTTCTTAAGCAGCGCTGCGTGCCAGACCTGGTCAAATGCTTTAGATATGTCTAGAGCGACAATCTGGGATTCACCGTGTAGTTCCATATACTTGTTCCAAGAATGGGTGACAAAGGAAGGGAGATCGGCAGTTGATCTGCGCTGACGGAATCCATACTGCCTGTCGTGGATTAGACTGTGTTTTTCAAGAAATTTTAGTAATTCGGTGTTTATATACTTTAGAGATGACTGAAAGGAGAGAAATAGGCCTGTAGTTGCTAGGAAGCGCTTTCGATCCTTTCTTGGGGACGGGTTGTACTCGAGCAGTTTTCCAGTTACTAGGGAATATGCATCTATTGTAAGATGTCTGCAACAGACGAGTCAGGACAGGAGCAAGTTCTGGTGCGCATTTTTTGAGAACAATTGCTGGGATCTCGTCAAGGCCAGAGGCTTTCCTGGTATTAAGAGAAGAGAGCATCTTTCGTACCTTTTTAGTTTTGAAAATGATATCCGTCATTTTATGCGCAACATTGGGGACTGTTGGTGGTTGAACATTTGGAGGTTGGTTGAGAGTAGAATTGCCGGCGAACAACGAAGCAAAAAGTTCAGCCTTGCCCAGGGCTGTAAAACAATTTCATCCCCTGAGACAAGAGGTGGGAACGTGCTCTTGCAGAAATTATTCCCAATAGATTTAGCAAGAGTCCAGAAGGGTTTGGTGCCGCTGGAGCTTAAGAGGACTTTGTTTTTGATGTGGTTATTAAACGAGTTTTTTGCCTCAGAAAGAATAGCGGTTTCTTGCGTCGTTAAATGCTTGACGGTTTTCTTGACTGGGATTGTGTAGAAGCTTTTTGTGAGCTTTGACCTTTTCAAGTCTGGCCTTGTCACAGGATTTAGAGAACTAGGACTTCTGAGTGGCTGCAGAGGTTTTCTGTGTACGTGGAATAAATAATTCCATGCCAGCTTGGATAATTTCGGTGACGTTTTGTGAGATATCAGAGGGGTCAGGATGAGAGAAGCAGACAGACGCCCATGGAAATGAGGAAAAGTAATCTCGCATTTCGTCCCAGTTCTCGGAGTTGTAGTGCCAAACGATACGTGGGTGTGATGACTGTGTGACCTCGGGTTGCATTGCGCAGGAAGCAGTGACCATGCCGTGGTCTGAGCGACCCAGGGGGCGGTGACTGATATCTTATAGCAGTCAGGGTTTGTGGTAAGAAGGAGATCCAAGGGATTTGAGCTGTGTGTTGGGATGCGAGGAAAGTAAGTAGGTTGCTGAACCATATTGGCTAAAGAACTGCTGACTGCAAATGCCTCCGCTGTTCTTCCTTGTGGATCGGTTTTTGAAGATCCTGGCCATTCCTTATTATGAACATTGAAGTCACCAAGAATAGTGACCTCGGAGGAAGGATATTCAGAAATCAGATGGTCGGTTTTTTCAGAAAGGTACAGTACTTGTCAATTCATATAATGCATTATGAGTAGATAGTCCTCGTCTAAAACCAAATTGTCATTTGTACAACATGTAATGTTTTTCCAAATATCCATTTAATCCGGTATTTAATAATTTCTCAAAATTTGTGCAAACACACTAAGTACACTTCACTTAAGTTCGCCAAAGCTGCTATAGGTAGATACTTTGATGTTTTTCTAATAATGTCAGCAAGTTTTAGATTTATAGTAATTATCATTTGGTATATACCGTGGTCTCTATGAAGTTGTTGATATGTCAAAAATAACGTAAATTCACGAATATCTCAGAAATGGTTGAAAATTAGAACATGATGGCTCAGTTAAAATTTCAGATCGAGATTGTTATTGCAAGTTCGAAAGTTTCTAACCAACGATTTGCGTGAGTCAGCCTGTATAGTAAGTAGTACTTATATACATATACATTTTTGCTGTTTATATTACTGAATAATTCACATTTACGCATGTTCAAAATAACGCAAGTCTACTGTATTTCGGAGGACATTCTTTTTAACGTTATTGTCCAACTATACTTACACTTTTTGACCTTAAATTTCTGGCGTTTCTAATAAGGTATTGTTGTTGCTACGGTATCGTGATGTGTTATTTATGCATGAAAACGGCCGATATTGACCACATAGCAATACACCCTCGTACAGAAACTGACGCGCAGCTCGTTCCACGACTTAAATATTCGATTTTGTTATAAAAACTCACGAGACTCGTGTGGTGTAGCCTCCAGGTGGACCAGTGTAATCTATTTCTAATAACACCTAATATTTCTTTGTACTCACGAACGTCGAGCTTACATAATTTATTTAAAGCAAGACAAGACGCATACAATCGGGTCATTACAACGGTTTTTCCTCCTTCAGTTCAAAGGAGGATTTCTATATTATAATAACACTTCTTGACGGGTCTCCTCTCTCAGCTTAAAAAACATAATTATATTCCATCTACGGAATGATGTAACACAAATCACGAATGTGAATAAATATTTTAGAACTGATACTTAAGTCATTATTTTGACGAGGCTATGAAAACAAGGTGATCTTCACTTTTATTATTACGTCTAAAATACCTACAAATGATTAGTTCTTGGTAATCTATTTTGTGTCTTCCTTGGCATCACAATGGTGCCATATTTTTTTATTTGAGTCAATTTTGTCTTGTAATTTTGTTATTAGCAAAATATATTCTGCTTGATTATTTCTAGTCAATTTGCGTAGAAAAAAATTCGCTAATGAGGAGGCCGCGGCTTTTGAATTTTGAAAAGATTTCAAATTAGGCGAACTAGGCCTCCTAGAACCCATATTCCGGGTTATTTTCAGTTTTTATCTGTTTACATATAAGTATACAGGATGACGCATTTCTACGGTAAAGCTCAATATATCCGTTATTATACAAGATACGAGAAAAAATTGTATACGTTAATTATAGGGTGTCTTGAGCTGCATCTTATAAATTTATTTTGACAATCACAGGTGTTCCGTAAGTCATTGGTGATTTTTTCTTCTTTTTTTTCTTTCTAATCGAATACCCCTTATATTATTGCATTTTTACATTTCCCATCGAATTATAATCCATGTTTGTAGGGAAAAAAGTGATAGCGTTAATGGTTTTCGAGTTATTTCAATTGCTTTGCAACTTTTCACATTTTTACCAATAAATAGCGGAGTTCCATAAAAACGACGCATTCGGACATGTTTTCATTTATATTATTCGTCCAAAAAATCGAGATTCTGTATACCGAGCGCTCCCAAATAGTGACTGAAATTGAAAAAATTCAAACTGACGTAACTCACTTTTTAGAGAATTTCTCGTAGAACGAAAAGTTCACTAATGAGGAGATCTGTGTATATATATCGTACCGATAACTCAAAAAATAATGGGCCGATTTTGATGAAGTGTGGTATATACCTTCCTTTTGCAAGTAGGTTGGATAAGTTCGTTAGCCAGCAAAATCGGGCCAGTTCTTCTGGGAAAATTTTGGGTTTTCTTTCGGAAAATTTATGTATCTCCGAAAATAACAGAGCTATGAAAACCAAATTTGGCACCTGCGTTTCTACAGTCAAACATACCCTGCACGCCGAAATTTAGATCTAAGTTAAAAGGAAAAAAGTTATAGGCATTTAAAGAAAAAACGTTTGGGTGCCACTGGTGATCAGAGAAAAGCACAAGAACAAAATCTTTTGTGTGATTAACAAAACCAATTGAATATTACATACAACGGTTAAGTTTTCTTGACGCAAAAAGGTCAAGAAGTAGCAGAAAAAAAAATTTTGAAAATTTTATAATTTTTCTTCTTAAAATGCCAAAGTCGCGATTTGAAACGTCAAAATTTGCAATTTTCAGACAACGAATTTGAGTCAATTTTGTCTTGTAATTTTGTTATTAGCAAAATATATTCTGCTTGATTATTTCTAGTCAATTTGCCTAGAAAAAAATTCGCTAATGAGGAGGCCGCGGCTTTTGAATTTTGAAAAGATTTCTTCAAATGAGGCGAACTAGGCCTCCTAGAACCCATATTCCGGGTTATTTTCAGTTTTCATCTGTTTACATATAGGTATACAGGATGACGCATTTCTACGGTAAAGCTCAATATATCCGTTATTATACAAGATACGAGAAGAAATTCTATACGTTAATTATAGGATGCCTTGAGCTGCATCTTATAAATTTATTTTGACAATCACAGGTGTTCCGTAAGTCATTGGTGATTTTTTCTGTTTTTTTTTCTTCTAATCGAATACCCCTTATATTATTGCATTTTTGCATTTTCCATCGAATTATAATGCATGTTTGTAGGGAAAAAATTGATAGCATTCATTGTTTTCGAGTTATTTCAATTATTTTGCAACTTTTCACATTTTTACCAATAAATAGTGGAGTTTCATAAAAAACGACGCATTCGGAGATGTTTTCGTTTATATTATTCGTCCAAAAAATCGAGAAGCTGTATACCGAGCGCTCCCAAATAGTGACTGAATTTGAAAACATTCAAACTGACGTAACTCACTTTTTAGAGAATTTTACGTAAAACGAAAAATTCACTAATGAGGAGACCTATGTATGTATGTATGTATATATATATATATATATATATATATATATATATATATATATATATATATATATATATATATATATATATACGTACCGATAACTAAAAAAATAATGGGCCGATTTTGATGAAATTTGGTATATACCTTTCTTTTGCAAGTGGGTTGGATAAGTTCGTTAGCCAGGAAAATGGGGCCAGTTCTTCCGGGAATATTTATGTATCTTCGAAAATAACAGCTATGAAAATCACAATTTGGCACCTGCGTTTCTACAGTCAAACTTACCCTGCACGCCGAAGTTCAGATCTCTAAGTTAAAAGAAGAAAAAGTTATGGGCATTTAAAGAAAAACTATTTGGGTGCCACTGGTGATCAGAGAAAAGCACAAGAACAAAATCTTTTGTGTGATTAACAAAACCAATTGAATATTACATACAACGGTTAAGTTTTCTTGAAGCAGAAAGGTCAATAAGTAGCAGAAAAAATATTTTGAAAATTTTATAATTTTTCTTAAAACGTCAAAGTCGCGATTTGAAACGTCAAAATTTGCAATGTTCAGACAACGAATTTGAAGCAAATACGAATTGTGTAGAAAAAATGTCTTAATAAATGTGTTTTACATTAAGGTGAAGAAATTTTGAATTATGAATTTCTTCACCTTAATGATTCTCATTGAGTTTCTGCTTGATTGTGCTTGCCACTTGTGGTGTTTACCCTGTCAGTTTTACTCCTTGGTCGGTTCTATTTCTGAAATAGTTTTTCATTGTTTATTTTCAAATAATAGACTTTTTTGCACTTTTTTGTAGCTTTCAACACTTGTCAGATGGCTCTAGTATTTTAATGTAATTCATTTTTGACTGCATGTTTTTACTTTAACTTAGTTTTTTAGCTTGTGGTGCTGTAACTGCTAGTTTTTTCATTGTAACTCTCTTAGTTTTAGCTTGACTGTTAGTTAGCTTTTTACTGTGTGACTTATGATTTTAACCTTTGACGTTTCTGTAGAGAGTATCTTGTCACCATTGTGCTCTAACCTGCACAATTCCCTACCAAAAAGACTAACGTTTTTCTGACAGACTTTTTTGTTATGATTCTAGTCCCCTGAAGACGACCTATTAGAGGGTCGAAACGCGTCGGGAAATATTTTTAAATAAATTCGTTGTCTGGAGAGAAGCCTTTCATTTAATGTTTAGTTATGTTACTAAAATACTAATTTACATTATGGATGCAGAACGAACTAGTACGACAAAAGTTTGTATGCATCTCTGGTATAAATAGAGGTGTATGCCCTCGAGTGACTTACAAACCCTCGGGCCAGAAGCCCTCGGATTTGTAAAATCGTCGCTCTCAGGGCATAAACATCTATTTGTGCCCTTGGTACATAAATAACTATTAAGAATCAATTAACGATGGCCAATTAATTATCAATGCCGCACGAAGGTAGTTAATAAATATGCACCTCGCCCGTACTAACAGAATAATCTCATACGGTAGCCAATAAAATATAAAGAAAAACCGGAACTCGCAGTCTTCCATCATTGAAACAGTTACCTAACGCGGAGGTAAAAACCCGTTTCTTTTATAAAAATGCCGTAGTATTGGAATTTTCAGGCAATTGTCTTTTCTTGAGACATCCTCCTTAAATAGAAGTAAACTGTGTGTGCAAGAAATCCGGTAGGAGTACCTTTAGAACACATTCGCCGATAAATTCCTGCTATCATTTGATCAAGGCAGCTACGCATATCTTATATCATCGAGAGGCAACCACAGAGCATACCAATGCGGTACTATGTCTTGACGTGCATCACATCTAATGAGGTTGATTTATAAACAGCGTAATCTATCGCTTCAATCACAGGGATATTCGCATAGAATTCCATAGACGCAAATTCCCAATATTCAACAGATACCTTGCATGATTCGCCAATCTAATTAGAATTTTCTCCATCTTGTTAGCACACATTCAGTAGGAAAGGACAAGGAAGTTCAATGAGGTAACCTGGGCGACCTTAATTCTTTATTGAACAAACTGAAGATGGCACACATCTAAATTATTATACGAATTATATATTAGCGAAGTTAAAATATATGTCGTAATACATGTTGCAATGGTGAACTATTTTCCAGTCGTGTATCGAAAAATGTTTGCACAGAATTGTCTGAACTCAGAAATATGAAAAACTAAATACACACGGAGAAACTTTTTTTCTGACTTCACAAATAATGTTATTTTCGGAGAGGGCGCAAAGCCGTCTGTCCCGTGTACCATGTAATGCTGGAAACATTAAATATCCCTAATCTTCTTTTGGTAAGAGGGGGGGGGGGGGTGTCGGCAAAATGTTCATGATGGCGAGGTGAAACTGCTCGCTGGCATTGGTGATTGGCCAAGTTGTGGAAATCGACCGACATCAAAGTAAAATAGATTATATATGTATATGTATATATATATATATATATATATATATATATATATATATATATATATATATATATATATATATATATATATATATATATATATATATATATATATATATATATATATATATATATTATATGAGAGACATTGATCACCAAGACTATTAAACATATATTTGTAAACCTGTTCATAATTTAAAAACCAATTATTTAATAAATGGTCATGGGGTCGATCTTTTAGCGAATTTTTCGTATTAAGGAGATCACACACGGCAAGTTCTGTGACATTCTCCATGAATATAAAATAAGTTCAAAATATCCGTGTTTTAATACCCTTGATTTTCCATTTCGATTGACACAACAGAAAAACGCGTGTTGAATGGTTGACAGTTATTAATAAGAATGGTTCTTGTCATTTCCATGGCTGGCTTTCAAAAACTATAATAACTTTCTCTGAATTTTAGCAAAAACCCTAATAACCACAAATATTGCAGATACGTTTAGTGAATGTTATTATAATTTGATGAGGAATTTAATTCTGCTCTTAGAATATGGGAATAGAAATACAGCATTGTATTTAAAAACATCGAGGTCTAATGGTCTAAAGTTGAACTAAAAGAAAATTAAATTTTGGGGAGCCTGGTGCCCCATGCTCAGTGCACTACTAGCAGAATCGGGATATCCGGAAAATCTGGCCAGAGCGGTAACCAATGTCCTAGAGGACAGGAGCTTCACTCCTGAAGGGGTTACGAAAAACACCAGCAAGGACTGTCCTCAAAGATCATGTCTAGGCCCGATCCTGTGCCTACTTATAATGAAGGACTAGTTTAAGGAGATCGACTCCATACAACCAGGCAAGGCGAAAGCAAAACTCGAGGTACAGGCTTTTTCGGACGATAAGCTGATCATCATAACAGCGCTGTGAAGAAGGAAATTTGAGTCAGCTTGGCAGCGTACCTGGGAGGCATGCCAGAATGGTCATCGGCTCAAAAACTGGAATATGCCCCCGAGAAGACGCAGGCTCTCTGCAGGGGTGCGAGGAAAGGTACTATAGCATGGACACAAAGGCTCACGGTTATCAAAATGGGAGATGTAACCATAAGGCTGGAAGCCAAAATCAAATATCTAGGAGTTAGGCTTGACTCAGGTTACTCTGGGTGGAGAATACCAGATACATAGCGGGCAAGTTAGCAGGGGCCGGGTATAGGATACGAGCGGTTGCGGGAAAGACGTAGGGGACGGATCCACAGACCCTTATGGTCATATATGAGGAACAGTGAAGCCAGGTCTCTTGTGCATCGTCGAAATCTGCGGCGAAACTTCAGTCTGCCAAAAGAGCGTTTCTGTTGAGCATAATGAAGGCCTACAGAACGACTTCCAACGTAGCACTGGCGGTGTGGGGGGATGTTCACCTTTGTTTCTGGAAGCACAGGAGCGGCTTATAAGAGGGGAACACTCAAAGGCGGCAAATTTTGAGGGAAAATTGACGTACGGTGAAAGATCGTACCAGGCGGAGCAGTGAAAACCTCGCGGATAACGTAAGCGGGAAAGACAACAGGACGGTGGATATATACAGACGCGTAGAGAACCGGAGTCGCCGGAAGCAAAGGGCTAAAGCTCGAGGACGGGTAACCGGAGCACATGGCGGAATTTTTCGCGGTTGATACGGCAGTCGAAAAGGCCGCCACTATTCAAGTGGAACCGTAAACATCGCATCTGACAGCAGACTCGCCCCGGACATGCTCACCAGGAAGAAGGGAGGAACGGCCGGCAGCATCCACAGGATAATACAAGAAGTGGAGCCCGCTGGAACAAAATAAATATGTGGTGTGGTAGAGACCAGTTCAGAGGTATCGCAAAGGCCGGAGGGCAAAAGCCGCCAGAAGGGTCCCCTTAGGTCACGAGATGGTTGAGGCCCTCGTGACGAGTAGAATGCTCAAGCAAAGTACGCGTCCTGAGAGCGTGAGTACAGGCTTAAAAGGCTGGACTTGCAGGGCAGTGAGCCACGGGGCTTTCAAAGGCTACTTTAGTAGGTTTAGCCGAAGAATGTTCGTGCGGAAACGGCGAGCAGGAAACACCGAGAAATTGCTGGAAGACTGCCAAATGAAAAATCGAAGGACGGCAAGAAAAAACTTTGCGAGAAAACAGAACAGGGGTGGAGGTTCCTACCCGTGCAATAACCTATCAGGAACGAGGAAATCAGGATTTTCTATGAATGGACCGCAGAAATGGAGCTGAAAGAGGCAACGCACAATGCGATTGGAGCAAACCACGCAGAAAGAGAGGGAGCTGAATAGAGAAATAGATGAGATGTCGGGAAAAGCGACACTGGAGTGAACGTTTGTATGAATGTGAGGAGGGTTATATTTGGGAGAAGCAAGGTTTTAAAGTACCTGCTGATGTTTGAGAGTGTGGAGGTTGTAGGGGTTTCTTTGAACGTGGCTTCTACCTGACAGTGTAGAAGGATTCCATGGCCTAAAGTCTTCAGACACGATGGCAGGGGCTTCGGCCTTAAGATCGCAAACTGTATTTCTTAAGTTGGCTATCCTCACCAGTCACATGTTATTGCGTCCCGTTTGCAGCCGAATTTGTTCTTATTTACATCGTGCTATTTTTTACTACTTTTGTAACCTCGACTATAGCAAATTATTCATTCTAAAAATAATTAATGTAAATGCGTTATAGTACCTATATAAACTTTGACACATTATACATTTAGCTAGATTGTTTATATCCTTAGGCTGTTTCTCGTTGACTATAAATGGGGGGATAACATCAACGATAAAATTAATGTTTAGTAATAAATTTAATTTCAATTATATATTACGAATTGCGTCATAATTGATATTTTATTAGATTATTAAAGTTTTGTTTATGTTGTTTATGGATTTGTTTTGCCCGACCAGTTTATATTATGCGCATATATATGGATATTTCATTCAGACTTGCAAGAATCTTGTTTTTAAAATATGTCAGTAGATTACTTAGGTAGATACATCCGGATGACTTCTAATGAATGGATGTAATTATATTAGAAGCGCCAAAATAAACAACCAAAATATTGGTTACTTTTACAATTTTCCTTACCAAAAAATATTCAAACAGGATTTTTCAAGCGTTAATTATTAATGGTAGTTATATGTTTTTCTAAGATTCAAGGTTATAGGTTATCTTACAATATTTGTTATTCTCGGAAGTAAATTTATTTATACATATTTCATAGAAATGATCTGGCACAAAATATTTTATTATAACTTTTTTTCTTGTAACATAGAAATCTAAATTTTGGTGCATAGTTTACTTTTTATATCGTAAACCTACCTACCAAATTTGGTTATCATAGCTTTTTTACTTTTTGGGATAAAACATTTTTTCGAATGAAAACTCAAAAATTTCACGTAAACCTTGTCCGATTTTCCTGACTAACGAACTTATCCAAGCCATTTACATATATATATATATATATATATATATATATATATATATATATATATATATATATATATATATATATATATATATATATATATATATTGAAACTGACTTCGGATATGGGTTCTAGGGGTCCTAGTTCGCGCTCATTTGCAACAGTTTTTTCAAAATTCGAAAGTCGGGATCTCCTCGTTAGTGAATGTTTTCTACGAAAATTCACTAAAAACGCACAAAAACAAAGTATTTTATGTGGATTACAAAGTCTATTGTATATTCCAGGCATATATTAAGTTTTTTTTGGCGCAAAAATATCAAGAACTGTCAAAAAAAATCTTTGAAAATTTTATAATTCTTCCTCTTAAAACGTAAAAGTCGCGATTTGAAACGTCAAAATTGGCAGCTTTTAGGCAAAGAACCTGAAACAAATACGGGTTGTGTAGAGAAAATGTCGCAAGAAGTGTGTTTTACAAACCCTTAAGTTTCAGCTTCAACCGTCATTGTCCTTCATTTTACTAAAATGTTTCCAGTAAATTCATTTCAAATAGAAGCCTTCTCTGATGCTTTGGCAGTAGTTTTAGTTATAGAGTTTATGGTTTAATACTCTATAATTATTAGAGAATTTTCAGTTCAGTTCAGTATGCTAGCTTCGGAATTTAACTCCACTAGCCACAGAAATTTACCGAATTTCCGTGGAAAAAATTCGTTAATCAGGAGACCGCGACTTTTGAATTTAGAAAATATTTATTCAAATGAGTGCCGACTAGGCCTCCTAGAATCCATATCCGAGGTTATTTTCAGTTTTTATCTATTTCCTTATATACAGTGTGACGGATTTCTACAGTAAAGCTCAATATATTCCTTATTATACAAGATACAAGAAAAAATTGTATACGTTAATTATATGGTGTCTTGAACTGCATCTTATAAAATTATTTTGACAATCACAGGGTGGTGACATAAGTCGCTGGTGATACAATTTTTTTTCGAACATACCTTATATTATTCCATTTTTGTATTTTTGAGACGCAGTAAGTGCGTGTTGGCAGGGAATTTTCATTAAATGTTTCAAATTTTAATAAATCAATTTGCTCTTAATCTAAGGTTCGTTGTCTAGGAAACCAGTTTTCTCCGTAACATTTTAGATTTATTTTCTGAAGATTTGTGTACATTTTCGAACAATAAAGTTATTTTGATAAAATGTGGTACATTGCTTCTATTAGTGAATTTTCGTAGAAAACATCCACTAATGGGGAGATCCCGACTTTTAAATTTTGAAAAAATTTTTGCAAATGAACGCGATCTAGGACCCCTAGAATCCATATCCGGAGTCAGTTTCAATTTATTTTTTTATGTTTATATATATATATATATATATATATATATATATATATATATATATATATATATATATATATATATATATATATATATATATATATATATATATATATATATATATATATGTATGTATCACACCGATAACTCAAAAAATAATAGGCCGATTTTGATAAAATTTGGCATGTACCTTTCTTTTTGTAAGTGGCTTGGATAAGTTCGTTAGTCAGGAAAATCGGATGAGGTTTTCCGGAAAAAATTTGAGTTTTCATTCGAAAAAAATTCCTATCTCAAAAAGTAATAGCCGATTTTAATAAAATTTGGCATGTACCTACCTTTTGTAAATGGCTTTGACAAGTTCGTTAGTCAAGAAAATCGAATGAGGTTTTCCGGGAAAATTTTGAGTTTTCATTCGAAAAAAATTCTTATCTCAAAAAGTAATAAGCCGATTTAAATAAAATTTGGCATGTACCTTCCTTTTGTAAATGGCTTTGACAAGTTTGTTAGTCAGGAAAATCGGACAAGGTTTTCTGGGAAAATTTTGAGTTTTCATTCGAAAAAAAATTTTATCTCAAAGAATAATGGGCAGATTTTGATATAATTTGGCATGTACCTTCCTTTTGTAAATGGCTTTGCTAAGTTCGTTAATCAGAAAAATCGGACGAGGTTTTCCGAAAAAATTTTGAGTTTTTATTTGAAAAAAATTTTTATCTTAAAAAATAAAAAATCTATGATAACCAAATTTGGTAGGTAGGTTTACGATATAAAAAGTAAACTATACACCAAAATTTAGATTTCTATGTTACAATAAAAAAAAGTTATAATAAAATATTTTGTGCAAGATCATTTCTATGAAAATTCACTACCATAACGCACTTGCTGCGTCCAGGCTTTTATATAGGTTATACCGGTAACCAAATTTGATGGCTGCTTCCATCTAAAAGGTCATATTTGCACTTTAAAACATTTTTATGAAAATTTACTTCCATAACGCACTTGCTGCGTCGCGAACTTTTATGAAATTACGCTACCATACCGTACTTACATTTTATTTTGTGGTAAGTTGTACATCGGACTAAAAAATTTAAATGTTTTATAATTATTGTTATCCGTATCAGTCATACTGCATTCCTGTGTTTGGTTAAAAAAAAACTGGCTATGAACCCCTATACTTTGCCGGGAAATATTCTCACACTATGTGAACCAATTGAGGAATTGTTAAATCAGTGTGTCTCTGTTGCACTTGCAGAGGAAATAATAATTCATTTTTATATTTATAAATATACTGACATGGTTTTGTAAGACAGACCTTGTTTTTGTTGCATGTTATAAATCTGCCATTGACATTGATATTTTACAAAACAGACGACCCAACGACCAACTACCCCATCTGTTGTGTGTGGCATATGGCATATGCTAAATGTATTTCAGCATTCTATTAGGAGTCGAAGTGTGCAAGAAACAGTATCATTTACATACTACAAGTTCTGGCATATTCTACAGTCAACCGTCATATTAAGATGACAAAAATAATAAAAGTATGCTCATTTAGCAAGGAAATTTATGAAAATCGATTGCATTTTCTATTTACTATCTGAGTTGTTTGACCATGTTTGAAAAGCTAAGTACATATATTTTATGTTATAAAAATAACATTTGCCCCAAGTTTTAATTGTATACAGGTCAATCCGAAGGAATGGGAGGTATTTGAGGAGTAGACTCAGGGGCTGAAAATAAGAAAATAAACACTTAGTTATAGTTCGAATGCCAACTATTCTTGAAATAAATGCAGTTAAAAAATGTATATTGATTTTTATTTTATCCATGTTTAAACGGAAAATTAATAAGGAATATTATAAACGGTAAATATTTAAATAACATCTACAACACTACCACCAACTTCAGTATATATATATATATCTATATATATATATATATATATATATATATATATATATATATATATATATATATATATATATATATATATATATATATATATATATATATATATATATATATATATATATACAGGTGGCGCATTGAAAACGAAACTGACCGATTTGCGTCCAGAGAACTTTTTTTCAAGAAACGCTGGCACACGTCAATTTTAATATTGAGGGGGACATGTTTTAACATAAAACTCAACTTTGTCACATCAACCCCATAAGGGTGGTGATAACAACCCTTATATTTTAAATAGGGAACATGGGTCGAGTGTTACATCATTTGAAAGCTCTTACTTTTCTGAATTCAGCACACTAATTTTTTTGGAAGTTTTATCAACTAGTTTAAAAATTATTCACAGTTGGAGTTGCAAGAACGTATTTCATTCATTGTGATAATAAATGCACTAATTAGTCAATTTTTCGTTAAAAAAACTAAGAAACAAAACCAAACGTTCAAAAATATTTATTCGGTTAAGTCGGTGTTCAAATTGTTGACCACCAGCTTCCATACAAAAGTACAAATTTTGTTCAAAGCGAGCTCTGACATTCTGGAGCACTTGTGGAGTTATTAGACTGCATTCTTCAACAATGCGTCGTCGTACTTCTTCCAGAGACTCCGGTTCTGTTGCGTAAATTCTACTCTTTAAATGGCCCCATAGAAAGAAGTCTAAAGGAGTTAAATCCGGTGATCTAGGGGGCCACTCAATAGCACCTCTACGCCCAATCCATTGCTCTGGAAACTCTCTGTTCAAAAACCCCCTAACACGTTGTGAAACATGCGGAGGAGCTCCATCTTGTTGAAACACTAATTGATTTTCTTGATAGCGATCATCATTTTCTTATCTTCTAGTAACTCCAAATACGTTTCGCCACTCAAATTGCCATCAAGAAAAATTGGTCCGATTAAACGGTCTCCAAAAATGCCAGTCCAGACATTCAATTTCTGTGGAGTTTGAGTGTGGACTTCGTGAAAATTTCTTGGATTATTATCTGCCCAATAACGACAATTATGACTATTAACTGTAGAGTTTAATAAAAACGTACACTCTTCTGAAAAACAGATATTAAACAGAAAGTTCCAGTTATCAGCTATTCGTGCAGTCATAACTTCACAAAAGTCCAGCCGCCGATCAAAATCATCTTCATTCAGTTGTTGTACAATATGAATTTTATACGGGTGAAATACATGATGCTTCAGTATTCGCTGAATAGTTCTTCTTTTGATGTTTGAAACATTGGCCAATTTTCTCGTGCTCAAAGTTGGGTCTGCAGCAATTTGTCCTAAAACTTCAATCTAAGTAGTCTCATTTCTAACCGGAAATTCACGTTCAGGATCCTGTTTTTTGTTGGCTACTGAACTACTTTGCAACTAAGTCCAAAATGTATTTTCTGTTAACATGTCTGTTCGGATGTCGTTCATTAAACAAATTTGCGGTACGGTTGGCACAGTCATCGTTTTTGAAAAAAAAGAGTAATTATTTCAACTCTCTCTTCTACAGAATACACCATTGTGAAATTAATTTTCGGTAGTACTATCAAGGATCAAACCGACCGATAAACTGAAATAATAAACCGCATTTCGCTCATTCCGATAAGAAATGTTCTGATAGTCAATTTTTTGTTTACAAACCAATGAAACATTGACTCTCAGCACATTTCTTATCGGAATGAGTGAAATGCGATTTTGCATCTTCAACTGTGAATAATTTTTAAACGAGTTGATAAAACTTCCAAAAAAATCAGTGTGCTGAATTCAGAAAAGAAAGAGCTTTCAAATGATGTAATACTCAACCCATATTCCCTATTTAAAATATGAGGATTGTTATCACCACCCTTAAGGGGTTGATGGGACAAAGTTGAGTTTTATGTCAAAACATGTCCCCCTCAACATTAAAATTGAAGTGTTTCAGCGTTTCTTAAAAAAAATTCTCTTAACGCAAATCAGTCTTGTTTTGTTTTCAATGCGCCACCCTATATATATATATATATATATATATATATATATATATATATATATATATATATATATATATATATATATATAAGCATATAAAAATTCAAACGGCCCTTGGATTTGGGTTCTAGTTCGCGCTCATTTGAAAAAGTTTACAAAAGTCTTGCCATCGTTACATCTCTGATAGTGAACTTCTTAATGAAAATTCACTAAAAAAATTACTGAGTTTGCATGTATTATAGAACGAATATATCAAAGAATGCAATGTAGAAAGTGCATGGACAACCCTGAAACATGTGATAATTAGATGTGCAAAGGAAGCATGTTGTGAAGCGAGAATTGGGTGTTTAGGGGTGCGTGGTGGAACGAAGAAGTAAATAAAGCTGTGGATGTTAAAAAGAAAGCATATGGGACGTCGCCTTGAGACTATGACGATGATGGTATCAAAATAGTGGCTCTTTATTATGAAAATAAGGTTTTCTATGATTTTGGTTGACAAAATCGCAAGGTAAAAGTGGTTTTAAAATTAACTTCATTTGATTCTAGTAAGTGGTATGACCTGACACGACCTGACCTGACCTGACCTAGCCATGGTTTAGACGTCGAATTTTAATTAGCGTTCGTCAACACTGAGAGCAAGTTTGGTCTACATATCTTAAAATAAAAGCTACATACCTTGATATTGTCTGGTTACAAATATAATTATTAAACTGTGTTAGTAAGATATAAAAAAAGCAAATTACTGATACATGTTATGTAAAGTATGACTGATCAAATACTTTGTGTAGTCTAGTTTATCAATTAAATCTATCCTGGTCACTCCAAAAATGGGACAGAAAGAAACAAACAATTTTTTTATTAATCAACTTGACATTTTATATATGACCTTGTGGTAACCAGCAGTGGGCATATATCACCACTAATAAGGTCTATTAATTCTAAATGAAATAACAATGGAATTGACTGCCAGCATGACCTAATAACACTTGAATTAAGAATCTGATATATTATTTGAATTATGCATCAAGTCTGTAACAATATCCCGTCTAGATTGACTTTCAATGTTAATTTAGTACATAGTTGGTTCTTGGCTCGTCGTCTCTCAATTCATATTGCCAGAGATTGGCCATGAAATAATATCTTTCTACATGATACGCTAGACTTTCTACCAATAAACTTATCTTTTCCCAAGAGGAACGTCAAGATAATAGGGAAAATTGGTTATTAAGATGTTGTGTTGTGTGTTTGACGTCAAGACAAATACCTACCTTCAATGAGGAAGTAATAAATTGTTTAATACGTTGCATATATTTTAAGAAAAGACATTTATAACTGATCAGATTACTAAAAAGTATGTCACCATGTGTGCGGTGTATGTTATAGGTTTATGTGTCTGTTTGGTTTTTATTAATTTTTTAGGTTCTTTGAAATAATGAAAAGGAAGAAAACGTTAGCAAACAGCACGCATAAATACAAATTTAGTACGGTGTGACAAATAAATAACCAAACTACATAATTTAAATAGGTAATTATATTAACTACCATGCATGTATAAGAGTAGATCAATCAGTACTTGTGTTTGGAGACAGGTGGTGCTACTCGGGGAAGCTGGTATTACCATCGATTACTGTCAAACGACAACATACTAAATTTCAGACTGATTGATTGGTTATTTTGCATTTGGCCGCCAGTTGTATCACACGTGTTTTGTGTTTCTCAATAAAATGGAAAAAGTGCAATATCGATCCGTAATTCGCTTTTTATTTTTGGATGGAAAAACACGCGAAAATATAAAAGGAAAGTTGGATGCTGTCGATGGGGACCCTTCACCATCTATGACAACCGTGAGATATTGGTTCAACGAATTTAAACGTGGTCGTACACCTACTATTGATGAGGAGCGGCCAGGCCGCCTGGCAGGCATGGTTACCGAGGAAATCATTGAAATGGTGCACGACATGATTCTCGCTGATCTCCGAACTAAAATGCGCGAAGTAGCAGAGGCCGTAGGCATATCGTACGGAACGGTATTAAATATTTTACATGGTAAGTAAAGTATGTGAAAAGTGTCCGCATGAGGGGTGCTGCGATTGCTCCCGGTGGACAACAAGCGGATACAGTTGTTAATGTCGAACCAGTGTTTGGACCTCTTTAAGCCAAATCCGCAGGAGATCTTGCGTCGAGTCGTCAGCGTTGGTAAAACCTGGAGATATTACTATATGCCAGAGACCAAACGACAGTCAAAACAATGGAGTTTCCCGGGTGAATCTGCCCCAAAGAAGGCGAGGGCAGTCCTATCGGCCGGAAATGCCATAGCCTTGATTTTTTGGAATTAGTAGGAAATAATCGTCATGGCTTTTTTACAGAAAGAAAGAACGATCACGGCGCAGTACTACAGTGAATTATTGGACCGAATCGATAAGAAATTGAATGGGACACGGTTTTTTTGTGTTCCGCAACATGAAAACATGGCTCGGGGGAAAGTTTCAGCTGAAACGAGGAGGTTCTTGCCGGGACAGAAGTGTATTTAGACGAGGTTAGCAAATCGTACTTTTAGAGGGGTTAAATAAATGGCAGAAACGTTGGAAAAAGTGTATAGACCTAAAAGGAGATTACGTTGAAAAATAAAAAAATAAATTTGTGAGAAACTTGCAGTCTCATTCTGTTACGCTCGACTTTTGTGTCAGCTCACATTTTGATAACCTAAGCAAATTCTATACCAACTGATTGCAACTTTTTTAATACGCTACTATTTTTTGATTGTAAATAGGCGAACTATATTGAAATAAATACCGTCATACAGGATAATGAAAATTCGCTACGTGGTAAACATCACTCTGACTCATTGTTAGAGGTTTTCAAGAGGCAAATATTACTGCCTGACAAAGAGTTAGCTACGCCGTATTTCAATACAAGGAGCTCTTTAATAGTTGGCTGGTGTGGTATACTTGCAATATGGTAGGTGGTAGTGGAATTTTCCTTCACGTAATAGTAAAGGATTTTTTTTCACGCCCGAGGAGGTACCACCTCTTACATCAAGGGGCCGGTGAAGTCCCAACGGACGTTTCCGGTTCTGGTGTATGAGTCGGTTTCCCTTATAAGCAAAAATGATGATGGCTCCTCTTTGTACAAAAGATTCCGGAGGTAAAATATCCCTCCATTCGGATCTCCGGGAGAGGGGTGTACAGGGGGCGCCAACATCCAGATTTACAATATCCTTCTCGAATATATGTGGCCTAAATTCTAACCTGAACTCCGTCCACCATTTCCGCCAGGCTAATAGGCCCCAACTTCTCTTCCTCACCGAAACTAAAATCAGTGCCAAAACAGCCACTAATCACCTTAATTTCCCGGGGTATGAGCTCCTTATTTCTTTCAGATTGCATGGAGGCGTGTGCACGTACGTCCGTAGCAATCTACCCTGCACCAGACTCCCCAATTTAGAAGCTGGAAACAAGACATACTATGGATAAAAATCTCTCATAGGGCTGCAACTAAATTCATCTGTTGCATTTACCGGTCACCTTCTGACAACAACTTAGTCCAGCTCTTTGACTACCTTTCTGAAAAAACCGACCATCTGATTTCTGAATATCCTTCCTCCGAGGTCACTATTCTTGATGACTCCAATGTCCATAATAAGGAATGGCTAAGATCTTCAAAAACCGATCCACAAGGAAGAGCAGCCGAGTCCTTTGCAGTCAGCAATTCTTTAGCCAATATGGTTCAGCAATCTACTTACTTTCCTCGCATCCCAACACATAGCTCAAATCCCTTGGATATCCTTCTTACTACAAATCCTGACTGCTATAATATATCAGTCACCGCCCCCCTGGGTTGCTCAGACTACGGCATGGTCACAGCTTTCTGCGCAATGCAACCCGAGGTCACACAGTCATCACACCCACGTATCGTTTGGCACTACAACTCCGTGAACTGGGACGAAATGCGAGATTACTTTTCCTCATTTGCATGGGCGTCTGTCTGCTTCGCCCATCCTGACCCCTCTGATATCTCACAAAAAGTCACCGAAATTATCCAAGCTGGCATGGAATTATTTATTCCACGTACACAGAAAACCTCTGTAGCCACTCAAAAGCCCTGGTTCTCTAAATCCTGTGACAAGGCCAGACTTGAAAAGGTCAAAGCTCACAAAAAGCTTCTACACAATCCCAGTCAAGAAAACCGTCAAGCATTCAACGACGCAAGAAACCGCTATTTTCGCATTCTTTCTAAGGCAAAAAACTCGTTTAATAACGACATCAAAAACAAAGTCCTCTTAAGCTCCAAGGGCAGAAAACCCTTCTGGACCCTTGCTAAATCTATTGGGAATAATTTCTGCAAGAGCACGTTCCCACCTCTTGTCTCAGGGGATGAAATTGTTTCTACCACCCTGGGCAAGGCTGAACTTTTTGACTCGTTGTTTGCCGGCAATTCTACTCTCAACCCACCTCCAAATGTTCAACCACCAACATTCCCCAATGTCGCGCATAAAATGACGGATATCATTTTCAAAACTAAAAAGGTACTAAAGATGCTCTCTTCTCTTAATACCAGGAAAGCCTCTGGCCTTGACGAGATCCCAGCAATTGTTCTCAAAAAATGCGCACCAGAACTTGCTCCTGTCCTGACTCGGCTGTTTCAGACATCTTACAATAGAGGCATATTCCCTAGTAACTGGAAAACTGCTCGAGTACAACCCGTCCCCAAGAAAGGATCGAAAGCGCTTCCTAGCAACTACAGGCCTATTTGTCTCCTTTCAGTCATCTCTAAAGTGATGGAAAAGTATATAAACAACGAATTACTAAAATTTCTTGAAAAACACAGTCTAATCCACGACAGGCAGTATGGATTCTGTCGGTGGAGATCTACTGCCGACCTCTTTTCCTTTGTCACCCATTCTTGGAACAAGTCTATGGAACTACACGGCGAATCCCAGATTGTCGCTCTAGACATATCCAAAGCGTTCGACCAGGTCTGGCACGCAGCGCTGCTTAATAAACTACCGGCCTATGGCCTACCACCAAAACTCTGTACGTGGACAGCAAATTTCCTCTCCAACCGGAGCATTTTTGTTGTCGTGGATGTCCATTCCTCTAAACTGTATCTAATTAATGCAAGAGTTCCTCAAGGTTCAGCTTTAGCCCCTACTTTGTTTCTTCTCCACATCAATGACCTCCTCTCTAGTACATCCAACCCAGTTCACAGTTAAGCCGACGACAGCACCCTCCACTCAAATATACAATATTCTAAGCCTGTCTCTTTAGCCCAATTAGATGAGGATCGCAGACTCATGGAGGGTTCTATCTCCGTGGATCTCCAAAAAATATTAGACTGGGGAAGTAGAAATCTTGTACAATTCAACCCCACCAAATCACAGTCTTGCTTTCTTTCTCATAAGATATACACCAGCCCTAGACCCATCACAATAAACAACAAAGTTATTCAAAGTAATGAGTCCTTTTCACTTGTTGGCATCTCTGTGGATCGAAATCTCAATTGGCACCAACATGTCACATCAATTACAGAAGCGGGTGCTAAGAAATTAGGTTTCCTCTTCCGGGCTCGCAAATATTTTTCACCAGCTATACTTTATATACTTCACTAATAAGACCAAATCTCGAATACTGCTCCCACATCTGGGGTGCTGCTGCCGCTTCTACACTCGCTATCCTGGACTCCATTCAAAAGAGAGCTATACGTCTCATCGGTGACCCTACCCTTACCCAAAGGCTGCCATCCCTTGCCCACCGACGTGCCGTTGGTGACCTCTCTCTCTTTTATAGATATCTGCATGGGCACTGCTCAGAGGAGCTTTCTTCCATAGTTCCTCCACCTGCTGCCCCCAACAGATCTACCAGGGGAACAGAGCGAATGCACCCTTTTACTGCCCAGGTCACCAGACATAGAACATCTTGTTATGCCCGCTCTGACACTAAGTTCAATCTTTTCCAATGAGGCGATCCCGAGATATTGCATTTTTTCTAATCAATGTTTGCCTTGCCCCCACCACTTTATCTGAAGAGTTAGAAAAAAAATAGTCAAAACAAAAATTGTTCGTGATGCGCACGACGTTTATCTGCAGGTATTTTCAACAAAGTTTATCTGGACATTATAGTGAGATATCCTATTTTTTCCATTTCCTCTTGGTGTTACGCCCCCTAGCGGGCATCTGACGAACTTGAAAATAATGTTCAACGATTTCCCTTGGCCACATTTACCAAAGATATTATTTCCCAAAGCTCTATGTTGAACGGTTTCCGGTACATTAATATACCTTCATGTACGTACTCTGTTATTGTTATTTCCTATCGACTCGTATTTAGGTCCCCTTAAATTACTCTGAACTCTGAAGTGAACAGCAGGTACGTAGGTATATAAGTTTCCACTTGATCACTCGGAATTAGATTTTTACATTGCCATTTCTGTATACCAAGATTACGGTAATCCAGTTCAAGTGTAATTTAATATATTAAAAATGTCACTACTTCCTTTTATGTCTAAAATAGCACAGATCACTATGACTAGTATGTCGTGCATTTAAAAACCATTCATTAAGATACCATATATTTATAAAGGTGATTACCTTACAGAAATAATTTCAACTAACCAGGGATTGTCCGCGAAATATATTAATTATTGAGATCGTAAGTTCTAGAGTAATTTTAGATTCTAAACAAGGACATAAGAATGACATAGTCGATTCTACTTTGTTATTTCATGCATGTTTTTGTTGTTGTAACTGTCTCGGCCTCAGATCTCTTTAAAACTGTGGACATTGCCGCCGCAACTGAAGTCTGAAGCTCATATCTTATGGCGCGTCCACGCCTGAGAATGATACCTAAGGTATCCACAGAATGCATTCCGTTAAAATAATTAGCAAAATGTTAATATTATCCAATTAATATTATTCATCGATAAAGTCCAGAAAATATACTCCTACAAGTATCATATTGGAACGCGCGAAGCGGCATCTCTCGTTTTGTGGCGGTTGTAGGGGTCCACAGCAGCTTTAATGTATACACAGTACCTCAAGAAGGAAGCTGTGGGAGGAAACTAGCGAACGAAAACAACTGCTCTCCTGGCTAATACCACGACGGGCGTTGAATTACATATTATATTTATATATATATATATATATATATATATATATATATATATATATATATATATATATATATATATATATATATATATATATATATATATATATATATATATAGGTGTTTCATTAAGGATGAAGAGGTACCATAGGAATGGGTGGTCCAGGAGATCTGCGAAAAAAATCTTGTTAGTGGCTGAGAGAAAATGCTGTAAATATTTTGTAAGTTCCTAACTCTGCCGCTAGGGGGCATAATTGCTATGGTCATGTGAAAGAAGGCCATAATATAACAAGTGCGTTATGGAAGTGAATTTTCATAAAAATGTTTTTAATAGAAAATGCAAGCAGACACCAATCTGATTACCGGTATAGCCTATGTAGTAGAAACAATGTACTATATTTTATCAAAATTACTTATTGTTTGAAAATGTACAAAAATTTCCCGAAAATAAACTTAAATGTTTGTTTCCTAACCAACAAACCTTACGTTAATAGCAAATTGGGTTATTGATGTTTGAAGGATTTAATGACAATTCGCTACCAAAACGCACTTACTGTGTCTAGATTTTTTTCTTACAAACATGCATCATATTTTGATAAAAACTGAAAAAACGCATTGTTCTACGAAAATTAGCTAAAAATTATAGACCGTTAAACCATAAACTTAACTAAACCTACAGCGAAAGCATCAACTTAACTAAACCGACAGCCAAAGCATCAGAGAAAGGGTCTATTTGAAATGAATTTTCTGTAAATATTTTAGTAAAATAAAGGGCAATGACGGTTGAAGCTGAAACTTCAGGGTTCGGAGAACACTCTTCTTGCAACATTTTCTTTTCACAATCCGTATTTGTTTCACGTTCTTTGCCTAAACATTGCCAATTTTGACGTTTCAAATCGCGACTTTGACGTTTTGTGGAAAACTCCAAAAAATAATTTTCAACTGCCCATAACTTTTTTGTCTTTAAACTTAGAGACCTAAATTTTGGTTTGGTTCACTCTTTATAATACAAACACGCGTACCATTTGGTTGCCCTTACTTTTGTAATTTACCGAGATATAATTTTTTTTATAAAGAAAAGACAAAATTTTCCGGAAAAACCTGGGCCGATATTCCTGGCTAACCCACTTACCCAAGCCACTTGCAAAAGGAAGGTACTCACCAAATGTGACCAAGATATATATATATATAGATATATATATATATATATATATATATATATATATATATATATATATATATATATATATATATATATATATATATATATATATATATATATATATATATATATATATATATATATATATATATATATATATACCTTATGTGCTGATGATGAACCTGGACGGTTCGAAACTGCAGTCCACGTAAACCAATAAAAAATGACAAAAAGTACAACAAACAAATATAGTGTATATTTAAAAGTGATTACAGTGTAGTGCAACATTCCAAAAGATATATATATATATATATATATATATATATATATATATATATATATATATATATATATATATATATATATATATATATATATATATAAATACATACATACATACATACATACATACATACATACATACATACATACATACATACATACATACATACATACATACATACATACATACATACATACAAAAATTCAAACGAACCCCGGATATGTGCTCTAGGGGGCCTAATTAGCGCTCATATGAAGAATATTTTTTTTAATTCAAAAGTCGGGATCTCCTCTCATTAGTGAATTTTTTTAAAGAAAATTCACTAAAACGTATCAAAAAAAGTAATACAGTGTTAATCCTATTGAAATTCTATATCCTTTTGGTTCCACAGTTTTTGCTGTAAGTCGTAAAATTAGGGCAGTCTACTGATGAAAATGTACATAATTTTTGTTTGGCCAACCGAGTTGGATTAAGTCGCATTAATTTTCGCTGCCCTCGCCAGAGGACGCTATTTGAAGAACTTGCTTTTTTTCAATTTTCCTTCGAAATTTTAAATAGAGTAACATAGTTATGATTGCATTTCCATTAAGAAAATTTACTAATAGAGACGTAACGATGGTAAGACTTACGGGAAAAAATTTCAAATGGTCGCGGATTAGGGCCTCTAGAACCCAAATCGAAGATCTGTTTGAATATATATATATATATATATATATATATATATATATATATATATATATATATATATATATATATATATATATATATATATATATATATATATATATATATATATATATATATCCATATCCATATCCAGGCGATAACTAAAAAAATACTCAATTGATTTGAACGAAGCTTGGCACATATCTTCATCGTATTGAGACCGCCGACCAGTTCGTAAATCAGCTATAACAGACATTTTTCCCCCCAAAAATATACAAAAATATTTTTGAAAACGCTATATTTTTGCAAGTATTAGAGTAACTGGAAAGAGACTTTACATGTGGCTAAAAATGGTGCAAATAAACCTATGTTGTGAATTTTAAGTAATTTGGTGTACAATATTTAGAGTTGTTTCCAAATTAAATATAAAATCTGAAAGACATGCGTTGAAACGACTTAGTGGTCAAATGTCTGGCAAGAGAGCAGTTAACTGTCATGCGTAGATTGATTCATACTACAGGTATAAACCAGACGTTAACAGTAACCAGACCTGACCTGACCTGACCTGACCTGACCTCACCTGACCTGACCTCCTGTAACCCCCAGTGGCACTAAAAAAAGTCATTAAATGCTTAAAACTTTGGAGAGATACAACTTGCTGTATTCTTGTCAATTCGGATTTCCGAAGCGGCTGTCAAGGATGCCATGCTTAGCACTTACCTAACAGTCTTGGATTGCATAAACATTGGGTCCAAATTCGCTAGGCTGTTCTTTGACATTTCTAAAGCGTTTGATGCGGATAACTATACCCTTTTATTGCAAAAATTGTATCATTATGGCATAAGAAGAAACGCATATTCGTGGCTAAAAAGCTACCTTTCTGGAAGCAGTCAAGCTGTCAGGGTACGTCAAGCAGGTGAGAAGTATATGTCTGTTTTTTCAACCGTATCAGGTGGCATATCGCAGGGCAGCATATTAGACCCTGTTTTTTTTACAATTTTTGTTAATGGCATTGTTTATGATCTCCCACACTACCACTTAACTTTGTACGCAGATGACAACATTGCTACAATCTCAAGGGAAAGTTTATAAGAGCTTGGTGCTGCGGCTAATGTTTGTGTGTCTCAGGTGTCGAACTGGTGTTCACGAAATGATCTGGTACTTAAGACGCAAAAAAACTGAAATGCTTCTTCTTTTTCTCCAGTGGGTGTACATCCAAATTTAAGCCTAAATGAGATCTGACAAGCGTTTAATAAGACAGGGCTCGTCTGTAAAATTGTTGGGCCCTCATCTGGATTCTAACTTATCATGGAGCGTCCATGTTGACCATGGAGCGGCCTCTCTTGCATCCAGGAATTAGGCGTTGCTGCAGCTAAGGGATTCAATAAGTATTCAGTCCTTATTGACATGCTATCATGGCAGTGTGAACTGTTTCCTCGTATACGGTTTGCTTTGTTAGATCATCTGTGTGCATCTGGGGAGGATTCTGTTAATGCAGAAGAGAATTGTCTGCACCATGTTTGGTCTGCCTGGATCTTGTAGTCCATTTTTATACACTATGGCATACTAATAGTTACGTGCCTATATATATGCTTGAGGCACCTTGTTATGTTTGAAAAAACATTGCAACCTTTACTACCTGCGGTAATATTACTGCGTTTGAAACAAGACAGGCTAACAATTTGTATGTTCTCCCTTGCAGGATTGAATAGATTAATTGGGCGCCTCGCAACACTACAGAACACTTACAAAATCGTTTTTTAGGGAGCATTCCTTTTTATTCTGTAGACGGGTATTTTAATTTTTAATTTCATTGATGACAAGCTGTTTTAGTGTTTTATGGATTATTTATAGATTTTGAGTTTTTTATTGTGGTATTTATGCAATTAACGCCTGTAATTTTGGAATGCTGATTGTTGACTATTTCATACAACTTGTAGATGATCTATGAAGTTATTTTAATAAATAAACATAAAAATTTACACTGATCTCTCGCTTGAAGGTTTTTTTTTTCAAAATTCATGTCGCGATCTCCTCAATGACGACTTTTTCTGCGAAAATTCGCTAAAAAATAAATAGCATAACTAAATATAAATTTGATGATGCCCCATTATTCAATATTTTAACTAAATGATGCATAATTTATTTAAATCTCTGTTTCAAAGGGGTACGTTCAAATAAATCATGGAAATGGAATTTCAACTTTTATAAATTAACATGAAGCACATCGCGTCGCTACAAGTAACCACTTTATAATGAGATTATGTTAAAAGCGTTTTCAAAACCCATTTAGATAGTATTCTACTTTCTTGGTTTCGATACATTCTTTTAAATTAGTCATGTGTCAACAGCACTCATTACATAGTTATTAGAAAAATATAATAGACAGGTGATTCACTAAGGGTGGCGACCGGTATCTCGGAAACCGTGTATCTTAGAATTTTGGGAAAACATTTTTATAACGAAAATGGCCACGAAAAAAGCCTGAAAAGTATTTACTGGGTTGTAGGTTCACGGCCAGAAGACGTAACTGAAAACCCAATAAATCTGAATCAAGGTCTATTGTAATTGTAAAAGTAAGAATATTCGGAAAAATCTTAATATTTTTTGTGAGACGAATTTCATTTTATCTTGGCAAATAAGATAATGGGAATCTTGTTTTGAACGCAAGGTATTAGAAAATATATAGGTATGTAAGAAACTTGTTTGTTTTGTTTCGCAGACAACACTACGAAATGCGTTTTGTCAAAAACTACACAACCGATTTTCAAAAACTGATATTTTCCGATAAGAGAATTTGATTAGCTTCAAAATAAGATGGCGCTCAATACCCCTTTTCATTTAAAATTTCAAGGTTAAAACTCACTAGTGGGGTGAATTGATAGGGGTGAAAATATCAGCAAAACGTTTCCCTCTTGAAACAAAAATTAACGTGTGCGGTTTTTTTAAATGCCAGTGATTATGAAAAATCGTGTCTATTGATATATATATATATATATATATATATATATATATATATATATATATATATATATATATATATATATATATATATATATTAGAGGTGTGCGAACCCATGTTTTGTTCGAACCGAACTATGAACGAACCCAAGCAAATATGTTGCCGCGAACTTCGAACCTCTGAAATAGTATGTCTAAGGTTCACAGTCGAACTTCGAACTACTTAGAAATTCAAAATCGAACATCGAACTACCCAAAATTCTTCAGTGTTCATATATCATTTCCTTAAATACAGAATTTAGGAATATTGTAACATACAATATTTGATATGTAAAAGATTCCCACTCTTTTACAAAAAGGAAGGATTTGACAAATTTGCAGGTTGATTGGGTGAAAATGCCTTCCGGTGCTGATCGTTGTAAAGATGGGTGAACGTTAAATAAAAAACACAAAAACAAAAAATATTTTAAACTTTTTTACATTTCTAGATCTACAGATAAGCTCAATTATAAATATGTTGTTGTTTGGTATTGGCTAGGCAGTTTTAGCAAACAGATTGAGAGGGTTCAAAGTGAGCACGATAGGTATAAAATAACCACTTACAAGTTTGAACTATCTCCTGAATATTTAACTGTTGTGGCTCACTGTGAAATAAAGCATGTTGAAACCAGTGTTTTCCAAAGAAAATCTGCAATTATCCTCAAATTCTGAAAATTTACGTTACCGATCGCCTTCGAACACCGCCATCATAATGTTGTTACTGAAATAGGTGTTGGGAGGCTAGGATATACAAGATAAATAATTCTGTGATTGCTAAATGACTCCGTCGTGTCTCAATGTGTCCCATCTACTGTCAAAAATATGCATGAGTGAAATCTCCTGAAACTACACTATCGACTCAATGAGACCGATAACGAGTTTAAAGTGCCGCTACCGAGTTAAAGGTGCCGCAACTTCGCTACCTTTGGCAACATTCAATGCCTGTAAAGTGAAATTTCGAAGTATTTTTGAGCAACGAAGTTCGAACTATTTTGAAAATTACATATTTCGAACTTCGAACTACTTCAACATCGCTTGTGCGAACATATTTTCGAACCGAAGGTTCGGTTCGAGTTCGGGTTCGGTTCGGAATTTCGAAGCTTCGCACACCTCTAATATATATATATATATATATATATATATATATATATATATATATATATATATATATATATATATATATATATATATATATATCCTCATTAGCGAAAATGTCAACTTTCTTGGAAAAAAATAAAATTTAAGTAATTCGCTTTTACATACTTTATTCCATACTTTAGCCGCGCACTGTAATAATATCAATAATAAATACAGACGTAGAGTTTCTTCTCTGGCTTCACAATTGCTTATTTTCTTCTGTGTAATAACCGATTTCGCCTTTTTACGGAGTCATCGGACAGGAGAAAATTAAATATCAATAATACCCACCAACACAAACAGATTTTATTTATAACTGGCTGACCCGACAGACGTTGCCCTGTCCAAATTTCAATATGTCAAACTAAATTTGCGCAGGTAGCTAAATGAATCGGAGAAGAAAACACCTTTAGTTTATCTCGAATTTTCCAATTTTCCGGGCAACTTTTACAATTTTTCTTTCCCCAAAAACCTTATTCGGACTATTACGAACATTTCTAAAATAAAATTCGCCAAATCGGTTCAGCCGTTCTCAAGTGATACGCTTATCAACGAACAGCAAATATTTTTTATTTACATAGGGTGAACCACCGGGAACTGCATCGATTGAGTATGGGAAAACCATCATCAGGAAAAGTCTCAAAATTGATACTGTAGTAATTAGATTGAGGTACACTTGGATAAAATATTTTCAGACTAATGGTATTTCCGGTTATACCGGAAATAGGTGTCAACTTCCTTATTTCAAATTGGACACCCAGTATATTATGACGTTTTGATATTATGGGTAAAATTAGAAATACTTTTTGTGTATAATGTCATTTAACTTAGTCTTCTTCTTTAGATATTTGAACTTTCATGTCAAAATTGACGTTTCACACCGAAACATTGATATTTTCTCTCATACACACGACATGATTATTTACTGGATTGCTTTCCTTGTAGAAATAGGACGTACTCTAACAGTCTTTGAATAAAATCATTCAATTTATTGATACAGAGTATTCCAAGAAAAAGTACCAACATTAAGATAAAAAAATTGCTGAAACTTGAGTTTTTAACAGACTTCAAAAAAGGAGGAGGTTCTATGTTCTGTATGTATTTTATGTTCACCGATATTTTCGTCAATTGTGAACCAATTTTTAAAAATCCTTATTTCTTCGTTTGAGATGGTATACTCCTGAGGTGGTCCCATGTTCATCAAGTCAGGATCCTCAAAAAATATTTTTTTAAATCTATGTTCACCGATATTTTCGTCAATTGTGGATGAATTTAAAAAAAGATTTTTTTGTTTGAAAGGGTATACATTTGAGGTGGTCCCATTTTCACCAAGTTAGGAGCCAATGATGGAATCTCAGACAAATGAGGGAAATCCTCAAGTATTATTTTTTTATGTATGTTCAACGATATTTTCGTCAATTGTGGACCATTTAAAAAACCTTTTTTGTTTGAAAGGGTATACTCCTGAGGTGGTTCCAATTTTACCAAGTCAGGATCTGATGATGGAATCTAAGGGAAATCGAGCGAAATCCTCTTATAGTCTTTTCTTTTTTTAGCGTCGGTCTATTTCCGCGACTATAGCCAATCACCGACGTCAGAGAGTAGTTTCACCTTAATATCCTGGAAATTTTGCGGAACCCCTACTTTTCTGTAAGGAGGGCAGGGATCGTTAAAGTGCCCAACATCGCATAGACACGGGACCGGCGGATTTACGCCCCCTCCGAAGGGCGGTACGTGCAGGCATTCAACTTGCTTAAATGCAATGCCCAAAACCTCAATCGGCGTTAACTGTACAGTATGTAATGAAAAAGTTAAAGGGAACCCCTGGGAATCGAACCCGGTACCCCTCGGTTCAGAGGTATACGTCCTTACCAATAAACCACCGAGGCTCTCTCTTATAATCTAAAGTTCTACTGTAATACGACTTTGATTAGGTATATTATAGCGTTTTCTAATACCGTACTCACTTTGTACGTACCTATATTTACACTAAAAATGAGAAAATAAACAAACCTCAAAAAAAAACTAAATCGACTTCGAAATCGGCACTAAAAAGCGAAAAATAATTGGATCACAGGTTTAATTTTAAAAAATTAATTCAAATGAAATAGTATTATATGCGGTACCTACTTATCTGTTTGAAGTCGGTGCCAAGCCCGAAACACAATAATACTTAGGGATATAAACGGCTTAATTAATAACGGATTATAATTCTAATTGAAATACCTAAATATACTGTTAATAAATCAAAGACCAACCCATGCACACGTATTCTTTCGCATGCACGGAGAAACCTGCGATGTGGCGGTAGTGGACCTGGCCTATCTACCTACTACCTCATTGACTTGGTAGCGACTTCAAACAGATAAGTAGGTAGTGCATATAATAATATTTCATTTAAATGTATTTTCGTCTTTTGAATTTAACCTGTAATCCAGTTATTGTAGATATGGGCTCGCAATTGTTTCACATGTTACTGAAAAATTTTTATTATACATTGCACAAAAATGACAAATAAATTTAAATAATCGTCATTTGCATAATCTAAAAGTCCTGGCATGATTGTTTGAAGCAATTAAAAAGCAAGTGACCTTAATTTAGCATCTGCCTGACAGTCTATTGTAAACGTCATCGTGGCCAACTAAAGTGAGATTAAACGGCAACTATTGTAATAGAAAAATAGAAAATTGCTAATATTTCGAAAAGTAACTTTTTAAAATAAATAACCTCGTATAAAGTCTACATGGTTTTTAATACGGAATAAGCCTAAATAATCAAAATATGGGCTTTACATTTGAAAAAATCAAGTTTCAGCAGTTTTTTCTTCTTAATTTTGGTACTTACATTTCGAACACTCCGTATCAATAATTCAATAATTTCATTCAAAGACTGTTAGACTACGTTCTCATCCACAAGGAAATCAATCCAAAGTTAATCATTTTGTCGTGTGTATGAGAAACAAATATCAATATGTTCCGATCTGAAAACGTCAAAATTTACGTTTTCAGATCGAATATCTCAAGAAGAAGAAGAAGACTTAGATATATGGCTTTATACCAAAAAGTATTCAGAATATTACGCAGAATCTCTAAAGGTCATAATATACTGGGTGTCCAATTTCAAAAAGTTCGGGACGCAGCAAATGTGTTATGGTAGCGAATTTTCGTAAAAATGTTTTTAATTGAAAATATGTCTTGTTTTCACAAGAAGGATATTTGGTTGATAGTATAACCTATATAGTACTAACAATGTACTAATATTTCATTAAAATAGCTTTGTTGTTTTAAAAAGTACAAAAATTTTCCGAAAATAAACTTTAAAGTTTCAGAAAAACGGGTCCGATTTTCCTGGCCAATGAACCTCTACAAGCTATTTACACACCTGCCAAGATATAATTATTCACAAACAGCAATTTTTTTAACAATAACTTACTAAACATTTATTATTCATTACCAAAATATCACAAAAATCTTACAAAAAATTATTTCTACGGAAACACTAAAAACATTTCAGCGAAAACTTTTCAAATTCAGCCACTATTTGAGAGTACCTGTATACGCCAGCTTGTTTTTTCGATGAGTAATACAAAGAGAAAGCTCTCTGACTGCGTCATTTCCATGGGGCTCCGCTATCTATAGATAAAAACGCCATATCACAATTTGTGATATGCGTTTGAAATATGTGCCAAAAATGTGAAAAGTTGCAAAACAATCGAAATAACTCAAAGACGATGAACAATATCATTTTTTTTACTTACAAACATGCCTTATAATTTGCTGGAAAACACAATAACAAAATGCAACAACATAAGGGGTGTTCTATTTAAAAAAATAAAGCGTGTATCACCAACGACTTATGAGCCACCCCGTAATTGTCAAAATCGGTTGACAAGATACAGCTCGAGACACCCTATAATTAACGTATATACTTTTTCCTCTTATCTTGTGTAATAACGGACATATTGAGCTTTATCCTAGAAAGACGTCACCCTGTATATGTGTAAACAGGCAAAAACTGAAACTGACCTGTATATGGGTTTTAGGGGTTCTAGTTCGCGCTCATTTGAAGAAATCTTTTTTAAAATTCATAAGTCGCAGCCTGCTTAATAACGAATTTTTTCGACGAAAATTTGCTAAAATATAGACTATTAAACAATAAACTCTATAGCGGAAACTATTGCCGAAGCATCAGAAAGAGGGTCTATTGAAATGGATTTTCCGAAAATATTTTAATAAAATGAAGGACAGTGGTGGTTGAAGTTGAAAATTAAGTCTTTGTGCAATACACTAGGACCTTTCTCTTACATAATCCGTATTTGTTTCAAATTCGTTGTCTAAATATTGCAAATTTTGACGTTTCAAAGCGAGACTTTGACGTTTCAAGAAGAAAAATTTCAACATATTTTTTCTGCTATTTCTTGACACTTTTGCGCCAAGAAAACTTAACCGCTGTATGTAATATTCAATTGGTTTTCTTAATCACACAAAATGTTTTGTTCTTGTGCTTTCCTCTGATCACCAGTTGTACCCAAAAATTTTTATATAACTTTGTCTATAACTTCTTTTGGTTTTAACTTAGAGATCTGAATTTTTTGGTGTAGGGTAAGTTTGAGAGTACAAATGTATATGTCAAATTTGGTTGTCATAGCTCTGTTATTTTCGTACATACACAAAAATTCCGAAAGAAAACCTAAAAATTTCCCGGAAAAACTGGTCCGATTTTCCTGGATAATGAACTTATCCAAGCCACTTGCAAAAGAAAGGTATATACCGAATGTCATCGAAATCGGCCCATTATTTTCGAGTTATCAGTGTGATATATATATATATATATATATATATATATATATATATATATATATATATATATATATATATATATATATATATACCAACTATAACAGGATTTATAACACGGCATTTCTGTACTATACAAGGAAAAAGGGTTAAGGGCAAAGCCGCAAGGAGACAACCGTATACACGAGTTTCAAGCTTATTAGCCATCATCAGTACGGTATAGCTAGGTGAAGATGGGAACACTCTGGATGAAGATGCAAGAATACACGGAGTCACAACAAGCAACGAGTGCACATTTGCAGCAACATTTGGAAGACCCTCAATCCGAGGGAAACAACCAAAATAGCCACGAAGGCAAAGAAATCACCTGCAGTGAACATCCGAAGCCCAGGAAGTTATACCAACTATAACAGGATTTATAACACGGAATTTATGTACTATACAAGGAAAAAGGGTTAAGGACAAAGCCGCAAGGAGACAACCGTATACACGTGTTTAAAGCTTATTAGCCATCATCAGTACGGTATAGCTAGGTGAAGATGGGAACACTCTGGATGAAGATGCAAGAATACACGGAGTCACAACAAGCAACGAGTGCACATTTGCAGCAACATTTGGAAGACCCTCAATCCGAGGGAAACAACCAAAATAGCCACGAAGGCAAAGAAATCACCTGCAGTGAACATCCGAAGCCCAGGAAGTTATACCAACTATAACAGGATTTATAACACGGAATTTATGTACTATACAAGGAAAAAGGGTTAAGGACAAAGCCGCAAGGAGACAACCGTATACACGTGTTTCAAGCTTATTAGCCATCATCAGTACGGTATAGCTAGGTGAAGATGGGAACACTCTGGATGAAGATGCAAGAATACACGGAGTCACAACAAGCAACGAGTGTTCTTGCATCTTCAAGAATACACGGAGTCACAACAAGCAACGAGTGCACATTTGCAGCAACATTTGGAAGACCCACAATCCGAGGGAAACAACCAAAATAGCCACGGAGGCAAAGAAATCACCTGCAGTGAACAGATGCAAAAATACACGGAGTCACAAGTATTTTTGCATCTTCATCCAGGGTGTTTCCATCTTCACCTGGCTATACCGTACTGATGATGGCTAATAAGCTTGAAACACGTGTATACGGTTGTCTCCTTGCGGCTTTGCCCTTAACCCTTTTTCCTTATATATATATATATATATATATATATATATATATATATATATATATATATATATATATATATATATATAAACACAGATCTCCCCATTAGTGAATTTTTCGTTTTACGAAAAATTCGCTAATAAGAAAGTTGACATCTACTTCCGGTATAACCGAAAATACCACTAGTCTAAAAATATGTTATCGGAATGTCCCCCAATTGCATTAGTACAGTACCAAATTTTGAGATTTTTCCTGATTATGGTTCTCCCATAGTCAATCGCTTGAGTTCCCGGTGGTTCATCCCGTACAATACTGTATAGATGGGGGAAGTGTCGATATATCTTATGTAACAGCCACATAATCTTTCTATTGGTTAGACGTTTGCTACCTGAGCTTTTAACTATTATGACGCAGCTTTAGATGAACTTACTGTTCATGCTTCATGCGTTTATAGACTCCCTACACACTACACACATGAGAATCAGAATTCATGTATTCAATTCAAAATTCAGTTCAGTTCTGACCGGACCGCCTGTAAGGAAGGCTGCGAGTGTTTGTTGTAGGAGGATGTTATCACGTGCGTGTTAGTAAACGAAGTTTACACCATCAAAACATCGTATTTATGTCCTTTGTCGGTCTTTGCGGCTTCTCTTACATAATTCATTTACTATAACTTATCGAAATAAACAAATACGTACGCTCATCGTGTGTTATTGTTGATACATTCATGTAAATGTAACGATGTAGTAATTAGTGTTAACAGTGTACATAAGGCAGCAAGTGGTATTAAATTAAAGGATGTTTAACAAGGAGTTCAGTGTTTCGTTTGTGTTTACATGTGAAATAAATTATAGTGTTCGTTTTTTTTTGACGTAAATATTTATGGACGGTTTGTTTTTTCTTATCTTTTTAATTTTCATGGGCAATTTAAGTAACTCACTATATTAAAGTTTGTTTTGTTATTAGGTTATTTAAACACAGTTTATCATGTTTATGTATAAATGGATTTAAAAGTTGTCTGGCTACAATTATTATAATTATTTGAACGTTGGTACCAGAAAATTACGACGTAAACTCAAATTTCTTATTAATTATTCTACAAAACATCGACACAGAGTTAAAGTAATTAGAGTATATGAGGATATGTACTTAACATAAGTCTAGCTTTACTTTTGACTTTATGTTAAAAAAATTGCATCATTTTTAAAGCATAAGTAAATTAAATACAGCACTGTCCTAACAAATGTTGCTAAATTTTCAGAAGAGGTCACGGAGGGGCTTTTAGAAAAATGTTCTCAGAAACCATGCATAGTTAAATTTGCAGATTAGCTCATCACGAACGGTTTTCAAAAAACTTTTTTCAGAAATATGTGTACGACCCTCCCCCCTGGATGCACAATCCGGAAGAAAAAAAATATTGTTCTCACCCCCCAAGGAAGTTACGGGACCAGGAGTACAGGGGGCACTAAGCGGCGTAGGTAGTTAAAAGGAAATATGAGGAGAAAATGTGAAGAAAATGGTTTTCCGGGAAAACCTGGGCCGATCTACCTGGCTAACGAACTTACCCAAGCCACTTGCAAAAAGAAGATACTCAGAAAATTTGATCAAAATCGCCCATTATTTTTTGAGTTATCGGTGTGATATATATATATATATATATATATATATATATATATATATATATATATATATATATATATATATATATATATATATATATATATATATATGTATATATATATATATATATATATATATATATATATATATATATATATATATATATAAGCATATACAAATTTAAACTGGCGCTCAGTTTTTCAATTTTAAAAAGTCGGGATCCCCTCATTAGTTAATTTTTTTTAAGAAAATTCTCTAAAAATGCAAGTTACTCAGCTATTTACAAAAATATCTATCTATGACTATATATTCATTTAAAAAGCTTTCATTGAGCCGGACCCAATGATAAAAATATACAGATGTTTCATTTGAAATATCATATGTTTGGTTTGTATCACGAAAGCTGTCCTTATATAAAAAAAACTATTTACTTTGTTTCTTCTCCACATCAATGACTTCTCTAGCACATCCAACCCAGTTCACAGTTACGAGGACGACAGCACCCTCCACTCAAATATACAATATTCTAAGCCTGTCTCTTTAGCCCAATTAGATGAGGATCGCAGAGTCATGAAGGGTTCTGTCTCCGTGGATCTCCAAAAAATATTAGACTGGGGAAGTAGAAATCCTGTACAATTCAACCCCACCAAATCTCAGTCTTGCTTTCTTTCTCATAAGAGATACACCAGCCCTAGACCCATCACAATGAACAACCAAGTTATTCAAAGTAATGAGTCATTTTCACTTGTTGGCATTTCTGTGGATCGAAATCTCAATTGGTACCAACATGTCACATCAATTGCACAAGCGGCTGCTGAGAAATTAGGTTTCCTCTTCCGGGCTCCCAAATATTTTTCATCAGCTAATCTCTATACCTTATATACTTCACAAATAAGGCCAAAACTCGAATACTGCTCCCACATCTGCCGCTTTTACACTCGCTATCCTGGACTCCATTCAGAAGAGAGCTATACGTCTCATCGGTGACCTTACTCTCACCCAAAGACTGGCATCCCTTGCCCACCGACGTGCCGTTGGTGACCTCTCTCTCTCTTTTATAGATATCTGCACGGGCACTGCTCAGAGGAGCTTTGTTCCATAGTTCCTCCACTTGCCGCCCCCCAACAGATCTACCAGAGGAACACAGCGAATGCACCCTTTTACTGTCCAGGTCACCAGACATAGAACATCTTGTTATGCCCGCCCTTTTGTCCCGAGGACTTCCAAGTTGTGGAATTCCTTGCCGGCACATGTTTTTCCTTCGCCGAACCTCCAAACCTTCAAGTCCAGAATTAACAAGTTGCCTCTTTCCTCCTTGTCGAAACCCACGGTACGCTATTATTTAGGCTGTAAGCCCTCGTGGTGTGTTGTTGATATATAAAAAAATTCAATTCTACGTGAAGAAATCTATTAGAATTAGCTTTCGCAGTTTTATTATCTCATCACATAAAGGAGATGAAGGGGTGCCTAAAAGTGATAAATAATAATAATATGTATTGTTTAAAATTGTACAGTATGTCAATACAAATAAGTCCTGGGACCTGTAGAGTATTTAGACATAATTTTGAAAAGATTGTTCCAAACATGTTTGCCATTTATCCTCTCTAATGATACATTTTAAGTTTTGACATACCAAAACTTCCCGAATCTAAATTGTTCCTCATCTTAAACTTCAATCGTAACGTTCCACTGTCTGATGTTTCTTTTCTTACAAAATTGTTTCCAAACAAATGACTTCTCTACGTTTCATATATTTATGCCAAACTTATAAATTTTGTACAGAGTGGACCAAAGAAATTCATGTTTCTGTCAGAGATAGACAAAAATTGACCCCCGACCGACTGGCTTAAATTTTATGAGAACTTCACTGGCACAAATAAAATTTTGCTATCCCACATCGTTTTGCCGCTAAAGGGCGTTTCTCGAATTTAGTCGATTTCTTTGATATCCTAGAACTTGTTTTTAAAGATAATAGATTTCTGAAAAAAACTTTCTTTTGATGTGGATTTAGCTGGTTGCTGATACATTTGATAGAGCAAAAAATAATTTTTGGCTTATGGGACACCCGGTATGTTTTTACAATTTCTTGTAGCTCTTAAAATTCTCCTTTCAAAAATATATGCTATATACCTAAATCTAGCACTACACAATATATAAGGCTTTAAAATAAATTAACTGGAAAATCAAGTAGCCTTTACAGTTCATAGCGCTGATTGACAATTACTGTAGAAGAGTTGGCGGCTGTCAAATTGGTCTGATAGATTTTGAATTTGGGTAGAATCTGTTTGAATATTCGTGATCCAACATTAAAAATGTATCAAAACTATGGAAAATACGATAAGTTAAAATGTTTTATCGAGTGTAATGATAATGTGGAAGCTGCCAGTCAACTTTATGGACATCGATATCCAGAACAAACACAGCAATTTGGTACAATGTATTAAAGACTGAAACGAAACCTAACAAATTTTGGTGCCTTTTCTAAACGGCGATAGAACAATAATATTGATCACCAAGAATTAATGGATATTACAGTTTTAGGCTCAATTGAAAATAATCCCAAATTGTCTGCTCGAAATTTGCATGCAGAAACTGGTTTCCCAAGTACAACTGCCAAAGGATTTTAAAAAACATAAGTTTAGAGCTTACCGAACTAGGAAAATACACCATGTACTTCATACGGATCATTATAGAAGACTGCAATTATGTCAATGGTATTTAGTAAGGTGTGCTGAAGATAAAAACTGCTGAAGATTAAAAAAAAAATAAGAAAAAAAAGAATGAGGCAACTATCAGCAGTGCGGGGATATTTAATAGGTATAATCGTTATATATGGGCCTTGCTAATCCTCATGCAACAGTAACCGTAATAAATTAACGCCTTTTCAGTTTTAATGTATGGGCAGGCATTTTTCGTGGAAGAATATTGGTCCGTATATTTATGATGGCATACTGAATTAGGAGCGATATTTACATATCTTTCAAACGCACGTTAAACCCATTTTAGACGACTTACCATTAATCCAACGACATGGGCCTATATTTTTTCAACAAGATTGTGCGCCGCCCCATAATTCAAGAGTTATAAGTCAGTACTTAAATGATCTGTTTGGTCAAGAATGGCTAGGAAACCAAGGGCCAATAGCTAGGCCAGTCAGGTCACCAGACTTGAAACCACTTGATTATTATCTTTGTGGAAGAATTAAGGATTTGGTATATACACAAAGTATTACCTCAAGAGAAATGTTAGAGGAAGCAGTACAAAATGCATTTGCCACAATAACCAACATTGAGTTAACAAATGCGGCAAATTCTTGTGTATGAATGACAGCGGTGCCCAATTTGAACATGCTTTATAAAGTGTATATTATTAGGTAACTTGTTTTTCCAATTTTGTTAATTGTTGTGAATGTTAGTGTTGATATTTCCTAAATGTTTAAAGTTGCTTTCATAATTAATAAATACCCATATTTAATTTTATGCAATGATGTCTATTTTTTTATTTAATAATCGTTACAATAAAGTATTGTTAAGTTTAGAAGTATATACTCTAGTTTAAGCAAATTACTAAGTTATTGTCAAATCCACTATAAAACAATTGTAATGCGGCACTATACCATAGTGGCTACTTGATTTTTTTCGTGAATTTATTTTAAAGCCTTAAGTATATATCGTAAAGTGCTGGATTTAGATATATAGTATTATATATTTTTAAAAAGAGGATTTTAAAAACTAAAAGAAATTGTAAAAATATACCCTGTATTAAAACAAACCACACCAGCTTAGTCTACATCAAAAATTGTTGTGATAACTTTTTTTCAGAAATCCGTTATCTTTAAAAACAAAAAAGTTATAGGACATCAAAGAAATCGACTAAATTCGATAAGTGTCCTCTAGCGGCAAAATGATATGATATAGCAACATTTTGTTTGTGCCAGTGAGTTTCTCATAAGATTTGAGCCCGGGAGACGGGGGTCAATTTTTTTCTCTCTGACAGAAACATGAGTTTTCATAAAAAAAAGCGTCTACTTTGGCCCACCTGTACAGAGCCAGATTATATTGACTTCTTAACTCAAAAACAAAGAGTGCCATGTCAGTTTTGATTTCGGAATCTCAGTTTCACCAAAAGATAGAACAGTATTGTGAACACCGCAACCTCCTATCTCTATTCATAACCGAGATACCCCACAAAAGCAGTGAATTCCGGACACTCTCTACACCATATTATTTTCAGTGAATTTTCATTAAGAAATGTTGATGAGGATACTCAACGTATTGGAACGGAACTTGGCACATATGTTCATTTTGTTAAGACCGCGAACGAGTTCGTAAATCAGCTATAACGGATATTTGCCCCCCAAAAATATACAAAACATTTTTGAATATGCTATATTTTTGAAAGTATTAAAGTAACTGGAATGAGACTTTACATGTAGCTGGAAATGGTGTAAATAAACCTTTGTTGTCAATTTTAAGTAATTTTGTTCACAAAATTTGTAGTTTTTTCCAAATTAAAAATATAATATGAAAGACATGTACTGAAGCGACTTAAAGTTAAAGTCCGATGCCTGATAAAGAGAGTAGTTAGCTTAATGCGTAGATTGATATACTAGAGGCATAAATCATAATAGAACAAACAATAAAGAACAGGCGTAAACATATTACCAGAACTAGCGATCGAGACATCTCGGCCACAAAAGTCCTGTAACTCGTTTAAATCGTTTGTCAGGAAATACGTTAAAATGACACATGGCATAAAATTACAAATTTGCCAAGTGATTGTTCTGTAACTGGGGGATTCAGTAAATTTATAAGATACACTATATTTGTAGCTAGATGAACGGCCTTAATTAAAGTTTTAGACTGAATATGTAGCATAGCAGGAAAGATCTTGGTGTAGGGAAGGCAATAAAGAAATTTTTAAGAAACTATAAAGAAAATATGACGTTTTTGCCAAAGCATCATAAGCATTGGTAAGTTTTATATCGAAAATACATCGAGCCCCGGGTTCTGTTATGGGACTAAAAACAGCCAATAGGAATGAGGAAACTTAAAATCGCGGCAAGTGCAGTTTAGAATTGTGTCATGTTTCTTCTTTCCCTGGTTTACCTTCTTCTGATCATTTATTTGTAAGGTGTCTTTGCTGAAATAAAATTAACATCACAATTACCTCAATTCGATCATGGAAAAAATGGCTGTTTTCAGAACCCGGGGTGGGATGTACTCACAAGGTTTCATATGATAAGAATGTGAGAAGATACGAATAAGTGAAATAATTATTGTAGACAAAATCGGCTCATGTCTCTATAAAAATGATTTTAAAACATTTTATTCTCTTATCAAGTCACTATTCAACAAATTCTGTAGTTTACTGTTTACTTACATTTACTTTAAGGATACAATATAATATTTCCTGAGGCAAGTTGTCATCTCTATAAACCACATAAAGAAACAAATTATTAGCTAGCGTCCATGGTTCCGTGTAAAATGCCCGACAAGCACGCGGGCGACCCGGGTTCGATTCCCGCACGATACATATAACATTTTGTTTTGTTTCACTAACTTTAATAGAAACAATAGTGACCTAATTTCGTACGTTTGGACCAAGATGTCATTTTTCTCTAAGATGCCTGGATAACTTTGTCACCTTTGAGTCTAAAATTATAATTTTAAGCAGATATTTTTTTATTGTTGTTATTAGTGAATTTTTAGAATAGAGAATTGTTTTTTATAAAACTTGTGTTGTTGGAAAATAGGTTGAATAGGTTGACTAAAACGAAATTATCCTGGCGATTAATAAGGCAAAATACCTGCCACGTTTATAATTTGGAAAATATGAATTAAGTTTTCTTCTGGGAAGCTTTCGTACCTTTAATGAAATTTGTAATACAAGTTTCTTTTACAGAGACTTACAGTACCTAGATATACCAAGTTCTATTTTTCTAGCGTCATAGAAAATTAAGTTCTAGGCATTTTTCTTAAAAGGAGCTAATAGACAAGATTAAAACTTTTTTTAATAATAGAGAGATATCAGGGCGTATTAGGACCTCTAAAACCATTCTTCAAGGTCTATTTAAATTTAAAGTAATAATTTTAGTAATATGCCGTACTAATAGTGTACAATTCTTATGAAAATTCACTACTATCACGCACTTGCTGCGTCCCGAATTTTATTAGTTAAGTTAAATACGTATTAAAAATACTGTATTTAAACAGTTTGCTAAGGAGGTTGAAAAGGGATTCTGGTTTTATAATTGAATGAACGCAGGTTTCATAGATCAGCCTCCACAAAAAATCTAGGAACTTTCTAGTGTTAAAATCTTGTGCAGATTACCAAGGTCTTAACATTTCTAATAGTGAGCTACTGGAAACTTTGAAACAGAATCTGTTACAGCCATGTTGGAGCTTAAGCCCACGCTTAGGTTACTTAAAAAAAGTAAATTTTGTAATATTTAATGTGATGTCAATCTAATTCTAATTTAAGTGGTATTGCATTTAAATTTTCAAATAATTGACAGTACAAACTTGTCGCATAGTCATTAATCAAATCTGTCTGTCGAAAATAATTGATTTTGACTAATATGGTAGTCGAAAAATATTTAGTTCATATTTTAAAATGTTATTTGTAAACCTAAAATAATTAGATGCAATACGTGATAGACGTGTTGATGTAAATGTATGCATACCACAGCAGTGACTTTGTCGAGCATCTGTGTTAATGCGTATTAAAATAATACATGCGACATTGTATAATAATGTAATTTAAATAATCAAATTCACAAATAATTAATCTTGAGTAGAGGTTTGTTTGTAAATAAACACTTACTGACCGAATCGCCGATTTGTAGTTAATTGATATTCAGTTTTTCTACATGAATGTATATTATTTTGATTTGCCCACTGTTGCTTTAATTAAGCTGTATGTCAAAATTTCGAATTATCCAAGTGACCGATTGTACAGTAATCTGCTATTCTTTCTGATTGTGCTAATTAATATGTCATATATTTGATTCAGTCAATCGCAGATTATATAACGTTGAGTTTAGGAAGTCGATGTAAATCTAGGAACCACTGACCGTTTTACAGTCAATTAAAGGCAACCAGATATTATTTTTTATTTGACAGATGTAGTGTACCTTGAAAGGAGGAATAGTCACTAGAGCTTTGACAATAGTTTTTTCTGTACCAAATGCTGTATCATGTAGTTGCAAGAGATACAATTATTGTAACCATAGAATACTAAACCTGTTTTCGTGTTACATGAGCACTAGGCTTAGGCAAAACCACAAGTTTGTTTTCAGCCTGGATGTGTACCTATGTGAGAATCTCAATACCTAAAAGATATCACAAACATCTTGCCGAATCGGATGCTTTCAATTTGATACATTCTATAGGTTTTCTTCTAAAAACATTAAAGTATACTTAACAAGGTCTTAAATTCTGTTTTAACAGCTCTTTTTCGTTATTTGACTAAAATATTTGCAGAAAATTTATTTGAAGTAGACCCTTCCTGCGATGTTTATTAGCAGCTTCAATTATTATAGAGTTTGTGATTTAGTGTGCTATATTTTTTGACTTCGCAGAATAAATTTCAAAAAATCTCTTTCTTCAGTCAATATGATAAACGGACGAACCATATAATATAACGAGTACTAAGTGAAGAATGGAACCTATGATGAGCACTGATAAGTACACTTGGAGAACCCAAATCACCCCAACACATCTTTTTAAAAACCTGACGATCGTTTCACTAACAAAGTTAGCGTTATTAGAGGATGAAAAATTCTAAACTTTTTACTACTAGACTTCGCCTAGTAGTAAGTAGTTTAGAATTTTTCATCCTCTGATGATGCGGACTTTCTTTGTGAAACGATCGTCAGGTCTTTATAAAGTAGTGTTGTGGTGATTTGGGTTCTCCAAGTGTACATATAACAGTGGTAAAAATTCGGACACAGTAAGTCCGTTATGGCAGCGCATTTTTCATAAAAAAAACTTTAAATATATATATATATATATATATATATATATATATATATATATATATATATATATATATATATATATATATATATATATATATATATATATATATATATATATATATATTTGAAATTGTCAAATGTACCGGGTGGCCAACTAAAAATGGACATCGGTCATATCTCAGAAACGAAACATCCACACTTAGGTAAAAAAGTACGATAAAGAAAGTGGCACTGAAAAAGTGTTGTAAAATATTTCCGAGCTTCCGAAATGCCCACCAGGGAGCGTAACAGCCGTGACTAAATGAACAATTGGATTTTTCTTTGTATTTTTCTTAATTATGGGATAGTAAAAATATATGCAGTGTTTTCCTTGAATAATTTCGACATACTATGTTTTCATTTTTGTCCCATATTCAAAAATAAAGTGATGGTGAGCTGTCAATTATTTTTTTCTATAAGCGTCGACTACTCTGGTTAGTCCAAACAAAAAGAACAAGTCTGGTCTTGTTAAAAATGGCTTTCTTTGGCCAGAGACAGTAATTTGAATTGTTTAAGTATTAATGTTAGCGTCGCCACTAGATGGCTTTATCTGATATTTTAATAAATTTTCTGATTTTTCGAGAAAAAAAATATTATGTGATATTTGTTTTCACACAATAAATTAGAGAATTAAACGCTAAAGATGCCTGTAAAAAACGTCATAAGTTTTGTGCGGGGGTAGATATTAAAAAGCAAAGTTCAAATTATAAAATACCATACCATTACAACATAATTTTGCATAATATGTGTGTGTGTGTGTGTTTGTTTCTTTAACGTCGGCCTATTTCCGCGACTATGGCCAATCACCGACGCCAGGGAGCAGTTTCACCTCACATGTGATCGTGTGGGTGTTTAATATCGGTGACAAAAATTTTGACTTTTTTTGTGCTAAAAAGTCTCAAAACATAGAAAACTTAATTCTGGAATGATTTTTTTGTCTGTAGTTCGGCCTGTAGGTTTGTCTGTTAGTAGGCGCAATAACTTTCGAACGAATTGAGATATCATCTTTAACTTTGGTATCCAGTTAGCACCCCACAAAGGAGCTTAGAATTGTTTTTGGGTAAGCTCACTTTAGGGGTAGGCGATAAATAAGGGGTAACTCGAGTAGTATAACGTTTCAAAAGTTTATGGATACAGGAATACGAATATTTTCTATGTGGTCAAGTCATGGACCCTAAATTGCTTTCATGATAATGTCTTTCTGATGAGAGTCTATTATCACAGCTATGTAGAAGTTATGATTCAATTTGCAGCCCTATTTTAAGTTGAATCGATATGATATAGTCCTACATCAAAGTTTGACTCACTACTCGATGCAACATGCTTGAAAGAATACAATCTGTCATTCGAAGTATCTCAGGGGCAAAAATTATAACTGCTGTTCTATCCACTTGTCGGGGAATAAATGCTTGCATCGAACGTGATGGATGACAATTTGAACATCTATGTCACTATTTGGTTTTAATTTAGTTTGTTTTAGTGTGTTTTTTTTGTTGTTTTTTTTTTGTTATATTGTTTGTTGTTATTATTATTATTTGATGTGTTGTCGTTAATAATTACTAACTTTGAGATATTTTGCTTTGAGTAACGCATTTTTATAATCGTATCTACCTACAAGTGGTAAGCAGTACACTTCCAACATCGGCAAAATTTTATATTTTATAATTTTAACTTTGTTTGTTAATGTTTACGGCTAGACAAAACTTATCTAGTTGTGGGTTTGACTGGCATCTTAAGGGTTTCATTCACTAATTTGTAGTATTATAATTAATATAACACTCTGTTAATTTTTTTCTTTTTAGAAAAATCGTGACAAATATTCAAATATCAGATAACGCGCTCTAGTGGCGACGGCAACATTGATAGTGACACAATTCATATTACTTTCGATAGGCCAAAGAACCCTTTCTAACGAGACCAAACTTGTTTGTGTTCAGGATAACTAGAGTAATCGACATTTGACCAAAAAAATTGTTGACGTTTCCCCAACACATTGTGTTTGAAGATGGGATCAAAAGTGAAAAACATAGTATATTCGGAATTATTCCAGGATTACACTGCTTATATTTTAATACCCCCAAATTCAGCAAAACATAGAGAAAAATCCAATTGTTCATTTAGTCACGGTGTTACGCTCCCCTAGTGGCCGTTTTGGAAGCTTAAAAATATTTTACCGCATTTTTTCAAGGCCACTTTTCCAATGGTATTTTTTCCCTAAGCTGTACGACATTAGTCTCAGAGATATGGCGATAGTCGTTCTTATTTGGCCACCCGGTACAGATGTAACTTTAAGTTGACAGACTTGATAACCTAAATACTTATTTTTAACAACCTGGCGAAAGCAGACATAAGTGGCTACCTCAGGGTGGCAGTACAGGTCCATGTCGATGGCCTTAATTGGAGTTAACCAACGTCGTGCACTGTTAGTTAGGGGTGACTGATTTGTGACTCGTTCGGGTTGATGTTTGTAGTTTTTTAGTCAATTTTGCGTAACACATTTTTAATATTTTGAAAATATATTATTTGGCGTTTTTTGTAAAAAGAAATGTGGCAATTTTTCATAAACAAATTACTTTTCGTGAAAACATTGTCCTAGTGAATTTTCAAGACAACAACGTAACTGGAGGTAAACAACATAGTGCGCGGTCAGTTGTTGGATGGGTGACCAGTCTGTGATCTCGTCCGAGTTTGATGTTTGCAGAAAACTTTTTCAGTGAAGTTTCCTAGAAAAAATTTTCTAACCGATATTTTGTGAATTTATGTAAAAAAAAACTTTTTAGTTAATTTTCGTAAAACAATCTCGTATTTTTTATAAACAAATATATATTTTACTGCTTTCTTTGTCAACCGAATCAAACCTGGCTTTTCAAAATAGGAGTTTTTTTCTGAAACAAATGTCTATTTCCGAAACCACCTACATATTTTGTAATTTTATATGTTATGAAATATTTTAATGAACATTCGCTACCATAACTCACTTGCTGCGTCCATACTTTTATTAAGTTGGTATTTGCTTCGTAAATTATTATAATATACTAGGCACCTATAATAAGATGTTTATTTTTTATAACCGCCCGTAGTTTTTGTTGAATATCGTGGAGGAATTTTGTGGGTTAGAATAAATTATAATTATTGCTCCATATTATTTTAAACCTTTATAAGTTAGTATATGGGAAGAAAAAGAGTCATGTGTTTTTCATCATCCTGTTATCCATTAACAGGGCATATGGCAGTGTCCGCCGGAGCTAATAAACCAAGGTTAGTAATGTTTCAGCTGTCATACCTTGACAACCATTGCAAATGTTTTGTTGCATTTAAAATAAGCTGCTTTTTATAAAAGACAGACTTCAATAGCTTGATAATAAAAGAACGAAGCCAAAGTACCAAAGTCTATTGGAAAACTACTGACAATGAAGTAGCTATTGAAATTTTACGATTCTTAATTTTTCGTTTATATGTAATGATAGTAATGAGATAATGCAATCTTTTTATATCCGTTGTTATACAACGAATTTTGCTTATCACTACCGTCAATTCCGGTTTATAATGAACTACCAGACAGGTCCGATAATGAATACGTACAGATAGATTCCCTGATAAATTTAAAGAGGTCTCACATATATATTTTTCATTCAAACCTTCCCGAATAAGTTGAAGTCACCTAAAATGGAGCCAAAATTTTTACATTCAATTCTTTTTCTCCAAGATGCTTAAAAATAATACATGAAAATTGGCAGTCAGATACTAGGTATACCATTAAAAACCTTATAAAACCTCCTAGCTGCATTCCACCCGGTATTCCTTAAGGTAATCGCACCACCCGTTTAAATTGTTTATGAAAATTAGATTATTTTCGTGGAAAATGCGCTTTTTTCCATGAAACTCAACTTTGTCACATCAACCCCTTAAGGGTGGTGATAACAACCCTTATATTTTAAATAGGGAACATAGGTCGAGTGTTACATCATTTGAAAGCTCTTTCTTTTCTGAATTCAGCACACTAATTTTTTTGGAAGTTTTATCAACTCGTTTAAAAATTATTCACAGTTGAAGATGCAAAAACGCATTTTACTCATTCCGATAAGAAATGTGCTGATAGTCGATGTTTTGTTGGTTTGTAAACAAAAAATTGACTCAGAACATTTCTTATCGGAATGAGGGAAATGCGGTTTATTATTTCAGTTTATCGGTCGGTTTGATACTTGATAGTACTACCGAAAATTAATTTCACAATGGTGTAGTCTGTAGAAGAAAGAGTTGAAATAATTACTCTTTTTTTCCAAAACAATGACTGTGCTAACCGTACCGCAAATTTGTTTAATGTACAACATCCGAAGACATGTAAACAGAAAATACATTTTGGAGTTAGTTGTAAAGTTTCGACAAAGTGGTTCAGTAGCCAACAAAAAAACGGGATCCTGAACGTGAATTTCTGGTTAGAAATGTGACTACTGAGATTGAAGTTTTAGGACAAATTGCTGCAGATCCAACTTTGAGCACGAGAAAATTGGCCACTGTTTCAAACATCAAAAGAAGAGCTATTCAGCGAATATTGAAGCATCATGAATTTCACCCGTATAAAATTCATCTTGTACAACAACTGAATGACTGCACGAATAGCTGATAACGGGAACTTTTTGTTCAATATCTGTTTTTCAGACGAGTGTACGTTTTTATTAAACTCTACAGTCAATAGTCATAATTGTCGTTATTGGGCAGATAATAATCCAAGAAATGTTCACGAAGTCCACACTCAAACTCCACAGAAATTGAATGTCTGGACTGGCATTTTTGGAGACCGTTTAATCGGAGCAATTTTTCTTGATGGCATTTTGAGTGTCGAAACGTATTTGGAGTTACTAGAAGATATCGTTTACCCTCTACTAATTGACATTGTTAAAAATGATGATCGCTATCAAGACAATCAATTGGTGTTTCAACAAGATGGAGCTCCTCCGCATTTTTCACAACGTGTTAAGAAGTTTTTGAACAGAGAGTTTCCAGAACAATGGATTGGGCATAGATGTGCTATTGAGTGGCCCCCTAGATCACCGGATTTAACTCTTTTAGACTTATCTCTATGGGGCCATTTAAAGAGTAGAATTTATGCAACAGAACCGGAGTCTCTGGAAGAATTACGACAACGCATTGTTGAAGAATGCCGTCTAATAACTCCACAAATGCTCCAGAATGTCAGAGCTCGTTTTGAACAAAATTTGATACTTTTGTATGGAAGCTGGTGGTCAACAATTTGAAGACTTACTTAACTGAATAAACATTTTTAAACGTTTGGTTTTTTTTTTAACGAAAAATTGACTAATTAGTGCATTTCTTATGACAATGAATGAAATACGTTCTTGCAACTCCAACTGTGAATAATTTCTAAACGAGTTGATAAAACTTCCAAAAAAATTAGTGTGCCGAATTCAGAAAAGAAAGAGCTTTCAAATGATGTAACACTCGTCCCATGTCTCTATTTAAAATATAAGGGTTGTTATCACCACCCTTAAGGGGTTGATGTGACAAAGTTGAGTTTTATGTCAAAACATGTCCCCCTCAATATTAACATTGACGTGTTTCAGCGTTTCTTTAAAAAAAATGCTCTGGACGCAAATCGGTCTGTTTCGTTTTCAATGCGCCAGACTATATATATATATATATATATATATATATATATATATATATATATATATATATATATATATATATATATATATATATATATATATATATCCGTCTGATAACTCAAAAAATGATTAACCGATTTCAATGAAACTCGGCAAGTGCCTTTCTTTTAGTAATAGCTTGGATGAGTTCGTTAGCCAGGAAAATCGAACGGGGTTTTCCGGGAAAATTTTGAGTTGAATTCATATACCGTGCATATATTTGTGCTAAACACTGCAAAAATATCGTCCACATAACGAAATCATACTCTAGTAAAATATTCACTTTCATTTTCATTGCAATGAAAGGAGACAGTGGGTTGCCTATTGCCGTACCTTAAGTTTGTTCAAAAAACTCATTGTTAAATTAAAAAATATTTTGTTTTATACAGAGGTTGGTTAAAGTTAAATATTCTTTGCAAACCTCTTCGCTTATGTTGGTGAATTTTAACAACTGTTCGAAATACATTACCGTTTGTTTTGTGGGTACGCTAGGAAATAAAGACGCTACATCAAATGATATCAAAATCTCGCCTTCCAGCAATTTACCATCTTTAATTTTATTAATGAATTCAGTTAATTTGACACTGAATAACTTTTTTGTTTAATAGGCAAGCTTTTAAACTCATTTGACAATCACTTTGCTAGATTATATGTCGAAGAATCTATAGCCGAAATAATAGCTCTCATTGGTTTTCCCGGTTTATGAATTTTTGGGAGACAATATTTTTGGGTACTTTCGGATTTTCAACCTGTAGTCAACCTAAGTCCTTTGTTTTAAGATTTTGACAATTTTAGAATATTTCATCCTCTGATGAAGCTAACGTTGTTAGCGAGACGACAGTTAGGTCTTTAAAAAGATGCGTTGTGGTGATTTCGGTTTCTCCAAGTGTACTTGCTCTTGAAGAAACATTTAAAAGAACGACTTACTTAATTGTCTTAGTATGAAAGATTAAATACAAGACTTTAACATGAATGTGCATTAGAAAATGTGAGGTAAGCTTGAATTATAATATAATAAAACCATTCAAGTCACTCGACATTTGAGTGAACACTGACCCAAAAACGTAGATTGTGCTTGTTTTTTTGCTGTGTGGGTTGTGAATTAATTACGATTATTAACTCAATAGCTTCATGGATACATCAACTATACCATGCTGGGCTGAATACAATTAGCTGTTTGTTTATAAATTATGAATTTAAATTTTTCAATAAGTGCTTGCGTCATCTATTAAATATATTACATCGTCATTATTTTTGTAATTTTGATTGCTATGTCTTCACTAAGTATAAATTTTAAAATACCGTTGCTTCTCGCCAGTGAAGGTACTTATTCATTAAAGAAATTGTCTATTTTAAATGATTTTCCGCAAAATTTTAGTCAAATGGAGAACAATAGCTGTTGAAATAGAAATTTGAAGCCTTGTAACACACCTCTTGTAATTTTCGTTCTTCATAATCCGCATTCGTTTAGAATATTTGTTTAAAAATCACCGATTTTGAAGTTTTAAAGCGTCATTTTGATGTTTCTACGTAGAGCTATAATATTTTAAAGTATTTTGTTTGGTAGGTACTTTTTGGCCTTTTTTCACCAACGAAACTTGTCTGTAATATTTAATAGCTTTTATTTACCACACACAATTTTTTGTCTTATGTCCTCCTTTGAGCTCCAGCGCGACCGACATTTTGTTTATTTAAATGCTTTTAACTGCTTACTTTGAGCTCTGGTGGTCCAGGGGTAGGAACGTGTACCTCTAGACCCGATGGTCCCGGGTTCGATTCCCTGTAGAAGCATCAAAATATTTTTCATTTTTCAGTATATACTGTAAATAATTAACATTAACCGAGGTAGTGGCATGGTGTTGGAGCAAGTGAAATGTTTGCACGTTCCGCCTTTCTGAGGAGGCGTTAAGCCACGGTTCCCTGTACCATACGATGTTGGGCACCTAGAGATCCCTGTCTTCCTTACAGAAAGGACGGGATTCGGCAAAATTTCCAGAATGTGAGGGGTGAGGTGAAACAGCTCACCGGCGTCAGTGATTGGTTATAGTCGCAGAAATAGACCGACGTGAAAGGCACAAGAAAAAGCTTTGTCCTTCAATTTAAAAGCAGAATTTTGGCACGTATAATACGTTATGTAAGGGCAGCTTGCTCACCAAATTTGTTTAAAATAGGCTTGTTATTTCCGAAACAACACCCAAAATCGTTCAAGAAAAACTGGTTAGATTTTCATGGCTCACGAAGTTATCCAAGTCATTCACTAAGGAAACACACTCCCAAGTTTAATATTAGTCGTTGTATTGGCTGAAGATAGATTATTTTGTTAAATAAAAAACACGTTTAAATCACAAACTATAATTTAAGCTGCGACCAAAACATCACAAAATGGTCTGTTTCAAATATAGTTTCTGCAAATATTTTATCAAATTAACCATTCTATCTCTCACCTCTTACAAAATATTTGGTTTATCTTTATAGACTTGACTTTTTATAGACCCCTATCAGAAAAACTTGAGGGGTCATCTCCTACTGATGGTGCATAATAGGGTGGGACTCCATCCTGTTGGAACCACAAATTATTTGAGGGAAAATTTAAATTTTGAGAATTGGAAAATAGCACCCCGTCTATTGACGAGCTAATGACAAAAAGCCACAGCCGCAATTCAAGGAACAACAACAATGTCTATTGACGGTTAGATGAAATTATATATATTAACAATTGTATATTGTTTAACAACATAGGGTTATTTTGTAACGTATTCATCCTCGCTCAGAAAACTGTATTCATCGATCCCCGTCTCGTCCAATTATAGTAACAGAATGGGTTTGTATGCCTGCCTTTTCTGTTCCTTCACAATTGCTAATGCTGTCACTTATGAAACACTGTAGTCAGCATGCACACCTCGACTTGCCTTATGGAAATTAATATTCTTGAAAATCTAGCACAATATTCAGAGTATGTTCGTCTGTCTGTTGCAGGTGGTCGTTTTGTTGGTAGATCCCTAAGATGACCAATTTTACGGAATTTCTGTTCTATTTTAGAAACATTAGATTGGCTGGCTGAAGGTCTTCCTGAATGATTTAACAAGTCTTTCTAGCTGATTATTATTAAACCAAATTATACTTGCCGTGTTCTTGTTCTATCACCACATCCAATGATAACTAAAATTCCAATTATTTCTCGTTCACGTAGTTTATCCATTACTAAAATCAAAATATTCAGTTTTACAGTATCAAAGCTTGAAATTCGCTGGACTGGAGAGCAATAATTAATGCTTTAAAAGTAATATTTATTTCTCAGTCCGAAATTAAGACGGATTCGACAATAAGAAAATATATTGACTTTTTTTGCTATTTAGATTATTTCCAGCCCAAGGATAACGATTCTAATGATAAAAGCCTTTTGTTCATTCTTATCTGCAAACTGAAAATTTGACAATTGATTTGTTTGCCAAGTAACGACTAATATGTTCAAAATTTATCTGAATAGACAATTGAATGTCATTTGACACGAGGTGTCACACAATCCCTCTTGTGATTTAAAAGATTTGAGATGATAGTTACCCCTCAGAGAGGGTTTAAGTGGGAAGCGAGTTTTGTGCATTGCATCTTTGGATTTTTTCATGAAATGGTGATGCAGGACTCCTTACTTTCATTATTTCATTATATATATATATATATATATATATATATATATATATATATATATACATATATATATATATATATATATATATATATATATATATATATATATATATATATATATATATATATATATATATATATACTACATATATACATTATCGGACAAAAGTAAGGGAGCTCTCCTGAAAAAAACAAACAGTTAAATATCTCAAATAAAACAAGCAACTGCGAAAGTCTAAAACCTTTAGGTTTAAAAGGTCATAGTAGGCTGATGTCACGGGCGCAATGAGTTGTTTTCAAATGTCAAAATAAGCTAGTACGTAACAATTTATTTAAACAATACATTATCGCGACAAAATAACTTTTTATTTCATTTAACAACACAAAAACAACAAATATGGTTGGGGGTTACAGAAACGATAGTATTATAAGAATATTAACTTCATAATTAATAGGATACCCATTGTTGACTCTAAGTTTTTGGCAACGACGTGGCATTGATGAAATTAAATTTCGGCATCATCGTCAAAACCTCGCTAATTTTATTAATTAAAAACTGTTTGTTTGGGAATCTTTTGACACGAATGCGACATTCAACGTCTTACCGAAGGTTGTCAATTGCGTTGAGGTTTGGTGATTATACTGGCCAGTGAAGAACCTGGACATTGTTGTCTTGAAGCCACTCCTAAAGAAGACGAGATGAGGGTTTTGGATCGTTGAAACACGTATCGCGAAGGCATCTCCTATTGAACATAAAGCAGCATAGCGTTTAGGAGAACCCAGTCCATACTATAAAAAACTCGGGACGCAGCAAGTGCGTTATGGTAGTGAATTTTTATTAAATGATTCAAATTTGAATAACTCAGTTTCATATGAACTTAGAAAGTGTAATTTTGGAATGTAGTAAGGTCTTTCCTAGGGCAAGATATCCACCAAATTTCATTTAAATAACTTTGTAACTTTTGGAGAAAAAAAAATTTCGATAGAAAATTTAAAATTTGAACAACTCAATTTTTTATAAACTTAGAAAGTTGAATATTGGTACTTAGTAAGGTCCCTTCTAAGTCAACATATATAGTAAATTTCATTAAAAGAGCTTTGTTATTTTCGGATAAAAAAATTTTTTTTGAAAGAAAACTCAAAATTTTTCCGGAAAACTCCGTCCGATTTTCCTGGCTAACGAACTCATCCAAGCTACTAATAAAAGAAAGGCACTTGCCGAGTTTAATTGAAATGGGTTAATTATTTTTTGAGTTATCAGACGGATACATACATATATATATATATATATATATATATATATATATATATATATATATATATATATATATATATATATATATATATACTGACCCCGGATATCGGTTCTAGGGGTCCTAGTTCGCGCTCATTTGAAAAAATTTTTGCAAAGTCTCACCATCGATACCTCTATTAGTGAATTTTTTTAAATAAAAATTCACTAAAACAACCCCATAAAAATGTACTAACATGTCCGTGCTTTATTGTCGGTGTAACGTACTTTGGGTGAAATCTCGTATTATATCGAACGCATTACACGCCTCACCTCATTAGAATAAAAACTTGTTACGAGTTGCGTCATTAATATTTTTTCCAGTATTTAACTGTCCAATTCAAATGTAGTGGTTCAAATTCAACTCTGACAAGACGATTTCTATCGAAAACCAGCGGTTTCTTAATTGGACATCTTCTGTAAAGTTTAGCTGGAACCAATCTCCGTTAAACAGTCCGAAGAGTAACTCCCAGCTCAGAAATTTCAGCAACTATTCTTGGTCATGACAACCACGAATTCTTTTGGTTCACCTATCGATCTAAAACGTAGTTTTTCGCCGCCTTCCTGATTTCGACATTTATTCTACATGTCATATTGTAGCGCAGAATTATTTTGGACACACTATATTTGGGCAACAGTAACTGCTAGGAAAAGGCAACCATGTTATTTTCTTCCAAAAAGGCGTCTTACCAGCATTTATTTCTAGTCTATACAGATTAGTTTACATATTTATTTGTGTAAAAAGACTAGTAAATAAGCTTAACTAAGCCGCATTAAAAAAGTAGATTGTTTAGTGGTTACTTATTTGACATTTAAAATCAATCATATTTCGCCTGTGTCAGCAGCCTGCTATGACCTTTGAAACTGAAAGGTTTTTGATCTCCGCGGTTCCAAATATTAGTTTCAATACATTTGATTTTATCAAAAAAGTTACTTAGCTTTCCGATATATATATATATATATATATATATATATATATATATATATATATATATATATATATATATATATATATATATATATAAATACATACATACATACATACATACATACATACATACATACAGGTGCCCTATTTAAAACGGAATCCCCTAAGTATCTCATTCCACGTTTATATTTTTGAATGCTATGACCTTTGAAACTGAAAGGTTTTTAATCTCCGCGGTTTCAAATATTAGTTTCAATACATTTTATTTTATCAAAAAAGTTACTTAACTTCTTTCCGATTATATATATATATATATATATATATATATATATATATATATATATATATATATATATATATATATATATATATACGTTCAAGTTTAGCTTTAATTGATATATATATATATATATATATATATATATATATATATATATATATATATATATATCAATTAAAGCTAAACTTGAACGTAAGTTCAGGGATCCCTATCTGCGCTCATTTGAAGAAGTCTTTTTGGAAGTCCCGATATATTCTTTTTTTTTTACGAAAATTCGTTTCAAGTTCATGAATGTAAGTGATTCATAATTTTTCTTTATATTTTTACACAGTTTTTTTACCTACACTCCGAAAATCACATAACATACCCAGTGTGAAACCTCTTTGCTAATATGATTTAATAAAACGTTAAGCACTTATAAAGAGGAAGTAATATATTCATTAGAGGTGCAAATTACAAATTTCGCAGGGTTCGCATTATCTGCAGGACGCGCCTTAAAAACCATCACTTTAATTGAATAACAACATGAAAAATAGAGCAAATATTAACACCCTCGTATCAGTGGCATTTATCCATTACGTTATTAAAGACTGCAGATCAAATGAATGACTCAACGCTAACAAACTAACAGACTGCGGGATGTTATTGAACTTGATATTTACGTTACTTTAATACCTTTAATGGCAATTTTTATGTATCTATACTCAGTGTTTCTTTATTATGAAAGAAAAAGACTAATTACCAGGAGATACTGAAATTGATTAACTGTTAATCAACCGGAAAATTAATCTTATTCTCATGGCGTCTAATAGAAGAGAATATGATAGTAATTTATTTTTATCTTGCTTGTTAGATCATTAATAAGTTTTGATTTTGATGACTACAACATTCGATTATACCACTATAAATAAGTATATATTGAAAAGTACCGTTAAAGCTCATAGAGAATCTCATAGCGGTAAAAATCTTAGTAATTACTGAAATAACAAACGTTGGTAGTAATTATTGAAAGCCACAAATTGTCTGAGTTAAAGTCATTAAGCTTTGGTATTCAGAAAGTTGAAATATCTTTTAGTAAGTACACTTGGAGAACCCAAATCACCACAACATATTTTAAAAGACCTGACGATCGTTTCACTAACCAAGTTAGCGTCATCAGAGGATGAAACATTATAAATACTTAAAAACCAACATCAACTTATATACCGGATCTTAGGTAAAGAGATCGAACTGAGATGGGAAACTAGTCGCAGGCAAATTTCACAGTGTATTGTATTTTTATTGCCGGACAAGGTCTTTGCGCTGTCCCTACTACTTTATCTAAAAAGTGTCCATCTGTAATAGTTTTGAGAAAGTTCAACGACAGCTAAATTAACATCGATTCCTTTGGCGGCAATAACTGTTACCTACGTTATCTCCAGAACGTGCCGAAAACGTGGGAATTTTATTTAACAAAGGAATCGATCAGGTGACTCGTAATTGGCGGTGGTGAAGCGTTCATACAATTTTTGTTGTAACTATATTTCGCAATATATACGCTCTCGAACCCGTTTAGTTGTCCTGGTTTTCTAACATTTTTTATTAATTTTAGATTATTTTTATCCACGTGATGATTATTATCCCAAATGTGTCGGGCGACGGCAGACTTATCTACAGTACCGTAACGTAATTGGGATAAGTGTTCTTTGAATCTAATTCCAATCGATCTTTTTGTTCGTCCGACGTATTTAAGATTACAATCTTTACAACTTATTTCATAAATTCCTGACATTTTATCCGCGCTATCCTTGTCTTTTGGGTTACCTAGCAAGTTTTTTAAGGTATTCGTTGTTAAAAATGTTAGCTGTAAGTTGACTTTTTTAAAAATGCTGTCTAGACCCCTCGTGATTCTAGGTTCAAATGGTAAGCAAACAAAGTTTTGTTCCGATTTTTCTCTTCTGAACGTCCGTTGATTCCGTCAACATCTTTTAGTTTGGAAAATCGTAGCATTTACAGGGTGTTTGGCGAGGCGTATTGATTAGAAGTTTATGACCTTCTAGACTATATTCGAGGATGAAAATGTTGGTTTGGTCACAAGCGGATATGCGGAATCTAGTGAAACTACTTTGAAGAATATGGTACATTCGGTTATACCGGAAGTATACAGTACTTCGTTATTTTAGATGAATCAGCCTATATGTTATTGCATTTTTAGATACCACATCGAATTCTAGTTCAAATCTTATTGAAATATATGTCAAAAATACTACATTTTCCAGTTATTTCGATTTTTTGAGAATTTTCAAAATCACTATGTTTGATAAGACATATCTCCGCTAGTAACCAAGGTCGAAAATCCTGCTTTGGTGAATAGACTGAGAAAGCTTGAAGTGAAGCGCCGTTATTTTTTCAGTAAATTATACAGAGCGTTATATACTAAGCACCCAACTTGAGCAATTTCTGAC